>CAWUFW010013048.1:0-500845 GCA_963921515.1 Calotriton arnoldi
CACCGTCTCGCCCTGCAACGCACGGCCCTGGTCTCACCGACTCCGTCAACGAGCCGCTGCCTGCACCGCATCGAGGGACAACGCGTCCTGCAACGCTTCCATTTTTGCATTGCGACCGCGACGAACAGTCATCCGGCTCGCACGCCCGTGCCTGCCGCTTCAAGTAAAAGGTACTGTGACCGAGTCTGTCTACGCTGTGTTGGCCCGTCTCGACGCGGTCAGCTGGATTTGTTAGACTCTGTTTGTTCTCGACATCGCCGTAGCCGGAGGAGGCTACCGACTCGCACAGAACCTTGAATTAAGCCTTTTGATCAGAACTAAGTATTCTTAACAGTATTGTGGATTATTTTTGTCGTTTATGGTCTTGTGATAAATCTATATAAAGTATACCTATTTTTATAAATATATAACCTGTGTGGCGTCCATTTGTAGTGTTGTCACTTGATTACTGTATGTGTTCACAAATGCTTTACACACTGCCTCTGAACTAAGCCTGTCTGCTCGTGCCAAGCTACCAAGAGGGTGAGCAGGGGTTATTTCAGGAGTGTACCTACTTTCCCTGACCAGACTCAAGGGTCCCTATTTGGACAAAGGTACCTACCTCTGCCAACTAGAGACCCCCAAATCTAACAATCATTAAACTAATAGTTCACTGATACCCAAAGTGGTATATATATATATATATATATATATATATATATATATATATATATTATATACTGGCGGTCGCCAGGAGATAGTTATAGTTAAAACCTATTATCCATAGGAAATCCGCGACATTCTATTTGAAATAATGTTGGCGCCGGTTGACGAATCTTCGCGAAAGTTTCCAACTTGTTGGGGCGCTCCGGTCCGCTCCTATCCTGAAAGTCTCGGGGTGATACGTCAGCGGGGGCCGAGAAAAGGGGGGTCCCAAAACGCGTTTTCCCCATTCATTTTTCCATAGGAACCTTTAGTCGCAGCTACAGCCCGAACTGCTGAACGGAATTACACCAAATTTGGCAAAGAGGTAGCCCTTGGTTCAGTGTCGTGCCTTTTGCTTAAATGGTGTAAATCCGTTCAATAGTTCCTGAGAAAATCAAAAGTAAAGTCACATATATATCTGGGCGGAGCCTAACCACACATGTCATCGTGAGATCTGATTGGCTGTCAGCACTTCATCCTGGAATTGCTGGCAGCCATCTTGGGACCAATATAAATGATAGTACCTCATTGAAATGCATTGTAGTGAATAGAAGATTTTGAGGGTCACCAAAAGGAGAACTATAAAGGGTGATAACAGGCTTTAGTTACATTAGAATTTATTTGTTGATGGTACCATACTAATTTTAGGAATTGTGGTGTATTCTAAGGTGATTTTACCATGTGAAAAACCTTCTGCTGGGATATCATGAATCATGTTTGAGAGAACACTATTTTCTCATGCTTGTCCCATGGAGGTTTGGAAGGTGCTCCAGAAGCTAAAATGAGAGCATATTTTCTGTAAATTCACATTATCTTTCTCACTCATGTGAGAATGAAGTCTGACATTCTCAGTAAAACATGTACATCCAACAAGGGCAGAGACTGTCAGTTGATTCCTTTGTGTTCTACTGCAGCTTCCCAGAGTGTTCTAAAGAACAACTAGAGTGCTAACAGCCTTACTTATGACAAAAGTATGGCACACCTGAAGCCATCTTGATTGGAATAAACTGGTAACACTTAAACAATTTAATTTAAAAAGGAACAAAATGATGGGGTTCATTTTGTCATAGAAATTATGGTTAGTGCTGTAGAAAGAAAAATTAGGACATGTTTCAAGTGTGATCTCAAATATCTTCCTGTTATATTTCAACAGGAGCAGCCTGGCAGTTGATGCCTTTGTGTTCTACTGCAGCTTCCCAGAGTGTTCTAAAGAACAACTAGAGTGCTAACAGCCTTACTTATGACAAAAGTATGGCACACCTGAAGCCATCTTGATTGGAATAAACTGGTAACACTTAAAACATTTAATTTAAAAAGGAACAAAATGATGGGGTTCATTTTGTTATAGAAATTATGGTTAGTGCTGTAGAAAGAAAAATTAGGACATATTTCAAGTGTGATCTCAAATATCTTCCTGTTATATTTCAACAGGAGCAGCCTGCCAGTTGATGCCTTTGTGTTCTACTGCAGCTTCCCAGAGTGTTCTAAAGAACAACTAGAGCGCTAACAGCCTTACTTATGACAAAAGTATGGCACACCTGAAGCCATCTTGATTGGAATAAACTGGTAACACTTAAAACATTTAATTTAAAAAGGAACAAAATGAGCGGTTCTTTTTGAAATAGAAATTATGGTTAGTGCTGCAGAAAGAAAAATTAGGGCATGTTTTAAGTGAGATCTCAAATCCTCTTCTATTTCATTAGAAAATTCTGACATGCAGACTGAAACAATCACTTTCAATACCAGCAGCAGACTACCAGTTAACTCCCTGGTGAGCAGTAGCTTTACTCCAGTGATCTAATGAGCAACTAGAGTGCTAACATTCTGAATTTATGGCAGATGTGAGACACATCTGAATGCCTATTTGATGGAATCAAAGTAAAAAACTGAAAGCATTTCCTACTGAGGAGACTGCAGTAAATGAAGAAATTAGGAAACTTCATAACAAAGAAGTCTTCCAAGATGGCCACCAGTGAAAAAGAGCCCAAATGTAGCACAAATATTACCCAGATGTAGCCCACATATAGCCCAATGACAAAAGTGTGCAAAACACTTTTTATTTTTAGTTTTTTGCAGTTTTATGTAGTGCAGACTGGTCAGGTATTGGAGCATTGCATCTTAAAACATGACCCCCTACACTACAAAAACACCACTGCACTACCTTAAACCCTAAAACACTACCCCCAGCATGACCCCCTACACTACACAAGCACCACTGCACTATCATAAACCCTAAAACACTACCCCCAGCACGACCCCCTACACTACCCAAACACCACTGCACTAACCTAAATCCTAAAACACTACCACCAGCACGACCCCCTACACTACCCAAACACCACTGCACTACCCTAAAACATGACCCCTACACTACACAAACACCACTGCACTACCCTAAACCCTAAAACACTACCCCCAGCACGACCCCCTACACTACACAAGCACCACTGCACTACCTAAACCCTAAAACACTACCCCCAGCACGACCCCCTACACTACAAAAACACCACTGCACTACCTTAAACCCTAAAACACTACCCCCAGCATGACCCCCTACACTACACAAGCACCACTGCACTATCCTAAACCCTAAAACACTACCCCAGCACGACCCCCTGCACTACCCAAACACCACTGCACTAACCTAAATCCTAAAACACTACCACCAGCACGACCCCTACACTACCCAAACACCACTGCACTACCCTAAAACATGACCCCTACACTACACAAACACCACTGCACTACCCTAAACCCTAAAACACTACCCCCAGCATGACCCCCTACACTACACAAGCACCACTGCACTACCCTAAACCCTAAAACACTACCCCCAGCACGACCCCTACACTACACAAACACCACTGCACTACCCTAAACCCTAAAACACTACCCCCAGCACGACCCCCTACACTACCCAAACACCACTGCACTAACCTAAATCCTAAAACACTACCCCCAGCACGACCCCCTACACTACCCAAACACCACTGCACTACCCTAAAACATGACCCCTACACTACACAAACACCACTGCACTACCCTAAACCCTAAAACACTACCCCCAGCACGACCCCCTACACTACACAAGCACCACTGCACTACCCTAAACCCTAAAACACTACCCCCAGCACGACCCCCTACACTGCCCGAACACCACTGCACTGCCCTAAACCCTGAAACACCAGCCCCTGCATGACCCCTACACTGCCCAAACACCACTGCACTGCCCTAAACCCTGAAACACCACCCCTAGCACGACCCCTACACTGCCCGAACACCACTGCACTGCCCTAAACCCTGAAACACTACCCCCATCAAGACCCCTACACTGCCCGAACACCACTGCACTGCCCTAAACCCTGAAACACCACCCTCTTCACAACCCCTACACTGCTAGAACACCACTGCACTGCCCTAAACCCTGAAACACCACCCCCAGCATGACCCCCTACACTGCCCGAACACCACTACACTGCCCTAAACCCTGAAACACTACCCCCAGCAAGAACCCCTACACTGCCCGAACACAACTGACCTAAACCCTGAAACACCACCCCCAGCCCGACCCCCTACTCTGCCCGAACACCACTGCACTGCCCTAAACCCTGAAACACTACCCCCAGCATGACCCCCTACACTGCCTGAACACCACTGCTCTGCCCAAAACCCTGAAACACCACCCCCAGCACGACCCCCTACACTGCCCTAAACCTTGAAACACCAGCCCCTGCATGACCCCCTACACTGCCCAAACACCACAGCACTACCCTAAACCCTGAAACATCACCCCCAGCACAACCCCTACACTGCCCGAGCACCACTGCACTGCCCTAAACCCTGAAACACCAGCCCCAGCACGACCCCCTACACTGCCTGAACACCACTGCACTGCCCTAAACCCTGAAACACCAGCCCCAGCACGACCGCCTACACTGCCCGAACACCACTGCACTGCCCTAAACCCTGAAACACCAGCCCCAGCACGACCGCCTACACTGCCCGAACACCACTGCACTGCCCTAAACCCTGAAACACCAGCCCCAGCACGACCCCCTACACTGCCCGAACACCACTGCACTGCCCTAAACCCTAAAACACTACCCCCCAGCACGACCCCCTACACTGCCCGAACACCACTGCACTGCCCTAAACCCTGAAACACCAGCCACTGCATGACCCCCTACACTGCCCGAACACCACTGCACTGCCCTAAACCCTGAAACACCACCCCGTGCATGACCCCCTACACTGCCCGAACACCACTGCACTGCCCTAAACCCTGAAACACCACCCCTTCACAACCCCTACACTGCCCGAACACCACTGCACTGCCCTAAACCCTGAAACACCACCCCCAGCATGACCCCCTACACTGCCCGAACACCACTGCACTGCCCTAAACCCTGAAACACTACCCCCATCAAGACCCCCTACACTGCCCGAACACCACTGCACTGCCCTAAACCCTGAAACACTACCCCCATCAAGACCCCTACACTGCCCGAACACCACTGCACTGCCCTAAACCCTGAAACACCACCCTCTTCACAACCCCCTACACTGCTAGAACACCACTGCACTGCCCTAAACCCTGAAACACCACCCCCAGCATGACCCCCTACACTGCCCGAACACCACTACACTGCCCTAAACCCTGAAACACTACACCCAGCAAGACCCCCTACACTGCCCGAACACCACTGACCTAAACCCTGAAACACCACCCCCAGCACGACCCCCTACACTGCCCGAACACCACTGCACTGCCCTAAACCCTGAAACACTACCCCCAGCATGACCCCCTACACTGCCTGAACACCACTGCTCTGCCCAAAACCCTGAAACACCACCCCCAGCACGACCCCCTACACTGCCCTAAACCTTGAAACACCAGCCCCTGCACGACCCCCTACACTGCCCAAACACCACTGCACTACCCTAAACCCTGAAACATCACCCCCAGCACGACCCCCTACACTGCCCGAGCACCACTGCACTGCCCTAAACCCTGAAACACCAGCCCCAGCACGACCCCTACACTGCCCGAACACCACTGCACTGCCCTAAACCCTGAAACACCAGCCCCAGCACGACCACCTACACTGCCCGAACACCACTGCACTGCCCTGAACCCTGAAACACCAGCCCCAGCACAACACCCTACACTGCCCGAACACCACTGCACTGCCCTAAACCCTGAAACACCACCCCGTGCATGACCCCCTACACTGCCCGAACACCACTGCACTGCCCTAAACCCTGAAACACCACCCCCAGCGTGACCCCTACACTGCCCAAACACCACTGCACTGCCCTAAACCCTGAAACACCACCCCCTGCACAACCCCTACACTGCTCGAACACTACTGCACTGCCCTAAACCCAGAAACACCATCCCCAGCACGACCCCCTATACTGCACGAACACCACTGCACTGCCCTAAACCCTGAAACACTACCCCCAGCAAGACCCCTACACTGCCCAAACACCACTGCACTGCCCTAAACCCTGAAACATCACCCCCAGCAAGACCCCCTACACTGCCCGAACACCACTGCCCTAAACCCTGAAACACCACCCCCAGCAAGACCCCCTACACTGCCTGAACACCACTGCACTGCCCTAAACCCTGAAACACCAGCCCCAGCACAACCCCCTACACTGCCCGAACACCACTGCACTGCCCTAAACCCTGAAACACCACCCCTGCACGACTCCCTACACTGCCCGAACACCACTGTACTGCCCTAAACCCTGAAACCCCACCCCCAGCATGACCCCCTACACTGCCAGAACACAACTGCACTGCCCTAAACCCTGAAACACCACCCCTGCACGACCCCTACACTGCCCGAACACTACTGCACTGCCCTAAACCCTGAAACACCACCCCCAGCACGACCCCCTACACTGCACGAACACCACTGCACGCCCTAAACCCTGAAACACTACCCCCAGCAAGACCCCTACACTGCCCGAACACCACTGCACTGCCCTAAACCCTGAAACACCACCCCCAGCACGACCCCTACACTGCCCAACACCACTGCTCTGCCCAAAACCCTGAAACACCAGCCCCAGCACGACCCCCTACACTGCCCGAACACCACTGCACTGCCCTAAACCCTGAAACACCAGCCCCAGCACGACCCCTACACTGCCCGAACACCACTGCACTGCCCTAAACCCTGAAACACCAGCCCCAGCACGACCCCCTACACTGTCCGAACACCACTGCACTGCCCTAAACCCTGAAACACCACCCCAGCACAACCCCGTACACTGCCCGCACACCACTGCACTGCCCTAAACCCTGAAACACCAGCCCCAGCACAACCCCGTACACTGCCCGAACACCACTGCACTGCCCTAAACCCTGAAACACCAGCCCCAGCACGACCGCCTACACTGCCCGAAAACTACTGCACTGCCCTAAACCCTGAAACACCACCCCCAGCAAGACTACCTACACTGGCTGAACACCACTGCACTGCCCTAAACCCTGAAACACCACCCCTGCACGACCCCTACACTGCCCAAACACTACTGCACTGCCCTAAACCCTGAAACACCACCCCTCAGCACGACACCCTACACTGCCCGAACACCACTGCACTGCCCTAAACCCTGAAACACCACCCCAGCACGACCCCCTACACTGCCCGAACACCACTGCACTAAACCCTGAAACACCACCCCTGCACGACCCCCTACACTGCCGGAACACCACTGCACTGCCCTAAACCCTGAAACACCACCCCCAGCACGACCCCCTACACTGCCCTAACACCACTGCACTGCCCTAAACCCTGAAACATCACCCCCAGCACAACCCCCTACACTGCCTGAGCACCATTGCTCTGCCCTAAACCCTGAAACACTAGCCCCAGCATGACCCCCTACACTGCCCGAACACCACTGCACTGCCCTAAACCCTGAAACACCAGCCCCAGCACGACCCCCTACACTGCCCGAACACCACTGCACTGCCCTAAACCCTGAAACACCAGCCCCAGCAAGACCCCCTACACTGCCCGAACACCACTGCACTGCCCTAAACCCTGAAACACCAGCCCCAGCATGACCCCCTACACTGCCCAAACACCACTGCACTGCCCTAAACCCTGAAACACCAGCCCCAACACGACCCCCTACTCTGCCCGAACACCACTGCCCTAAACCTTGAAACACCAGCCCCAGCACTACCCCCTACACTGCCCGAACACCACTGCACTGCCCTAAACCCTGAAACACCAGCCCCAGCACCACCCCCTACAATGTCCGAACACCACTGTACTGCCCTAAACCCTGAAACACCACCCCCAGCATGACCCCCTTTACTGCTCGAACACCACTGCACTGCCCCAAACCCTGAAACACCACCCCTGCACGACCCCTACACTGCCCGAACACCACTGCACTGCCCTAAACCCTGAAACACCACCCCTGCACGACCCCCTACACTGCCCGAACACCACTGCACTGCCCTAAACCCTGAAACACCACCCCCAGCACGACCCCCTACACTGCCCGAACACCACTGCACTGCCCTAAACCCTAAAACACCACCCCCAGCACGACCCTCTACACTGCCCGAACACCACTCCACTGCCCTAAACCCTAGAACACTACCCCCAGCATGACCCCCTACACTACCCGAACACCACTGCACTACCCTAAACCCTAAAATACTCCCCCAGCACGACCCCTACACTACCCGAACACGACTGCACTGCCCTAAACCCTAAAACACTCCCCCAGCACGACCCCCTACACTACCCGAACACCACTGCACTGCCCTAAACACTAAAACACTCCCCCAGCACGACCCCTACACTACCTAAACACCACTGCACTGCCCTAAACCCTAAAACACTACCCCGCATGACCCCTACACTACCCAAATACCAATGCACTACCCTAATCCCTAAAACACTACCCCCGCACAACCCCTACACTACCCAAAGACCACTGCACTACCCTAAACTCTAAAACAATACACCCCGCACGACTCCCTACACTACCCAAAGACCACTGCACTACCCTAAACCCTAAAACACGACCTCCTACACTACACAACCACTGCACTACCCTAAACCCTAAAAACTACCTCCAGCACGAACCCCTACACTACCCAAACACCACTGCACTACCCTAAACCATAAAACACTACCCCCAGCAGTACCCCCTATGCTACCCAAACACCACTGCACTACCCTAAACCCTAAAACACTACCCCCAGCAGTACCCCCTACACTACCCAAACACCATTGCACTACCCTAAACCCTAAAACACTACCCCCAGCAGTATCCCCTATACTACCCAAACACCACAGCACTACCCTAAAACACTAACCCCAGCACGACCCCCTACACTACCCAAACACCACTGTACTACCCTAAACCCTAAAACACTCCCCCAGCACGACTCCCTACACTACCCAAACACCACTGCACTACCCTAAACCCTAAATCTACCCCCAGCATGACCCCCTACACTACACAAACACCACTGCACTACCGTAAACCCTAAAACACTACCCCCAGCACGACCCTCTTCACTACCTAAACACAACTGCACAATTTGTTACAGGCGTTGCAACGCAGGCCTGTGGTGCTTACTGGAAGTACCTGGTGGGCTAGTTGGGCCCCAGCGACTCTCAGGATTCAAGGTGACCTAATCCCCCAACTTAAAACGCGCCACGGGGCACGTTTGCACAGTGGTGAAGGGAGGGGCGGGGCCTCAGGTGACATGTGCGCAAACACGCCCTGTGGTGCGTTTTAAGTTGGGGAGTTAATTCCCTTTGAATCCTGGGGGCCAACTAGCCCACCAGGTACCTTCAGTAAGCACAACAGAGTTGCATTGCAGAGAGGTGAAAAAGGTGCGTGGCCTCGGAACGCCTCTCTGCAACTCAGCTCTGTGGTCCTAACTGTAGGTACCTGGGGGCTAGTTGGGCCCCAGGGACCCTCAGGATTCAAGGGACTTAATCCTGCAACTTAAAACGCGCCACGGGGCGGGTTTGCACACATGTCACCTCAGGCCCCCTCCCTTCACCACTGTGCAAACGCGCACTGGCTCTGGTTAGTCAGAGTCAGTTACCACCAGTACCCGTCTGAAAAAGTTGTGGGCACAGGATGATTTTGCAACAAGGCCTCTTTCTGCTCCTCTGTTGGTTCTTTCTGCACATCTTTTGCTTCTTTCTGTGCGTTTTTCTTCTTTCTTCACATGTCCTACCTCTGTTGGCATAGTTAGAAACTAGCATTTAAAAACCTTTGAAATTCACTTAAAAAATCATAGGTTTCAGGCACGTTATAGTTAGAAATTAGCATTTAAAAAAACCTTTGAAATTCACTGAAAAAACCATAGGTTTCAGGCATGTTATAGTTAGAAATTAGCATTTAAAAAACCTTTGAAATTCACTGAAAAAACCATAGGTTTCAGACACGTTATAGTTAGAAATTAGCATTTAAAAAACCTTTGAAATTCACTGAAAAAACCATAGGTTTTAGGGACAGTTATAGTTAGTTGGACATTGCACTCGTACAAAACCCGTGAAATTCCCCTGTTATAGTTAGTTCAGCTAACTATAACTCGCGCCCGCAATGCACTGCTGATGACGTCACATATTACATCACTCATGACATGGTCAGTGACATCACTGATGACATCACTGATGACATCTCAAATGACATCACTGATGACATCATCCATGTGATAATTTCATGCATCTTCTCACACCCTAATATAACTTTTGATACACCCACTCTAAATTACAGACTGCCATTCTCAAAACCATAGACACTCCAACACCAAAAACTACATACCCACTCACTGATTCTTAGGTCTACACACACATCCACTCACTCACCTGTACAGTCACTCATACTTACAGTCACTCAGTACAGGACTATCATATGCACTCATACACCTATATAAACACTCACACACCGCCACTCATCCATAGAGGTACTCACACACCTAGTCAGTCATGCAAAAATTAATCACACACCCATTTACTCACCTATACAGTTATACACACACCAGCTCACTTACTCATACAAATACTAGCACATTCTTACGCTCTTATACAATAACTGATACAAGCACACACGCATCCATACAGCCACTCTCACAATAACACACTCTCACATATAGCCATTTAAATACTCTAACACACATATATACTGCCTTTTACATATGTAGTTACTCGCACATGTACCACTGAGATATACATTCACTCACTAACACACCCATACACACACTCACCCACCCAAGCAGTCCATCACAGATGCACTCTTGAAATCATGCACCCAGTGAATCACCCACTCACACATCTATGTACAGAGTCACACACACACCCCACCCACACAAACACTCAGGCAGCCATACAGATACTGAGAGAACCAATCAATAACCCATATAGACACTCATGTAGCTATTCGCAAATCCATGCATCCACTTACACACCAACAAACAGACGGATACAGACATTCACACAGTTTAGTCACTAACCCATGCATTCAGTAAGATACGTTTAATCACTCACTTGTAGAGTCAGTCACTCACGTACTAAATCATCCATTCGGACACTTATACACCCACTCATTCTTCAATACGCCTTTCCCTATATATATTAAACATATTTAAACTTTACAGAAACACACAGTCACTGGATGATGTCATCAGTGATGTCATTTGAGATGTCATCAGTGATGTAATCAGTGATGTCACTGACCATGTCATGAGTGATGTAATATGTGACGTCATCAGCAGTGCATTGCGGGGGCGCGAGTTATAGTTAGCTGAACTAACTATAACAGGGGAATTTCACGGGTTTTGTACGAGTGCAATGTCCAACTAACTATAACTGTCCCTAAAACCTATGGTTTTTTCAGTGAATATATATATATATATATATTTTTAAACCCTCGTTTTTCCAGATTGATTGTTTTTGGGTTATTATTTCTCATAAAAAAAAAAACCCTAATGTTAATTTTCTTCCAGGCTATAATTGAGGAACTGGCCGGATAGAACCTATATACAGACACTAGTTTTGATATTGTGTAAAGATTTAATACACAATTGATGCTGGCAACATACATTCATCCTGATAAGACTTCAAGCCTCTCCTTCAATCCAACAAGTCGGGTGCTGTTAAACTTAAGCAGGAATTAATACATCCTGAATCTCGCATTCTGTCCTTTCTGCCTTCGCAAATAAAGCTTTTGAATCAGACGAAAGGAATAGGAAGATGTCTTAGGCTCGATCTCAAGCGCAATTACACTTGTCAATAAAGTTTTTTTTTTTTTAAACGAGAATAAATATCCGGAAGTAATGCTCTGAGAAAGGTGAACCGGAAATGATTTGACGGACTGAGTGTAGGCTAGCTCCACACCTCTGTGACTCGTGCAAGAAGAAAGAAGTAAGTTTCAATCGGAAGTGGCTTCATTATTTTTTTTAATAGATTGAGTTTCTGTAAAGCCGCATTGAGCAGTGTAGCTTAACTACTTGCAACTATTAAAGATAGAGCAGGCTCGCCGAGCTATAATGCCGGCGTCTGGGTCTAAAATTAGCCACGGTGAGAGAATTGTTGAAAAAGCAATTCATATGGATGCCTGACACGCAGCAGTTTGTTTTTGTAAAAAATCCTTTTAAAATCGATTGACACAAGCCAAAATCTGAATAAGCTCTTTCAGGAGAGTTCCTTTTTATGGTTTAAATTCTAAGTGACCTCACATGATCAGCAAGGACTGGCATTTTATATGCAGTGTTATGAGGAAACTAAATGATTTCATTTAAACGAAGCAGTTTCGGATGATATAAGTTGAGTATTCTAGTTCTTTGTTACCAGTTGAAATGTTTATTTAGTCATAAACAATTTACACGAAGCGCTTTTTCCAACAGAGACTCTGTGAAAAATATCTGCAAAATAACTATAAATACAAGTTAATGTGGGCATGAACACATCACACTAGATACACAAGTAAGCACTTCATTGATTTTTGACGTTTTTTGACTGAACAGTCTAATATTGAAAGTACGGTATTGCAATAACAGAATCTTTGGATATTATTGTTTTTTCTAAGGGTGCCTATGGCGACTTGTTTCACCGGCTGGTGAATAAGGAGATTGATGTTCGTTTGACAAAAGATTGAGGTAAAGGGAGTAGAGTTATTATAAGTTAATGGAGCGAAAGAATGGGAATGTAGAAATGGATCTGATAGCATATCTTTTATTTTTTGTTTTGTAGCTTGGTGTTCTACGTCCTGAGAAGAACCCGACATTATTGTCATAGGGGTTCGAAACGCGTTGACTGGTCTCATTCTTATACCAAATAGGTGTCCACTAAGATGGGAAGACCACTTGTTGCTCACTAAAGACTATGGGGTCGATTCCGATTCCGGTCGGAGGCGCACCTAATACCATTCGGCCGGGAAAAAAGCCAGGCGAATGCCTGTTTCCCGACCGATTCGCACATACGTCCGAACGAGCAAGTACGATGCGCACAACTGCCCAAATCCCGACCCAGTTGTACTCACCAAATACAGGTCCTGTTCTCCGACCGAGGCAGAATCGAGTCGCACGGAAGCCAAAATGCAGCCCCGTCCGGCCGGACAAGTACGATGCGCTTTCCGTACGCGCCGAACCCGTCGCTACGCACGGCACGTCAAAGCATCCGGGAGAGGCGCACATAAGCTCCGATTCGCGCCACAAGACGATCCACGACTACGAGACGAACACGCCAGCGACGAGGACGAGGCGAAGCAAAGAGAAAGACGAACGAGACGAACCAACCATGAATCCCATCGTGCCGATCCTACCAATATTCTACATCTATTACCGGAACAGGCACGGACACGTACGGCGCAGAAGGTAAGTCAGACACCAACCACAAAAACAAACTACACGTACCCGACATATCACACACACACAGAGGGATGCAGAAATGACTTACACCAGCAACAGCAGCACCATAGGGGCGGGATGGCCATCACCAATGCCACATATACACATAGGGGCCTGGATGCCCACCACCACTACCACCCCTACTCAGGGGGTGCCAGATGCCTACCACTACTACCACCTCTACCATGGGGGCTGGATGCCTGTCACTACTACCACCTCTACCCATGGGGGCTGGATGCCCACCACCACTACCACCCCTACTCATGGGGTGCCAGATGCCTGTCACTACTACCGCCTCTACCCATGGGGGCTGGATGCCCACCACCACTACCACCCCTTCTCAGGGGGTGACAGATGCCTACCACTACTATCACCTCTACCCATGGGGGGTGCCAGATGCCCACCACCACTACCACCCCTACTCAGGGGTGCCAGATGCCTACCACTACTACCACCTCTACCCATGGGGGCTGGATGCCCACCACCACTACCACCCCTACTCAGGGGGTGCCAGATTCCTACCACTACTACCACCTCTACCCATGGGGGGTGCCAGATGCCCACCACCACTACCACCCCTACTCAGGGGGTGCCAGATGCCTGTCACTACTACCACCTCTACCCATGGGGGGCTGGATGCCCACCACCACTACCACCCCTACTCAGGGGGTGCCAGATGCCTGTCACTACTACCACCTCTACCCATGGGGGGCTGGATGCCCACCACCACTACCACCCCTACTCAGGGGTGCCAGATGTCTACCACTACTACCACCTCTACCCATGGGGGCTGGATCCCTGTCACTACTACCACCTCTACCCATGGGGGCTGGATGTCCACCACCACTACCACCCCCACTCAGGGGGTGCCAGATGCCTACCACTACTACCACCTCTACCCCTGGGGGCTGGAAGCCCACCACCACTACCACCCCTACTCAGGGGGTGCCAGATTCCTGTCACCACTACCACCTCTACCCATGGGGGCTGGATGCCCACCACCACTACCACCCCTACTCAGGGGTGCCAGATGCCTACCATTACTACCACCTCTACCCATGGGGGGCTGGATGCCCACCACCACTACCAGCCCTACTCAGTGGGTGCCAGATGCCTGTCACTACTACCACCTCTACCCATGGGGGCTGGATGCCCACCACCACTACCACCCCTACTCAGGGGTGCCAGATGCCTGTCACTACTACCACCTCTACCCCTGGGGGACTGGATGCCCACCACCACTACCACCCCTACTCAGGGGTGCCAGATGCCTACCACTACTACCACCTCTACCCATGGGGGCTGGATGCCTGTCACTACTACCACCTCTACCCATGGGGGGCTGGATGCCCACCACCACTACCACCCCCACTCAGGGGTGCCAGATGCCTACCACTACTACCACCTCTACCCATGGGGGCTGGATGCCTGTCACTACTACCACCTCTACCCCTGGGGGGCTGGATGCCCACCACCACTACCACCCCTACTCAGGGGTGCCAGATGCCTACCACTACTACCACCCCTACCCATGGGGGGCTGGATGCCTGTCACTACTACCACCTCTACCCATGGGGGGCTGGATGCCCACCACCACTACCACCCCCACTCAGAGGGTGCCAGATGCCTACCACTACTACCACCTCTACCCATGGGGGGCTGGATGCCTGTCACTACTACCACCTCTACCCCTGGGGGGCTGGATGCCCACCACCACTACCACCCCTACTCAGGGGTGCCAGATGCCTACCACTACTACCACCTCTACCCATGGGGGCTGGATGCCTGTCACTACTACCACCTCTACCCATGGGGGGCTGGATGCCCACCACCACTACCACCCCCACTCAGGGGTGGCAGATGCCTACCACTACTACCACCTCTACCCATGGGGGCTGGATGCCCATCACCACTACCACCCCTACTCAGGGGTGCCAGATGCCTGTCACTACTACCACCTCTACCCCTGGGGGCTGGATGCCCACCACCACTACCACCCCTACTCAGGGGTGCCAGATGCCTGTCACTACTACCACCTCTACCCATGGGGGGCTGGATGCCCACCACCACTACCACCCCTACTCAGGGGGTGCCAGATGCCTGCCACTACTACCACCTCTACCCCTGGGGGCTGGATGCCCACCACCACTACCACCCCTACTCAGGGGGTGCCAGATGCCTGTCACTACTACCACCTCTACCCATTGGGGGCTGGATGCCCACCACCACTACCACCCCTACTCAGGGGTGCCAGATGCCTACCACTACTACCACCTCTACCCATGGGGGCAGGATGCCTACCAACAACAACACCCCCACTCACAGGATGGCTAATGCATGACACAACAAGCACACACCAACATAAGGAATGCAACAAAAAGACATCCCCCAACACCATGACAAGCGTGTGTAGACTGTGTCAAATGCCTACAACACTGAACATGACTTTGAACATACAATGTGACCCCCTATCACATGTGTCACACATAAATGTGTGTGGCCCCCACAATGCAAGCAGACCATGACCACTGTGGCAATGGGGTCTAAGCCCCCATCATCACAGTGACCAAAAGGTAAGTGTGGGGTCCATAGCTGAAGCACATTTTGCACATTGTGGCAATGGGGTCTAAGCCCCCATCATCACAGTGACCAAAAGGTAAGTGTGGGGTCCATAGCTGAAGCACATTTTGCACATTGTGGCAATGGGGTCTAAGCCCCCATCATCACAGTGACCAAAAGGTAAGTGTGGGGTCCATAGCTGAAGCACATGTTGCACATTGTGGCAATGGGGTCTAAGCCCCCATCATCACAGTGACCAAAAGGGAAGTGTGGGGTCCATAGCTGAAGCACCTTTTGAACATTGTGGCAATGGGGTCTAAGCCCCCATCATCACAGTGACCAAAAGGTAAGTGTTGACATAGAAAAAGCTGCAACTGCCAAACTGCATGGATGATTCCTGGTCACAGAACAACAAACACATCAGTGGCAACGTAGTGCCTGTGTCCCATAGCAACATAGATTGGGTGAGGCAAACAGTGCAGTGCAAATAAGACATACCTTTGGCCATGTGCAGACAAACATCACACATGGGGGCTGACACTGTCAACATCCATCAATGACACAATGACAGAAGTGACCATCATAATGCAGACCCACATATTCGCACCAATGGGCACACAAATGTAGATACCCTGTGGAGACTGTAGATGTGAGGTGAACAAATAACATACCATGGCAGCAATGGGACACACAAACAATGATCATTGTGCTGACTGATGACCTAGGAGTCCCAGGGACAGCAGGTCAAACCCACCAAACAACATACAGCCAATAGCACACTAAAGATATGCCAATGCAGTGGTGCAGATGCACAAACAGGCAGACCCACACTGCACAACAAACACAACAGGTGAGGGGGGTGCCAGTGTCCCCAGGCAACCACACAACACATGATGAGGCCTGAATACCAATTACACAGATGCACATACAGTGCCACACAAAAGTAACTCATGGATCCAAATCCCCTATGTGGGCAATCAGGCATTGTTAGATGAGAGGGAGCACAAATTACACATGTCACACAAGCATGTAGGAACTGCAACTAACACAGCAAGAGACAGACCCACCACAGCACTACCCCCAGGGACCCCATATTGTGCTGACACTAGCCTGCATGATAATCCCACTGTGATGACAATGTCAGATGTCGTTCACACTGTGAAACCCAGCCATGTGTCCTGAGCAACTAACTACCATCACACCTACACAAGCTCCAACCAATCAGCACGGCCTGCCAGCCAAGGCCAATATGGAGGTAGGGGTCTGGCCGTGCAACAACTCACTTTTGCACAAACTCAACACCACACACCCTGATCTCCACCAATGTGCAGCAGTGAAGCTCACATGGACTGGTGACATTGCACATGCACCCATGACAATACCAGGGGTGGTGGTGGGAACCAAGGTGCAGAAACCTATCACACATGGCCAGTCAACAAGACTTGTCAATGTCTGACACACAGCACAGTATGCTGTACATGGGCATGATGTGAAATCCACCACAATCAATGGGATCCTGGCCATAGTCACACACCAATGAAGAAGCCAAGGTGACACACGAAGAACACACGTACACAACTACCAACATTGCAGCTCTGACCCTGAGGAGTGGCAGCTGTCACACACACAACGTGTCACAATCACTGTAAGCTAACACAAACTGTAAATCACATTACTCGTGTAAACAACAAGTGCCAAGGGGAATCCTGAATGTGTCCCATCTGCGTTTGCCCACATCCCCAGCACTGACAACAAAGACAACCTGGGATGACAACCTCATGAACATTAGTTTGCCATGCACCCACATCACAGAGAAACCAGGTCCAAGATGCTGGATGAACACAGAACAACTCAGCAAGCATCACAAACAGGAACATCCCTAGGGACACAGCCTGTGTAGGAAAAGGGAAGGGAACACGCACAGACATGCTTACACAACACAGGCCCACGCAATGTCACCAGATTACACACTGCCATGAGGGCACTCCACTCCTGTGGAAGGTCCGCTGTGCCAAACCTTGTCTGTACACGACCCAAACATGTCAGCAGAACACTCTGTCAGTGAGTCAACAACCACAACACACAGAAGGATCTGCTCACATCAGCCTGGGTACGGGGGTGTCACGTCAGTCATCTGCACACACACCAAACACATGTCAAGCAAGTTGCACTGTATGCACAGATGAGTCCTTCGACATTGATGTGAAAAACTGCATGTCCAGTGGAGCTGGGCACACAGTCAGGGAAATAGGAACATTGAACAGTGCTAAGCCCACCAGATGTGCATCAGTGTAAGACAAAGATGTTCATTTACAAATGCAAAAAGGACCTCCCTGTGTCAAATGCTGAACATTACACCCTCAGACTGTAGCAAAGGATGCCATAGATCCAGAATACAACAGGACACATGTTCCATGGACCACATGGAGTCCATCACTGCAACACTTCATCGTCCTGATGTGAACACTATTACAACTGCAAATGCAGGATGCTACTCATCCACATCATGTACATCAAAAGAAAACCCAAAAGTAAACAAAAAGAGGCTTTATTCAGCAAATGTCAGGGTAAAAACGGAAGTCCAAAAGAAACTAAGGCCAATGGCCAGTCCAAAATAACAGTACCAACGGGGTGAGAAGTGACAACTGGTCACACATTGCTTGCCTGCACTGGTACGGTTGGGGGACATCCCCCTTGGAGGGGCATACAAGGGGCAGGCCAGGCACCGCAGGGACAGGATCAGGGGAAGGCAGAGTGAGGCAGTGAAGGGGTGGTGGGTGCAGGAGTGTCCCCGGCAACTGCAGTGGAGGTGTCTGACTCAGGGGGGGCCGGCAGCACAGTGGTACACAAGTCAGTTGGTGTGGGTGCCGCAAACACTGCAGTGGGCTTGACTGATATAGTGGACTGGGTACCCACTGCAGTGCCCGAGTCAGACATGGTGGTTGTGGACTCCACTGCAGTGCATGACTCCAAGGAAGTGGAAGGGTGGGCAGATGAGGTGGGCAGGACAGAGGGGGGGGACCCGGTCACAACAACAGTGCCACTAACAGGCAGAGCATCTGGGTTGGGGGTGGAAGAGCAAGTGGCAGGGGGAGGGCCTAAGCAGTCTGGGGATGCGGTATCGGTGTGTGGGGGAACCTGGGGCAGGGTGTGGCGGGGGAACCTGTGCAGTGGTGGCCTGGGGGATGGAGGAGAGAGACTGGGCGCTGGAGCTGCGTGGTGGTGGTGGTGGGGTCTTGCTCTTCCTGCTCCGGGGGGACTTCCGAATGGGCTCCTGTGTCTGCCTGGGGGAGGGTGTCCGAGGGGCACTCCTCTCTGTGTGGGTGACTTCCTCTTCCCCTGGTGTGCTGGGTCAGCAGGAATGGTGGGGAAGAGGCCGAGGTCACACAGGAAGACCTGCTGTGTATGTGTGGTAGCAGGCGAGGCAAGGGAAGGGGTCTTGGAGGGAGTGGATTTGGAGGACTGCGGAGTGAATGTGGATGCCTGTGTGTGTGTGTTCCCCATCACCTGTGTCTGTGGTATCAGTCCCCTGAGGATGCTTGTGGGCACGTCTTGCCTTACTCTTGGGTGTGTGTGTGCTGCTTGTGTCTGTGTGTATGGATGACTGTGCAGGTGTGCATGTGCTTTGGACAGGTAGTGGGGCAGGAAGTGTGGATGGGGCAGAGGTGGGAGGGGTGAGGGACTGTTGGAGGAGGGACACTGCTGCCGTCAGGGAGGAGTCCATGGACCTATTGCTCCTCTGTAGGGCAGACATACCCGTCGAGATGCCCTCAATGAACGACACCAGCTGTGTCAACAGAGTGGTGTGTGCATGGAGGACACTCAGCATTGCTGTCTGCCCTACATGGAGCTGCCGAAGGAGGTACACAGACTCCTCACTCAGGGCAGCATGGGACACAGGGGCAGGGGCTGCGGTGCCTGGCACGAAGGAGACACGCTCCAGAGCACGGGAGCCTCCACGGATCTCAGGAATGGGAGCCGATGGGAGGGCGGTGGTGGTGGTGGTGGTGGTGGCGGGGCCAGACAGACTAGCTGGCCTTTGGTGGCTGACGAGACCCGCCTCCACAAGGGAGTCATCCTCCGAGCTGCTGTGGTCCCCAGCTGAGGTGGATGGTGCTGAGGACTCCTCGGTGTGGCTCCCCTCGCCCTCTGTGCCACTGGGTCCCTCTGACCACTCGTCCGATGCTGACCCAGTCTGGCTCCGCTGCTCCTCCTGGTCCGTGGAGCTGTCCCCTCCTGTGGCCGTGGATGTATCTGCAAACAATTGGGGAAACAGACAAACATCAGTCACCTGCACTGACCGCACACACCACAGTAAGTACAGCACATTACAGAGCAAGCCCTGGCATCCTTAGTTGAACATTGCCTAAAGTCCTCGCACAGATTCGGGGAAGCCAATTGTCAGTCTGATGGTCAACCGTGGGACTCACACCCCTCCTGCCCTTGCACCCATCTGTCTGGTGCCTGTCTGATGGTAAGACCCCAGTGTGGACAAATGCACCACCTACACAGTTGCTGGACATTGCAGGGAACACGTTGAAGCATGTGAACATGCACACATCACATCTCTTGCCACTGAGTCAGTGCAGGTGTCCGGATAAAGGGATGGCCAGATTCTAATTAGAAATGCATGTGATGCATACCAGCACCAGACACCATGATGCACCCATGTCCGGATAGTCAATGCCACAATGGGGTGCATGTTGCACATGTACCTCCCCTGCAGGATCAGTCCCAGGAAGTTGAATGCCATGACACAGGAATGCGTGCAAAGTCATACATTACTGTCTCAAGTCACATGGCCATGGCAGCCAGACAACAACAGTCTGCACTGTGTCACAATCCGAGGGCATGGGGAATGCAAGTTATGTGACTGACAAGTGCACATGTCCATCCCCCAGAAACCACATCATCTGTACTACTATTTGACCACGTCATACCAACTGGACATATGGGGGACATGAAACACAACTCCCTGAACATGAGCACCTCACAGTGTGCTGTGAATGAAAATACAGCTTCCTGAAAGTCACAGTCGCAAACACCTGTGTGCACAGTCAAGTGATCAGACACCTATAAGTCACAGAAGTATCGTCTATCATGGTCACATCTCAGATGGCATGCTGAGCCCCAAACGATGAACATACCAGTAGTCCTGACAACGAAGACACAGCACAATGAGACAGAGGCAGACACCTGAGGGTACATTTCACTGATCACAACATGCCAGATGATACACGGGAGTGGGAGTACAGAGTGTATTGTATGCACTGGAGTAGGCATGACTGTCCAGCTCCACCTGTAAGAGGGATGAGTCCTGGACAGTAGGCAGGTGGCTAAGCATGTGTGACACACTGGATACACATACTCCTGAGGCCCAAATATTGTTCCCACCAGCAGCATGGGTGTGTGCCACATTCCCCAGGGACATGTGGTGAGTCAGAGCAGCAAGCGGACCACATATCAAAGTTACACGCAGATCACATGTCAGAACTTAGGCACTGTGTAGGCAATTGACCCACCCATGAATCGCACAACATAGTCACGGGAACAAATGCTGTCCCCCACCTTGAGAAAAGCAAAATGCAATGACACAGTCCCCAAATGACACAGTTTCCTGACTATAAGGGCCACACATATGCGTATCAGAGGAGAAGTGGGCATGTAACAAATGAGGGACATGGGTCCTGGACCACATGACTGATGTACTGTGGAAGTTTAACCAGGCCAGAGGAGGGCACATAGCATGTCAGACAAAGTGCACAGTGCAGTCATGGACTCACCCCCTCCTTGCTGCTGTATGTCCCTCAGCTGCCCATCCAGGTCAGGGAAGACCACCGCCAGGATCTGGAGCATGTGGGGGGTCAGGGTCCGGTATCCGCCCCTCCTGCGAGGAGGTGACAGCTTCAGCTGGACCCTTGCGATCCTCCGGGTCCAGCCACGAAGGTCCTGCCACCTCTTTTGGCAGTTGCGGATCCTGCGCCTGTAGACCTCCATGGATCTTCCTTTCCGGGCGATGGTCAGCCAGATTTCCTGCTTCTGGTGGGCATCAACCTGTGAGGATGACAAAGTGAAAAGGCCATTACTACACATGCAACATATCCGTGCATCACACAGTTGGATATACATGTCTCAATTACAGGGGCATATGATGTACACAGGCAGTGCAACAATGGCTATGAACAGTTTGCCAGCAGTCACTACATGGTATCATTGCATGGGAAGTAAACCTAGTTGGAATGCACTGTTACTGCACTGTACCAGTTCAGTGCATGTAACTACACACTTTGGGGTGTGACAACTACTCAGTGGGCATGCTAGCCAGTGGTGTGCACAGTGAAAGTCCTGCTAGTCAGACAACATGCACAATTAGTGATGCAGTGGACAGCACACTCACCTGCTCCCCTGGTTTCCCATACAGCTTGCTGTACTGTGGAAGGAGGCTGTCCAACAGGGCCTTGTTCTCCTCAAGGCTGAAGGCTGGGGTTTTCTCCACAGTACGTGCCATTGCAGGAGCCAGAGGATGCATAAACAGCAGCAGTGTTGGTGGCAGATGTCGTCCTGGAGCATGTAGTGCAGGCAAGTGAGCTCTCAGGGGAACAGCCAGCATTATATGTGTGCTGCAGAGGCAGATACTGTCCCATGTGTCCAAAGTGATAGGTCCAAGTCGTTTGCATCTTCTAAATCTGACCAATCCATGGTATAGCAGCACTAATACATGCCCACAGCATCCTTCAAATCTTCAACTTCATGACACCCATGATTTTGCAACATTGTTGTGGCTGGCCAACTGAATTCACTGCATCAGACTCGTTGGAGCTTCGAAAACGCGTCCGTTGCCATGCCAGGCCCCAGCCAATGTGTGCGCACCGATCGGTCCATTGCTGTACAACGCGTACCCGCTCACATTGTATGCAATGGCCAATGTGTGCGCACCGATCGGTCCATTGCTGTACAACGCGTATTGCGAATACAACGCGTACCCGCTCATATTGTATGCAATGGCCAATGTGTGCGCACCGATCGGTCCATTGCTGTTCAACGCATCCCTGGACAAGTCACTGGCATATGTCACCATGCCTATCACAGGTGAACATATGCCAGCCACATATACTTCCCAGGGAGTGAGGGGCACACCTACAACACCACAGCCTGTCCACACTGTATCCTAAGGCATGTAAGGCTGCATTACCTATTCCGTGTATGGGGGTGAACATGTTGTTCTGTGGGTGTCACTTCGGGGCAGCCACTCCCAGGCTGTGCACGTGTTCATGGGGACAGGATCCTTGGTGTGTCGTGCACATGACCACTGTGATGTGCAACTGTTCATTCCTGAGCATGTGGCATGGTCACATTTCACGGTGGTGTATGTGTATGTCATGTCACATACCCCCTGAGTCCCATGTGGGACGGTATGTATGTCCCAGGGTGACCCATTGGCACAATAGTGATGGTCCTCCACAGTCTGTGTGCATGTTGTGTTTACAATGTCTCTGATTCCATGTGCACAATGGGAGACAGTCTCCACATCCACGTTGTTTGTGCATGAACTTTGATGTTGTGCGTGTGTGTGTCACAGACGTCCATGTCTGTCCTGACGAGGCAACAGGGACCACTACCTGTGGGGGTCATGGTTGTTTTGCTGTGGTGTATTCATGATGCACCATGTCATGCCAGTGTCCATGTGGCAATACAGGGTCCCTGGGAATCTACCTGTCGATGAGCTGTGATGCCTGGGGCACATCTGTCCACACATGTCACTGTGGGGTGTGTTTGGAACGTGGCAGCAGTAGATGGGAACTGTGACACGGCCTCATGATATCCCATGGCACAACATGGGACTTGTTGATGCCACTTGTTGAACTGTGATGTTAGATGTTGGCCATGTAGGTGCCATACATGTCCTTACGGAACTGCACACATCATGTACTTGTGTCTCATAATGATGTATCATGTGATATTGTGTATGGTCAATGCCACATATGTGGGGTGACTGACATTCTTTCTTTCTTCACCTATGCACTGCAGGGCACCAGCTGTCCATAGACCATTGCCTGACCTTGCATCCATGGTGGAACGGGACTGCATCCGACGGTACCGCTTCACCAGGCCGCTGATTGAGGAATTGACGGTGCGCTTGGCCCCACATTTGCAACCTGGCCGGACATACCCCACAGCGCTGACCCCCAAGGTGAAGGTGATGGCAGCCCTACACTTCTTTGCCACCGGTACCTTTCAACACACTGTGGCGTCTGCTGGTGGGATGTCACAGACCATGTTCAGCCGTGTGCTCCGTGATGTTTTGGAGGCTATGTTGAGATACCTGAACCAGTACATCTATTTCCCTAGACCTCAACAACTCACTGACGTGAAGAGTGACTTCTATGCCCTGGGGAGGATGCCGCATGTCATTGGCTCCATTGATGGGACACATGTGGCTTTGATACCACCACAGGCACATGAGCAGGCATACAGGAACCGCAAACATTACCATTCGGTCAATGCACTGGTGGTATGTCTTGCTGATATGAGCATCTCACACGTGTGTGCCCGTTTCCCCGGTTCTGCACACGATGCCTACATGATGAGGAGTAGTCGCATCCCGAGGATGATGTCACAGATGCGGAACCAGCGTGCCTGGCTTGTCGGTGTGTACTGACTTTGTACCATTGTGTGTGTTCTGCGATGTAGTATGCCACCCTCTTTTCCAAATCAGCTAATGTGCAATTGTCCATATGTAGGTGACTCCGGATACCCCAACATGCTGTGGTTGCTGACGCCCCTCAGGAACCCTGTGACACCAGCCCAGATGCGCTACAATGAGGCACATGGTCGGACCAGGAGAGTGATTGAGCGGACATTTGGTCTCCTGAAGAGCCGCTTCCGCTGCCTGGACAAGACAGGAGGGGCCCTCCCATATGCCCCAGCAAAGGTGTGCAAGATTGTCATCGTCTGCTGCATGATACACAACCTGGCTGTGCGGAAGGAGTTGCCTCTCATCCTGGATGACGATGATCAACATCCGCCACCTGTGGAGGATCCTGGCCTGGACCACGATGCCAGTGATGATGATGATGATGATGGTGATGTCCGCACACAGCTCATCACCAACTTCTTCAGCTGAATGTGAGTATCCGGAGATGTCATGTCAATGATGTGAGTATGCATGATATGTGTTGATGGTGCTCTGGTGCTGTTTGAGTGTGGACATGTGCTACATGACTGTATGCATGTAGCGATGTGTCCTTACAGGTAGTCTGTACTCCCCAACAGTGTTGACATGCTAACTTGGTTCTGGGTGGGTATCTTGTGACATGTATTGGGCATGAGTATTGCAGTTCTGTCCTGTTCTTCAGTGCTTTTGACTGTGTGTCATTTCTGTCCTTCACAGGGTACTTTCAGAGTTGTTTGGTCAACTGTGATCCCCCAACACCGTGATTAAACTTCCAGGGTGGTAGCTGTCGTGTCCCTACAGGTGATGTGCGCCACACCCATGGACTTCCTTCCTTCTACACTTGTTGACTGTGTGCCCACTGCCAGGTGGGATTACCTTGCATCTGTAGTGGTTACAACATGTTGCAAATGTGTAATAAACCTGTGCTTCACTTTTTTGATGTGCGTTGTCTGTGGTCACACATCTGACTGACATTTGCTTACTGCACCAGTGTGCTAGTTGACAAAGACTGTGAATAGGTGTTGTGTCTGTGTATTGCACCGTATTTCCTGGCAACATCAGTGTAGGCGATGAGTCAGGTGGCCTTGGTGTGTATATGTTGTGTAGCCCTGGTGGTGTGTCTCCCTCATATGTGTCACGTTGCCATGACTCACATGCCTGTGTTGTACTTGCTGTAGCAGTTAGCATGCACAGTGTAATTTCGCAGGTCATCATCTCCATGACAGAAACCACGTTGGAATCACAACAGAGGCAGGTATGGTGTATTAGTGTGTTTATTGTCATACATGTGTGAGTATAGTGCACAGGATGGTGGGTGCTGTACATTGTGATTGTAATCCAAAGTTCCTAGATGATTTGGAAGTCCTGGTAGCAGAAATGTCCTGAGTAAAGTCCACAGTCATCTGATACATTGGTCCAACTTGTACTCCCCATGTCATGTGGGGGAGTTGTGTTGCATTCAACAGGGTGAACAATTTGCGCACAAAGGTGATTATCCAGAACAGGTTTTGGCTTCCTGGGGGTTGCGCATGGCCATCGGCCTCTCAGTTGCCCTTTCTCGGACGACCCCTCTTCTTTGGGGGGGAACCTCAAGTGCAGGCTCCTGCGATGCAGGGGACTCTCCGCCAGAGTCATCCTCCCTCCCTGTGGCAGTTGCAGTTGTTTCAGCACCAGATGTTGTGGGCACACAGGGAGGTGTTGACATGTTGCTGCTCATCTGGCGGAGGCATTGTAATATGTCCCTATGCACCGCCGTCATCTCTTGCAGTGTGTCCCACTTGGACTCCATGCGGGACATGTGTACGTCCAAGCGTGCATGATGGGCAGCCTGCTGCTGTCGTATGTCCCTGAGGATCCCCACTACCTGGCTGAGCTCTCCGGTGCTGGTCTGGTACGCATCGGCTATGGGTACCAGTTGTGGGTCATCATGCAGTCCAGACCCCTCTGCGAGCAGCGACCTATGTCTACCACCCCTCCCACCACCCCTGGCGACACGTGCAGTACCTGAGGTGGCACGCACAGGTAACCCTGGGCCCCCTTGGGGGTTGTTGGTGGTGTTGGTGTCCATAGTCCCACGTTGGGCAAGGGTCCGTGTGCTGCTGGTGGTGGTGGTCCTTGGTCTGTCCGTGTCGGCAGGGGGGGTTTGTGTGTTGTCAGTCGTTGGAGGGGTGGGTGCAGGGGGTGCAGCTGGTGGTCCTGCTGGTGCTGCATGATGACTCGCTCTGGAGGCGCCAGGTAGGTCTTCGTCATCCGAGGAGGGCAGTGGCTGTTCCACACCAATGAGCTCCGTTTCCCCTTGGATCCTGGACAGGGACTCCTCAGCATCTGCTGCTGTGTCCCCATCATCACCTGTTTTTGGGAGACACACACAATGTATGTTATGTTTCTGCAGGCATCAATGGTTGACACACCTGACAGTTGTGACTGTACCTCTGGATGCAGGCCTGTACATTGCATTGTCCTAAGTTGTCACAGTCAGAGGTCGATATTGTTGTAGCACATTGTCCTGCATACTTTGAGCATTTCAATTTGAATGTTGGGGTGTGTACATGGTCTGCATTGGTTGTATTTGGTTGACATCCGGCCCTCCTTCTCCCCCCAGCCCAGTTATCCCACCATGAAGCATGCCACCCTTGCAGTGGGTTCAGGTTGACTCTCAGGATGTCAGTGAGTGGTGTCCTGCTGTTGGTGGTGCCCAGTTCCCAGCAGGGCATTGTGCTCCCCACAGCAGTACCCAGTGTCAGCCATCTTGTCAGTTCCTTTCCACTCCCTGTGATGTGCGCATGGTTCAGGGTGGTGTTGATGGGTCAGTTGTGGGGGTGACCAATATCTGTGACTGCCACTCCCATCATGCTATTGCCTCCACCCCCTTCCCAGCATGCCCATGCTTCCTTCCTTTTGACTCTGCTTCCCTGTGGGGTTGTGTGCCTGTGCTGACAAGATGGCTGACAGTGTTATCCTGGGGTTAGTTTTGCTACAAGTCCCATGTGTGTCCCTGTGCTTCACACAGCATGACCCAGGGTTGTGGTTCTTTGTGGGATATTTGATTAGAGTGTGAGGCAATGCATTCTCCCAGGTGAGTTGTGTGGAGTTTGTGTTAGGGGTGTGTGTGAGTGGAGCTGCTGGTAACTATGGTCAGTGCTGTCAGTCCTCCTTCCCACCCAGCCAGATATCCCACCATGGTACGTGCTTCCTTTGCAGGGAGTGCAAGTTGTCTTTCAGGATGTCAGTCAGTGGTGTCCTGCTGTTGGTTGGTGCACAGTTCCCAGCAGGGCCTTGTGCTCCCCACAGCAGTACCCAGTGTCAGCCATCTTGTCAGTTCTTTTCCACTCCCTGTGATGTGCGCATGGTTCAGGGTGGTGTTGATGGGACAGTTGTGGGGGTGACCAATATCTGTGACTGCCACTCCCATCATGCTATTGCCTCCACCCCCCTTCCCAGCATGCCCATGCTTCCTTCCTTTTGACTCTGCTTCCTGTGGGGTTGTGTGCCTGTGCTGACAAGATGGCTGACAGTGTTATCCTGGGGTTAGTTTTGCTACAAGTCCCATGTGTGTCCCTGTGCTTCACACAGCATGACCCAGGGTTGTGGTTCTTTGTGGGATATTTGATTAGAGTGTGAGGCAATGCATTCTCCCAGGTGAGTTGTGTGGAGTTTGTGTTAGGGGTGTGTGTGAGTGGAGCTGCTGATAACTATGGTCAGTGCTGTCAGTCCTCCTTCCCACCCAGCCAGATATCCCACCATGGAACGTGCTTCCATTGCAGGGAGTGCAAGTTGTCTTTCAGGATGTCAGTCAGTGGTGTCCTGCTGTTGGTTGGTGCACAGTTCCCAGCAGGGCCTTGTGCTCCCCACAGCAGTACCCAGTGTCAGCCATCTTGTCAGTTCTTTGCCACTCCCTGTGATGTGCGCATGGTTCAGGGTGGTGTTGATGGGACAGTTGTGAGGGTGAACAATATCTGTGACTACCACTCCCATCATGCTATTGCCTCCACCGCCCTTCCCAGCATGCCCATACTTCCTTCATTTTGAGTGTACTTCACTGTGTGTGAGTGTGACAGCAATGGCAAGATGGCTGACAGTGGTGTCCTGCTGTTGGTTGGTGCCCAGTTTCCAGCAGGGCCTTGTGCTCCCCACAACATAGCACCAGTGTCAGACATCTTTGATGTGGCTTTTCACTACCTGGTAGGTGTGCATGCTTTAGTGTGAGCTTGCTGGGCCATTCGGGTGGGGGATGTTGAGCTGTGACTACCACTCCCATCATGCTATTGCCTCCACCGCCCTTCCCAGCATGCCCATACTTCCTTCCTTTTGAGTGTACTTCACTGTGTGTGAGTGTGACAGCAATGGCAAGATGGCTGACAGTGGTGTCCTGCTGTTGGTTGGTGCCCAGTTCCCAGCAGGGCCTTGTGCTCCCCACGACTGAGCACCAGTGTCAGACATCTTTGATGTGGCTTTTGACTCCCTGTGAGGTGTGCATGCTTGGGTGTGATCTTGCTGGGCCATGTGGGTGGGGGATGTTGGGCTGTGACTACCACTCCCATCATGCTATTGCCTCCACCCCCTTCCCAGCATGCCCATGCTTCCTTCCTTTTGACTCTGCTTCCCTGTGGGGTTGTGTGCCTGTGCTGACAAGATCGCTGACAGTGTTATCCTGGGGTTAGTTTTGCTACAAGTCCCATGTGTGTCCCTGTGCTTCACACAGCATGACCCAGGGTTGTGGTTCTTTGTGGGATATTTGATTAGAGTGTGAGGCAATGCATTCTCCCAGGTGAGTTGTGTGGAGTTTGTGTTAGGGGTGTGTGTGAGTGGAGCTGCTGGTAACTAATGGTCAGTGCTGTCAGTCCTCCTTCCCACCCAGCCAGATTTTCCACCATGGAACGTGCTTCCGTTGCAGGGAGTGCAAGTTGTCTTTCAGGATGTCAGTCAGTGGTGTCCTGCTGTTGGTTGGTGCACAGTTCCCAGCAGGACCTTGTGCTCCCCACAGCAGTACCCAGTGTCAGCCATCTTGTCAGTTGTTTTCCACTCCCTGTGATGTGAGCATGGTTCATGGTGGTGTTGATGTGCGCATTGTGAGGGTGGGCAATATCTGTGACTGCGACTCCCATGATGCTATTGGCTACACTGACTTGCCCAGCATACACAGGATTCCTTCCTTTCAGTGGGCTTCACTGTGAGGTGGTGCTGTAGTGGTGGCTACATGTCTGGATGTGTTTGTTAGTTATATTTGTGCCACTGCCTAGCTGTAGTTGTAGTTGTGTTTGTACATGTGATGACACAGTTACATATCACTATGAGATGGCATGTGTTGTGTTTATCTGACTGACATACACATTTTGGGATGATTCTGTTTTGGTTGCTGTGGATTTGCTAAGAGTGCATGGTTTGACTCTCCCCTTGACAGTGATGTGTGTGTATTGTCGCACAATATTGTGTACATTTGTTGTGTACTCACCAGGCTCTGGGATGTTTTCTAGTCCATATACGCTCACTGGTGGTAGGATGGCCCGCACCTTCTCCTCCCAGGGCCTGAGGTATACTGGTTTGGCAGGAGGGCCACTGCCGGTGTGTTGGCTCAAGAGGTAGTCCTTCTTCAACAGCTCCCTGACCCTCCTGCGCACGTCATACCACCTGTTCTGGATGTCTCCCTTTGTGCGCAAACATGGTGATTGTGCGTTCACCCTGTCGACAATCCTCTCCCACATCTTGGTTTTCTGCGACATGGGTGTCTGTTGGACCAGTGTACCAAACAGCTGTGGCTCTACCCTGAGGATCTCATCTACCAGGACTTCCAATTCACTATCTAGGAACTTTTGATTCTTCTTTGGGGGCATGGTGATGGGTGGTGATGGTGAGTGATGTGTGTGTTGGTGTGCAAGTGAGGGTGTGTGAGTGTGTGTTTTGCTGGGTGTATGTGAGGGTGCTATTTGTTGAGGTGCTGCTGGTGTGTGGCTTGTGTGATGGATGAGCTGTGAGTGTGTGTGTGGTTGCTGTCTGTTGGTGTTGAGTGCTGGCAGGTAATTTGAATTTGCAAAGGATCATGGTAGGGATTTGTGTCCTTTATATGGGTGGAGTTGTGGGTGTGTCTTTGTTCCCTGTTTCCCCACCCAGTATTTATTGGCTTTGTAATTGCTTGTTTGGCCTTTTTTTGTGTGTTTTTTCCTTAGTACTTTTTGTGCATGTAGGAGACGTTCTTCTGACCGAGTCGGACCCTGCAGTTGTCTCGTGCGAGCTTCTCAGATTCGTTCACGCTGTGTTTGTGCTGTTTTCTGTGCTGCGTACGCGTCGGTCGCGTGTATTGTGTTGCTTCGGCTCGCAGTTTTGTATGCGTGTCGGTCGTACGGCTTGGGCTTCGTGCGACTCGGTTGTGTTTTCCACGCGTTGCATCGTACTTGGAGGGTCGGAGTTCGCGGGTACGTTTCATTCTGGATTCTTCCTGGTGCGTGTCGGTCAGTTCGATTCGCGTGGTTTTCCGGCCGGATAGCTGTTTTCCGCGCGGTTCGGTCGTTCGGCTTGTGTTCCGTATGAGTCGGTCGGATTTTGCACGCTTCTGATCGTACTTTGCGGGTCGGGCTGCACCGGTACGTGTCGGTTGGAATGAATTCCGGCTCCGAGTCGGTCGGTACGTTTTCCGGCCCGAATCGGAATCGGCCCCTATGTGTATATAAGTTTCTAGGATAATAAGTGAGCCCAGTAGGTCCACCATTTGGATTTTGCCTCTGAATTACAACCAAAAAAACTGTACATTTATAAAAAAGTGAAGGTCAAAACCTGATTGGAACCAGAGCTACAATGATATTTTGTTTGTTTCTAATTATATATTGATTTGTATTTTATATGTATTACATTTGTGTGTTTTTGTTTGTTACATGTTGTGGTGTCTTCAGTGTATGTTTGGAATTGTATTGATATAAACTGTGAAATCAAAAATTTATTTTCTGACAAAACAAAAAGTATGAAATAAGAAAAAAACATTTGAAATGAAAAATAAAAATTCAAATTTATTTTTCCAGTCAGGTGTTTAGGTCTCCTGGCCTTTGGAATAAATGTGATGTATAAATGAGTATCAGTATTGGCATCTTTCGTGGTTGTACTATTATATTGGTCCGACCTTACTGATTAGGGGCCAAACCCTTTCTTGTTATTACTGGTTTACGGCCACAGCACAAGCTCCCATAGGGAAATGGGAGAATGCAACTGCACCATGCATGTGCGGTCGCATTGTGATTGCGGTGTTGGGACCGCCGAACAGAGGTCAGTCGGTCCCGAGACCGCAACTGTGTCAGTCGGAGTCAACTCCGACCGGCATCATAATCAAGCACTAAATTGTTTATACCACTATTGGTGTACAGATTCTTGGCTATATAATTCTAGGCTTTCAGGTTGGGTGCTAGTCGTAATGCTTGCACCATTGCATACTTAGGAAGGCCAAGAAGATTTATAAGGCAACGCCCTTCTGTCTTCTCCCACTCAATTTTTGTCCCGAAAGCACAATACCTCTACCTCGTATAACATTTGTGGGGAATCATTGCATTATATGCTTTCAACATCAGTTGTAATTAGGGTTCCCCAATTTCCCTTTTAAACATGTTCAGCCCTTATAGCATGGAAGATGTGCAGGTTTTTAAAGTGTCCAAATACATTTTCCAGAATAGCTTCTTGTCAAAGATTATTCCAAGGTATGAGACTTCTTCAACCACTTGCTTCCCAACTGACCATATGTAGGTTTTGCTTTTATTTTCTAAGGCCAGTACTTTTGTCTTTTTCATATTAATGACTAAATGATTGTTCTCACAATAGTTATTGAACACCCTTAATATTCTTTGAAGTCCTGCTTGTAAACATAGAACATTGGGAACCCCATTTTAGGTGAAAAGGAATGTGCATTTTGTATTATAGCCTGAAGGTCAGCAAAGTATAGTGGAAAGAGAGTGGGCGACAGGCACAGATGTCAATTCATCAGGGGGAAAAGAAGTGACATCACATGCCTTTTGACCTTTAATTTCAGTCTCACACACACATGTATACACATACACAGACATTCACTCATACACAGACTCTCTCTTAGACAAGCACACACTAATCTGCAAGCATGCACACAATGTACATTTAAAAGCATTTTTTATTTTCCTCAGCTGCAAGATAGGGTCATATTTTAGCCAATTGTACTCTATATTTCCTTACCATAATAGTGAATAATATGAAACCAATCACTGTCAGTATAATAAAAAAAGACTGAAAACAAGTAAAGTAGACCCCCAACGATATGAACAAGCTGCCCCTGTGCTCCTGACACTGATTTTGCCACCTTTGAAGCCAGGGGTCGTAAAAGCAGTGCCAGGGGTCACAAGGGGCAAGCCAGGTGCCGCAGCCGCGACCCCTGGTTTCCCCTAAATGACATCTATGGAGACAGGACTCACCCTTAACAAAGACCATTTTCAATTGGAATTTTACGCGAAAGGGACCCTCGTTCTATCTAATTCCACTCTAACCCAGTTACCTCTATTTAATTCTTCAGAAAACATTAGGAGACTGTGAGAAGCTGGCCTGGTATGTGATCTTCACTAATGTAAGTGGGCACCTTGCACCAGTCCAGACAACCCTTATGGTGACTTAAGAGTTCTTAGGCAACCTTAGAAAGCTATCCAAGTGGTAGCTGTGGAGAGCAGCCGTCAGGCTTAGTCTTGAAGGAGTGTAAAGCAGCTTGTTTTACCAGAATGCAATCTTATAGTATAGATTAAATGAAAAAAAAACACACAAAGTATTTATAAAAATTTGTATTTATTATATAACACTATCTAGTACATTACAGTATCTCCCACACGGAGATAGACCCAATACTTCAGCAAAGAAATCACAGTTAATAGCACTAATACACAGTGGGCCCCAGGGGTGGATCAAACCATATACTAAGAAAGTGATATAAGAACCATGACTCGAGTCAGGACAATGTTGGGAGGACGTAGAATTGCTGGGGACCCACAGAAGCACCCAAGGTAAGTTGATAGGGGCCCCACGGAGAGCGTGTGCTGTGTGTGAACACAACCGCGTGCTCCGTACAAGATTTTTAAAGATTAGGGACCCTTCCCAGTGGACCCTGAAGAAACCCCATTGAAGACAGAAGGTTGGAGAGCCACCCCACACGTGGATACCGTGGTACCCAAGTTACCTAGCCCAGGGAAGCCGGGTGCATAGGTGTGAATTGGCATCGGAAACCGCTGTTGAACCCAATGGAGGACTTCATTAAAGTGCCACTGCTGGAAGAGGAGAAAGTGTCTGGAGGAATCCAAACGTGGATTTTCAAAGAGGAGTACCTGAAAGCAGAGGGGACAAAGTCTATGTCACTCAGGGGTGACCAGGAGACTTGGAAGATGAATGCCCTCCGATGTCGAGGGGGTTCAGGGAAGATGTCTATGACCTTGACTCTGCAGCTGTGAGGACCAGGCGTTGCTGAGGAAGTCCAGGACCCGGATATGAGCTGTACCATGAAGGATGTCGAGTGCTGAGGGGTCGGTGTCCGGCGGGAGCACCAACAAGCCTTGGCAAAGGCAAGCCTTGCAGGAATCAAAGAAGGAGCAACGTCGGGACCAGCAAGGTCCAGGGGACTCACCACAAGCAGGGGAGTCAGGGCAGGCCCGAGCAATAAGGGGAGCCCAAAAGAAACAAGTGTGACCCCCAGGTGGACCCACAGGCAGGAGGCACTGGGTTTGCGAGAGGACCTCAAGCAGCTCACCAAAAGATGCAGGCCACGATGCACCCAATGTGGTGTGGCCAAAGATTCTGGTCACTGGAGGTGCTCGAGGTTGGGGCTACTTGGATCCCGAAGAGTTTATTGCAAAGATGACATCAAGCCTTTGCAACTGCAAAAGGGACACAGTGCTCAGGGGTTCGGTTATTGCAATCCCCAAGAGCACTACTGGCCTCAAACTTGGTGAGGGTAGGGCAGGCCTCAGGAGCTGTGGAAAACCACCACCTGTGTTGCAGAGCCCACAGAGTCCAGAGGAGCTCAGGATCTGCAGACCGGTCAACTTAGTTGCGGTGCCTGCGAATGCAGGGGAGTGATCCCTTCACTCCAAGGGAGATTACTTCGGCTGTCCTTGATGCTTCACAGGCCTTGGAAGGTTCCTGTATGATGCACAGGCACAGACAATGCAGCAGACTGGAAGGGAGATGAAGTCAGGCCCAAACGAAGTCCAGCGAAGTCCAGAGTGCCCAGACGGTAGAAGTACAATGGTGTCTGATCTGAATCTTATCCCATGGTGAATCCAAAGACCTACACCCAGGTAAGCCCTTTAGTACCCTAGGGAAAGGGTTGGGAAGATTCAGGGGACCCTCCCTGGGGAGGTTCTGAACAGGGGGGAGGTTACTCCCATGCCCTTTGTTCAGTTTCATGCCAGAGCCGGAGCCAACAGCTCCCAGGACTGGTTTGAACTGGACTATGAACAGTGACTCCAAATTTGCCCCTCATGCAGACTTTCTGGCGCTGGCAAGCGCACCCACCCAGCCCCAATACACTAAATCCTGTCCAGGAGGTGGTCACACCTCCCTGTGACAGGATACCTATTGTTCTAACTTCCTCTGCTTAAGCTTGGCTCAGCAGCAGGAGGGCAGAAATGTGTCTCTGGTTGGCAGCAACCATTTTGTGCTGTCCGGGACTAGAAGGCTGGTACCAGGAACACTGAGAGCCTAACAGAGGGCTCTTCCAGTGCTTGGAATCATACCTCCCACACCGTTTACAGTGTGGGGGTATGATTCCAACTTGTTTGATACCAAACATGATAGGATCATTGCAGCCATAGTATATGGCTGCTTCACTGACAGCCCGGGAGAATGGACTCCGTAGGCTACAGGGTTGTCCTGCTCATGCAGGGGCACCCTCTCATTAGAACCAAGCACCCTGCCTTCAGGATTGCAAAGGCCTGCTATATGGGGTGACTTGTAGGCTTTAAGTGCAATGACCCTTAGATAAAGTAAACCTATATCTTTAGTAAGTGGTGCATGCACCAATGTACACAGGCTGCAATTGCAAGCCTGTAGTTCCATTTTGCATGGTCTCTCATGGGTGGCATAATGCATGCGTCAGCCCATGGGAGACTTCTGGGGTCCCCTTGCCCTGGGTACCTTAGTACCATATACTAGGGACTGATAAGGGTACCCCAGTATCCAATCTGGAGTGTACCTAAGTACTGAACTACCAATTTAGGGAGAGGAATTGGCCTAACGGATAGGGCGGTCGACCTAGAATCTGGGGCAATGGGTTCAAGTCTCGGCAATGACGCTGAACATCCTGTGATTCTGGGCAAATCACTTAAACTCCCCGTGCTTAACAAAAATGAATATGCCCTCATGTAATGCAACTGGTGCTATGTAAAGCACTCTGATACCCGATTCGGGTCAAGTTCGCGCTATATAAAACTCTGTAAAAAAAAAAAAAGCAGATAGACTGGGGTCCTGATTAGCAGGACCCCTGTCAGACTAGTCAAAAACAGCTTCACATCAAGCAAAAAGTGGGGGTAACCATGAGAAGCAGATCCTACTTTCCTAACCAACCCCCTCCCCAAACGTAAGGATATGAGACTAACCTTGCCCAGTTGAGTCTTCATTTTCTAAGTGGAAATATCTGGAGAGTCCATCTGCATTGGTATGGTTACTCCCAGATCTATGTTCCACTGTATAGTCCATCCCAAGTAGGGAAATGGATCACCTCAAAAGTTTGGTGTTTTCACCCTTCATCTGTTTTAGCCATAAGAGGGGCTGATGGTCTGTCTGAACAATGAAGTAAGTGCCAATTAAGAATGGCCTCAGCTTCTTCAGGGCCCAGACCACAGCAAAGGCTTCCCTCTCTATAGCTGACCAATGTTTCTCTCTGGAGGTCAACCTTCTGCTGATAAAAGCTACTGGTTGATCCTGGCCCTCTGCATTAAGTTGTAACAACACAGCCCCTACCCCCAACTCAGATGCATTTGTTTGGACAATGAATTGCTTAGAGTAGTCAGGACTCTGCAGAATGGGAGCAGTACCTATGGTCTGCTTGAGATCATCAAATGCCTTCTGACAGCTAACTGTCCACTGAACTTTCTTGAGCATTTTTTGGATGTCAGATCATTCAAAGGAGTCACTATGGACCCATAGCCTTTGACAAATCTCCTGTAGTACCCAGTCAGGCCCAAGAAAGCTCTGACCTGAGTCTGGGTAGTTTGAGCAACCCAGTCCATCATGGTCTGGATTTTGCTCTGAAGTGGTTGAACCTGGTCTCCACCCACAAGGTGGCCCAGTACACAACCTTGCTCTGCTCTATCTGGCACTTAGTAGCCTTTATAGTGAGGCCTGCTTTCTGCAGAGCCTCCAAAACATTCTTCAGGTGGACCAGGCGATCGTCCTAGGCGGAGCTAAAGACAGCTATGTCATCCAGATATGCTGCACCATAGGCTTCCAGACCTGTGATAACTTTATTCACCAGCCTTTGGAATGTGGCAGGTGCATTATTCAAACCAAAGGGCATCACAATAAATTGATAATGCCCACTAGGGGTTGAGAATGCTGTTTTTGGTTTGGCATCCTCAGCTAATCTGATTTGCCAATAACCAGCTGTTAGGTCAAATGTGCACAAGAACTTGGCTGAGGCCAAAGTGTCAATAAGTTCATCTGCCCTAGGAATTGGATGAGCATCAGGGCTAGCGACTGCATTGAGTCCCCTGTAGTCAACACAAAACCTCATCTCTCTTTTATCACTCTGGGTGTGAGGTTTTGGTACCAAGACCACTGGACTAGCCCAAAGGCTATCTGAGGGCTCAATTACTCCCAACTCCAGCATCTTTAGGACCTATGTCCTGTTGCAATCTCTAACATGGTCAGGCTGCCTGTAGAGTTTATTCTTGACAGGTAGACTCTCACCTGTGTCCACTTCATGGGTACACCAGGTGGTTTGACTGGGTGTCAGAGAGAACATATGCCTGTATTGATTGAGGACCTTCCTGCAATCAATCTGCTGTTGGTCAGCGAGGCTGCCTGCCAAGGCTACACTATCAAATGACCCATCATCAGGGTTTTGTGAGAGGAGATCAGGGAGAGGGTCATTCTCTTCCTCCTGTCCCTCATCAGTTGCCATCAGCAAGCCCATGTCAGCCCTGTCCACAAAAGGTTTCAGCCTGTTCACATGGAGCACCCTATGGGGGCTCCTGGGAGTGCCAGGGTCCACCAGGTAGGGGACCTCACCCTTTTTCTCAATGATAATGTGGGGTCCACTCCATTTATCTTGGAGAGCTGCTGTGGCCACAGGCTCCAACACCCACACCTTCTGACTTGGCTGGTAAACAGTCAGGACAGCCTTTTGGTCATGCCTAGTTTTTTGCAATTCTTGGCTGGCCTCCAGGTTTGTACTTGCCTTCTTCATGTACTCAGTCATCCTGGAGCGGAAACCAAGTACATAGTCTACTATGTTTTGTTTGGGAGGTTTGAGAGGTAACTCCCAACCCCCTTCTAAGGGACCTCTTTGTAGGCAAAGAGAAGGCAGTGCAGAAGGACATCCCATTTTCGCCTAAGCTTTTCTAGGAGGCCCATGATCATGCCCTTCAAGGTTTTGTTAAACCTTTCAACTAACCCATTGAATTGAGGATGATAGGGTGTGGTGAATTTGTAATTCACACCACACTCTTTCCACATTGCACTAATATAACTGGACATGAAGTTTGAACCTCTGTCAGTTAAAACCTCCTTAGGGAAGCCCACCCTGGAAAAAATTCCCAAGAGGGCCCTTGCCACCACAGGAGCTGTACTGGTCCTAAGGGGAATTACTTCTGGGTACCTAGTGGCATGGTCCACCACCACTAGTATGTAACTGTGCCCATATGCTGTAGGAGGGTTCATGGGACCAATGATGTCAATCCCATCCCTCTCAAAGGGAACTATACCCACTGGGAGTGTTATCAGGGGGGCCTTTGTGGTGCCACCTGCCTTACCACTGGCTTGGCAAGTGGCACAGGAGCGAAAAAACTCCTTTGTATCTTCAGACATGTGAGGCCAGTGAAAGTGAGGGACAAGCCTGTCCCAAATTTTACTTTGGGCTAAGTGTCCTGCCAGGGGAATGTCATGTGCTAGGGTGAGTAGGAAGCCCCTAAACTTCAGAGGTATAACCAACCTCCTGGTGGCACCAGGCTTGGGGTCTCTACCCTCTGAGTAAAGGAGTCCCTCATCCCAGTATATCCTGTGGGACCCACTGACATTCCCAGCAGCCTCAGCAGCAGCTTGCTGTCTGAGGGGTCCAAGAGATCAAGAGAGGGGCAGGTTTGCTGCTCCAAACTCAAGACTGCCCTGGAAGGGCCCCCTGCCCCCAATAACTCAACCTGATCAGGCTCAAGTTCATCTGGGGCAGTTCCTTCATAGGTACTAAGATCATCTCCCTCCAGAGAATGATCCTCGCTTTGAGTCGGGGGGAGACAAAAGCCTTATTCCTCCTGCTCCTTCTCTTGGAAGGCACCTGGTCATAGATCTAGGATCCAGGGCCTGTTCAGTGGATGTCAGTTTGGCTTGTGACCTGGTCACAGCAAACACATCTGCAGAGATGCCCAACATTGCTACATGAGTCCTAAATTCAACTTCAGCCCTGGCTGAAGTCTCCAAATCATTAACCAACAAACAATCAACTGGTAGGTCTGACCTACCACAACCTTTTTAGGGCCAGTTACCCCACCCCAGGTGAAATTAAAAACTGCCAAGGAATGGTCAGTCCTGACATTGTTTACATTGCTCACTTGGTACATTTCACCAAGTATGATTTGTCCAGGAGAGACAAGTTTCTCTGTCACCATTGTGACACTGGCCCCTGTGTCCCTGTAGGCCATTGCCTCTGTTCCATTGATCAAAGGCTGTGGACTGTACTAGCCCAGGTTACTTGGACTGACAAGTAAGGTGGCAAGATCTATGCCACCATCACAAACTAGAACTGCCTGAGCTGGAGAGTTCTGACTAAGTCAGAACCCAACTCAGAATCCAAGGTTAACTCTACTATTCCCTTGTTTGCTGTTCTACCACTTGTACTGGAGCTAGGGGGGTGCAGTTGCCTTAGGGGCAATGGTAGTAGTTGTAGTTTCCTTGGTCTTTGGACAATCAGCATGCCTTGTCCAATGGGTCTTCTGTCGACAGAGATAACACCAAGATTTCTTTTTGCCTTTCTTGTTGGATTGTGAATACCCCCCCAGATGCAGGTTTTTGGGGCCCTGATGAAGACTCCTTTTTGTCTTTACCCTTGTCCCCACCCTTATCTTGAGTCTTAGAAGAATCTTGCTTCTTCTGGTCACCACTATTTTTCTGGGTTTTCTGCTTCACCCTGGTCCTGACCCATTTATCTGCCTTCTTTCCCAATTCTTGGGGAGAAGTCAGATCTGAGTACACCAGGTACTGATGCAATAGCTGATTTTGGCAATTATTAAGGATCTGCTCCCTCATAATCAAATTGTACAATGCATCAAAAGCATGCACTTTGCTGCCAAGCAACCAACCTTCCAGAGCCTTAATAGCACTAGCCACAAAGTCTACCCAGTCCTGATTCTGTGCCTTCTGGGTGTCTCTGAACTTAATCCTGTATTGTTCAGTGGTTAAGCCAACCTCATCAATGAGAGCACTCTTCAAAACTGAGTAATTGTCAGCATCCTCTTCTATAACAGTGAGGAGCTTATCTCTACCTTTGTCAGCAAAGGAGAGCCACAAGATAGCTGCCCACTGCTCGTGAGGGACCTTCTGCACTTTACAGTCCCTCTCTATAGCAGTTATCCATTTGTAGATGTCATCGCCAACATGGTAGGGAGGGACAATCTTGCTCAGGTTCCTATGGTCAAGGGAATGTTCCTTAATTCTAGGGACACTGTTGCTGCCACCATGGGACTCTAGTCCCAATTTCTTCCTAGCCTTCTGGACTTCTAGGGACTCTCTGTCAAGGGCCAACTATTCTTTTCTGAGCCTAAGCCTAGCTTTCTCAAGTTCAAGCAGTTGGTACTCCCTATCCAAAGAGTTCCCCACTTTACTAGAAATGGAGTTCCCTACAGATTGTCTAGAAGTATTGGATTCTGCAGAGGAGGATCTAGACCTCCTAGGTCTACTCTGCACCTTCACAGGAGGTTCAAAGGGGGCATCCTCTTGGCCCTCTGTGTTATCCTCAGGGAGGTCTGAATTGTCCAGGTGGAAGTCATCAGGCTCCACCTGGTCAGGGTTTGATTCTAGGTCAAAGAGGGGTTCTCCTCCTGCCCTATCTTCTATCCCTGGCCCACCCACTCTGTCTTGTTCATCTGACCCAGAGGTTTTCCTCAGGTCATCCAACAGTAACCCCTCTACAAGGCGTTGAGTGTTGGCACTTCTCCCTGTCTTCAACTTTCTAGTTGCACACAGTGCTTTCAGTTCTTGGATCGAAAGTTCACTATATCTTGTCATATGGTTTCTGCACATACAGAGCTATGCACAGGATAATAGGACCTCAGAATATAGTGGTGAGCCAACCATAGACCTTAGCACCCTAAACCCCAACCCAACTAGCCTTAGCGTCCCATTAGCACCAATGTACCAATGATTAGACAACCCAGAACACGGTATCTCTCTCTCAGGACTCGCAGAGGCAAGAACACTCTTTCGTCACACTCGTACCTGTCCACAACGTGCGTAATAAGAGACACTGTGTAGTTCAAAATGTTTATTTCGACTTACGTGCTCTAAGATACAGTACACGTGTCAGTACTATTATCATAATGCATATGAATAATATAATCAGCATGGTTACAACTCCATAGAATACAAACGGGGAAAGCATCTCATAAAGCAGTGGATATATGTCTAACTAACATTACCACCCTCCCCGTGCTGTAAGCTAGTTTATTATAAAGATAGAAGACCTCTGGGCTTTGACTAGCGAACCCCCATACCTCAGTCTCTAGATGCAAAACTACATCAGCAGACAATCACAGCTCTTCTCCCTGGAAAGGTTTTCTCCAACTGTCTGTAGAGCGGGCGAACCGCAATATTAAAAGCACACTAATTTCTCAATGGCAGCTGTACATAATGTTATGTCTAGGTGCGAGGGACAGGCCAAATCAGCAAGAACAAGGAGATGCTGTTATTCGACCTTGTACATGTTGTGCAGTCTGAGCCCAAACCGAACAGGAGAAAAGGTGAGAGAGCATGGCAGCCAGGCCCAGGACAACCCAGCAAGGCAGGCCAGGGCTAGGCTGCCGCAAACCACAAGACAATCTAGTAGGCAGAGAGCCACTGGCTTCTCCTTTAGTAGGCATACTAAGTGAGGTGTGGTGTTGCACCTACCTAACCTAGTGGGAACTAAACTCTCTGAGGTTGGAGAAAGGGTGTGCTAGACCCTTTACTTACCCAACCCTAAGTTCAGTAGAATGAACTTATTTTAAGCTTGTATTTATATGTGCCTAGTACTAGTGATGGTTTTTCAGTTAATCAATACAAAGATTTATCTGGTAAAACAATGCAGGCTTGAATCCCAACCGCTGCACATCAATGTGAGAAGCTGGCCTGGTATATGATGTCCACTAATGTAAGTGGGCACCTTACACCAGTCCAGACAACCCTTACTGTGATTTAAGAGGTCTTAGACAACCTTAGAAAGCTATCCAAGTGGTAGCTGTGGAGAGCAGCCTTCAGGCTTAGTCTTGAAGGAGTGTAAAGCAGCTTGTTTTACAGAATGCAATCTTATAGTATAGATCAAATGAAAAAGAACCACACAAAGTATTTATAAAAATATGTATTTATTATATAACACTATCTTGTATGTTACAGTATTTCCCACACGGAGATAGACACAAAGCACACAATACTTTAGCAATAGCACTAATACACAGTGGGCGCCGGGCGGGACCAAACTATATACTAAGAAAGTGTTGGAAGAACCACGACTCGCGTCAGGACAATGTCGAGAGGACGTAGAATTGCTGGGGACCCACAGAACCACCCAAGGTAAGTATATAAGGGCCCCACAGAGACGTGTGCAGTGTGTGAACATGACTGCGTGCTCCGTACAAGTCTATGTGCAAGTCGCAGTTGGATTTTTAAAGATTAGGGCCCCTTCCCAGTGAACCCTGAAGAAACCCTGTGGAAGACAGAAGGTTGGATAGCCACCCAACCTGTGGATACAGTGGTACCCAAGTTACCTATCCCAGGGAAGCCGGGTGCATAAGTGTGAAATGGCGTCGGAAAGGGCCGTCGAACCCAATGGAGGACTTCAGGAAAGTGCCGCTGCTGGAGGAGGAGAAAGTGTCCAGAGGAATCCAAATATGGATTCTTGAAGAGGAGTACCTGAAAGCAGAGGGGACAGAGTCTATGTCATTCAGGGGTGACCAGGAGACTTTGGACGACGAATGCCCTCCGATGTCGGGTGCTTCAGGGAAGATGTTGATGACATTGACTCTGCAGCTGTGAGGACCAGGCAACGCTGAGGAAGACCAGGACCCAGATATGAGCTGTCCTACGAAGGATGTCGAATGCTGAGGGGTCGGTGTCCGGCGGGAGCACCAACAAACCTTGGCAAAGGCCAGCCACGCAGGAATCAAAGAGGGAGCAACGTCGGGACCAGGAAGGTCCAGGGGACTAACCACAAGCAGGGGAGTCAGGGCAGGCCTGAGCAATCAGGGGAGCCCAAAAGAAACAAGTGTGACCCTCAGGCGGACCCACAGGCCGGAGGCACTAGAGTCACGAGAGGACCTCAAGCAGCTCACCAAAAGAAGTAGGCCACGATGCACAAAATGTGGTGTGGCCAAAGATTCTGATCACTGGAGGTGCTCGATGTTGGGGCTACTTGAAGCCCGAAGATCTTCTTGCAAAGATGACAACAAGCCTTTGCAACTGCAAAGGGGATGCAGTACTCAGGGGTTCGGTTATTGCAAACCCCACAAGGACTGCTGGCCTCAAACTTGGTGAGAGGGTAGAGCAGGCCTCGGGAGCTGTGGAAAACCACCACCTGCGTTGCAGAGCCCACGGAGTCCGGAGGAGCTCAGGATCTGCAGACCGGTCGATTTAGTTGCGGTGCCTGCAAATGCAGGGGAGTGACTCCTTCACTCTAAGGGAGATTACTTTGGTTGTCCTTGATGCTTCACAGGCCTTGGAAGGTTCCTGTATGATGCACAGGCACAGACAATGTAGCAGACTGGAAGGGAGATGAAGTCAGGCCCAAACGAAGTCCAGCGAAGTCCAGAGTGCCCAGACGGTAGAAGTACAATGGTGTCTGATCTGAATCTTATCCCATGGTGAATCCAAAGACCAAAGACCTACACCCAGGTAAGCCCTTAAGTACCCTAGGGAAAGGGTTGGGAAGATTCAGGGGACCCTCCCAGGGGAGGGTCTGGACAGGGGGGGGGTTACTCCAATGTCCTTTGTCCAGTTTCGCGCCAGAGCCAATGGCTCCCAGCACTGGTTTGAACTGGACTATGCACAGGGACACCAAGTGTGCCCCTCATGCAGACTTCCAAGTGCTGGCAAGCGCACCCACCCAGCCCCAATACACTAAATCCTATCTGGGAGGTGGTCATACCTCCCTGTGACAGGATGCCTATTGTTCTACCTTCCTCTGCTCGAGCTTGGCTCAGCAGCAGGAGGGCAGAAATGTGTCTCTGGTCGGCAGCAACCATTTTGTGCTGTCCGGGACTAGAAGGCTGGTACCGGGAACACTAAGAGCCTAACAGAGGGCTCTTCCAGTGCTTGGAATCATACCTCCCACACCGTTTATGGTGTGGGAGGTATGATACCAACATGTTTGATACCAAACATGATAGGATTCTTTGCAGCCGTTTTCGAGATGGTCATCGCGCAATTACGCGGTGCCCCTCTATATAGTATATGGCTGCTTCACTGACAACCCAGGAAAATGGACTTTGTAGGCTGCATGGGTGTCCTGCTCATGCAGGGGCACCCTCTCACTTACATAGAACCAAGTACCCTGCCTTCAGGATTGCAAAGGCCTGCATCGGGGTCGAAGGAAGCAAGATGGCGGTCGGCTGAGGCGGCCGCTGCAGCTCGCAGCACCATGATTCAGCGAGACCTCTGTTAACCCTCCTGTAGAACTGGCAAAGAAAAGATGTTGTCAGCCTTACTAGATGCCCTGCAGAGATTACTTACGGAATGATCAGGCATCTGTGCAGCTAAATTTGAGGTTGCGGCGGGATAGCAGAAGCTGCTCTTCGCCTGCCGGAAATTTTGGACTGCCCACGATTGCCCCGACTGTCCCGGACGGCACTTACCAGAAGTAATGAAGCCGAAAGCTGCTCCTCCCAAGGCGGGCGGAAAAGGGTTGGTTGGCCTCTGCAGTCGGAGACAGCCCGCTGCGGACCCAGCCACCATCACAAGCCACTCGAACGCAGAGCCAGGCACAGGAGCAGTGTGGCAGCCCGGGCGTCTCGGTCAGGGTATGACCCGGAATGAGAACACTTCAGAGGGCAAAGGGAAGGGCAGAGCTGCGCACCAGCAGCGCCTCAGCGGCCCCACAGTGGCAGATTTGCTGAGAGGAACGAATAAGCGGGCCGGACTCGGAAACGCAGGAACGACTCCAGCCAGTAGCAGTCACAATGAACGTGTGGAGGAGAGCAGTGAGAGCAAAGCTCCGAGCGAAGTCTCCCAGGAACCTGCGCCTAAATATCTGAAGACTGGGATGCAAGCAAACAACACTCAGCAGCACCAGGTGAACACCGGAGCACTGCGTATACTCGGTAACAGGGAGATGGAGGCAGTGGAGGTCTCTAATGTGGCAGACATTGATATGGGAGAGGGTGGGAGAGAAGAGGCAAAGGATAGAACAATCAGCAGCAATCCCACCCAGCCTGAATCTTACAAAGACAGCAATGTAAGGGGGGAGAAGAGATGCCTGAAAATCCTCCTAAAAACCCTCGACAAGACACCCAACACGATCATGACTCCCTAGAAAGGTCAGGGCAACAGATAATATCTGCGTATTAAGGAAAACAGAGGGGGAGAAAGGAGAATGATCTGGAGGAGACAAACTGCTTCTACTCTCTCTCGGAGGATACATGCTCTGCAGATGAGTCGATCTCACTTACAGACTCAAGTAAAAGCGGATGCCCACCGTATACCAGCGGGTTGGACTCCGCTGCAACTCTGCGTAAGGCAAGCAGGAAATCAAGGCACTTAGAGAAAGCTGCAGGAAGAAAAAAAGAAGATCTAAACTGGGACTACTCTCCAGCTACTCAACTGGTGGGGACTGCAGGAGGAGCAGCAAAGGAATCTGAAGACAGCGCCGTCTCAACATTGGATGTCATTCTACAATCTATCATATTGCACCGGGAGGAAACAAGACAGTACAGTCGTCGCTCACAATCCGCTCTCCGCAAAGTGCAAGGCACTGTACGCAAAGTTGCTAAAGTATGTAACAATATCAGCGAGCGCTTAACAGACTTGGAGTCAAGAACCAGAGCCCTCGAGGTGGATATTGCAGGAGCCCAGGCTCAATCTGAGTCGCATGAGGCCAGACTGATGGATATCCAGTGGAAGTTAGAGGATCAGGAAAACCGGCAGCGCCGGAATAACTGGTGCTTCTTAGGTATTCCCGAGGGCAAAGAGGGTACAGACGTTCGTCTCCATATGATAGAGTTGCTTGGGAGGGCATTTCCTGAGCTTGAAGCCTGGAACTGGCCACAAGAGATTCAATGTGCCCATCGAGTTCCCTTTAACTTGAAAAAGCCAGTTGGGCCTGACACCAAGCCTAGGGCCATTCTAGTTTATTTTGGGAACTATCTACTCCGGCAGAATATTTTTGAAAAGGCCAGACCAGAAAACAAACGCAAGGTGGAGGATGTTGCCTTTTTCGCCCGACCTGACTTCTGTCATGTCACAGTCGAGAGGCGCTGGAGACTGTGGCAAATGATTACCCCATTTCCGGCATAGGGCGCGCAGGCGTATCTGATGAACCATGCAAAGCTGAAAGTAGTAATCAGTGACCAGGCTCGCTTCTTTACCTCAGAGATTAAACCGAACGAAGCTCTGGAGGAACTCAGGGGGTAGGAGAGTCAGCGGCCGAAATATGACAACTGCTCGAAGTATGGGAACGTGGCCCGAACAGAGACAGAGACAGAAAGGAGACCTGAAATCCGGGGGAAAATGCCGAACCTTTGGGACCATATTTTGGACGATATATGATATGTGATATGAGATAACTTTTCTACTATTTTTCTTCATATCTGTCCGACTCTTTTTTTTTTTCTCTTTCCTTTGCTAAGACAGAAACTAGGATGCAGGTGGGGGGACTTGCTGTCTGGTTATATCTATCTTGGGTGTAATGAGAAGGATCTCACTGATCTTGGTGCTATGCTGCTTCATCACATAAAGACCAGCGGTCTGGAAGCTTCCACGGGGGGGGGAGAGGGGTAGGGGGTTGGGGTAGGGGATAAAGGGGCAGGCCAGGATTAAGGGTTGGCGGAGGCGGGGATGGCCAAGGTGGGGTGTGGGTGCAGAAAAAATAGGGAAAAAAAAATGCCAGGAATAGGAAGCAAAAAGGGAAAAAAATCAAGTAGGAAATCTGAGCACGATATTGTTTAGATGGTTGTGCTCTTTAGATGAATAAGGATAAAATAAGGATTTGCTCAGTTAACGTGGGGGGACTAAATGACAAAAACAAGAGAAACAAAGTGTATGAAATATTAAAGGCTATTAATCCTGACATAATTTGTTTACAGGAAACGCATATTCCATGGTGCAACAAGGACGTTCTTCGTATACGGGGTTATGATTTGGCTATATGCTCTACCCAGACCTCCATGATTAGAGGGGTAGTGTTAGAAATGGGATCTCTAGTTGGCAAGGGCTTGCACCTTTGTCCAAGTAGGGACCCTTCTTCCTAGTCAGGGTAAGGGTTGTTACACTCGTGAAGTAACCCCTGCTCACCCTCGTGGTAGCTTGGCACGAGCAGTCAGGCTTAATTCAGAGGCAGTGTGTAAAGCATTTGCACATAACCAACAGTAATACAGTGTAAGCACTACAAACGGACACCACACCAGTTTAGAAAAATAACCAATATTTTATATACTCAAGACAAGACCAATTACGACAAAAATCCACAATACTATACTTTACGAATGAATACTTGATACGTTAACTTCTTCTTTGCAGGAATAGCACAAAAGCAAAGTTCAGTACGAGTCGGTAGCTCCGTCCGAGCCTACCGTGATGCTGAGAACCACAGAGTCTAACAGTTCCAGCCGACCGCGTCGATACGGGCCAGCAGAGTCGTGAACAGACTCGGTTACAGTACCTTTCTCGTTGTGGCTGGTACGGAGTGTACGAGCCGGTCGGCGTTCGTCGCGGTTGCGGTGCAAGACGGAGCGATGCAAGGTGCGGTGTCCCTCGATGCGGTGCAGGCAGCGGCTCGATGAGCGTCGTGCAGACGGAGTCGGTGAGTCCAAGGCGTGCGATGCAGGGCGAGACGATGCTCGATGCGGTGCTGACAGGTTGCGATGCAGGCGACCAAGCCGGAGTGCGGGAGCTGGCGTCGGACAGCGGTGCGAGTCGGAGCGGTGCGTCGCAGACGTGTGAGCGGTGCCCCAAATGCGGTGCGGTCTCGACTCTTGAGCCAGTTGCAGTGACAGTGTAGGTCTGGTCCGGCTGGCCCAGTGAAGCGATGCGATGCGAACTGCGGTGCCCACAGGTCACGGTGCAAGCAGCGGCTCGATGTTGGCGGCGTCGGACGTCGCCCACGGTGAGACCAGGGTTGCGATGCGAAGCGGGGCGATGCGGTCTGCGGTGCAAACAGGTCACCGGCCAGGGATGGATTCGGTTGACGGAGTCGGTTGCAGTTCCCTTCCTCTGTGGCAACTGAAACAGCTGCTCCAGAAGCGGTACCCAGAGGCTTGTGAAGTCTTTGCAGTCCCTGAGACTTCTTAACAGGAGGCCAGCTCGGTTTCTGGCCCTTGGAGATACTCAGCACAAGTTTGGAGAAAGTTCAGTCCAGTCCTTTCACTGCCCAAGACAGAAGCAGCAACTGCAGGCCAACCCAACAAAGCAACAACAAGCAAAGGGGCAGTACTCCTCCTGGCTGCTCTTCCAGCTCTTCGTCTTGGCAGGTTCCTTGATTCCAGCGAGATCTAAATTCATGGGGTCAGGGCCCCAATATTTATATCCCAAATTCCTTTGTTCTCTGAAGGCAGAGAGGCCTTCGCCTAGTCCAAACCAGTTCTGGAGCACTTTGTTGACAAGTCTCCGTCCCTTCTTTCAGTGAGTAGGCCAGGGACATCAGACGCACCACAGGAGGTGGAGCCAGCATTGTGGAGGGAAGGCACTGTCCTATTCAGGGCCCAGGTGCGACCCCTCCCACCCATCTACAGGTCGATCTGGCTATTCAGCCCTGCGCTGACTCACCCTGTCTCCTGGCATCCCCCAGCCCCTGTCACTCACATTCCAGACAAGGAATACACAACCTCGCAGAGGCAGGCTTGGATGGTTAGGCAAGAAAATACCCACTTTCTAAAAGTGGTATTTTCAAACGCAGAATGTTAAAACCAACTTCACTAAAAGATGCATTTTATCATTCTGAGTCCAGGCATACTAAACTCGAATTTCTACCATGTTCCCGGGGTCAGTTAGGATTATATACTGTAATAATCAAAACCGCCCGTTCTGGCCTAGGGGAACAGGTAGCCTTGCAATAGTGAAAAACGTATTAGGCTGTAATTCACTATCAGGACATGCCGCTCACACCCGGGCATGTCCTACCTTTCGCATACACCGCACCCTGCCCACAGGGGTACCTTGGGCCTACCTTAGGGGTGACTAACATGTAGCAAAGGGAAGGTTTAGGGACTTGCAAGTGTGTGCACTTGCCAAGTCGATATGGCAGCCCCAGGCTGCGCACAGGCTCTGCGTTGGCAGGCCCGAGTTACACTTTACGGGCTGTTTGCGTGGGTGGCACAATCCAGTGCTGCAGCCCACCAACAGCATTTGGTCTATAGGCCCTGGCACTCGCAGTGCACTTTACAAGGGACTGATACATAAACCAAATAGGCCAATCATGGAAACACTAATCCATAACACATTTTACACAGAGAGCATATGCACTTTAGCACTGATTAGCAGTGGTAAAGTGCCCAGAGTCCTAAAACCAACACACACAGGGTCAAAAACAGGAGGCCAAAAAGCAAAAAGTCTGGGGGTAAACCCGCTGAAAAAGCCAAGTCTAACACAACCCCCTCCCAGCCTAAAGCCAGGGTAGACTAATCAATCCCTTGATGGACTTCCCTGCTTGGGGCGATAGAACAGAGGAATCTTCGCCTCTGGAGGCGATATATAGACGATGTCTTATGTATTTGGACTGGCACTGAGATAGTGCTGGTAGAATTTTTGAATTGGCTGAATACATTAGATAGCAGTCTCAGGTTTACTTGGGCATTTAGTAATAAAAAGGCAGTATTTTTGGACTTGGACATAGCAGTGAGCAATGATAAACTTTGTACTATGGTACATCAAAAGGCGACTGACAGAAATTCACTTCTGCATTATCAATCATTCCATCCTCGGGCACTTAGAGATAATTTGCCGGTAGGGCAGTTTTTGCGGTACCGCAGAAACTGCTCTTCTACGAATGACTTTGTGCAGCAGTCAGAGGTGCTGTGCGACAAATTGGTGAAGAGACAGTACCCAAGGCAAATTGTGAAGTGTGCTAGAAAAAGAGCCTTAAATACTCCGCGGAGTGCGTTGTTGGAGACCAATGTAAGATCCAAAACTGATTGTCTTCCGGTGGTTATGACTTTTGACCCGTTGGCGAGTAAGATCCGCCAGGCCATTCGAAAACATTGGGCCTTATTGTCCACCACAGATTTTAAGATGCCTCAACCTAGATTTGCTTTTAGAAGGGCATGTAATTTGAAAGACAAGTTGGTGCATTCCCGTCCAAAACCATGCCTCAAAGAATCCACACTCCCTGCCGGACATTACCCATGTGGGTCCTGTTCTGTGTGCGATCTTACGGTGAGGACAAATAATGTGAAGTTGCTTGATGGCAGAGTTTGGCATTTGACAAAATTTACCAATTGTAACACAGTCAATGTGATTTACCGGCTAACGTGTGTATGCGGTTTACATTACATAGGACTTACATCCAGAAAGATTAAGATTCGCATTCAGGAGCATCTCAGCACGATCAGAGCAGGGAAACTCACGACAAGGCTTGTACAACATTTTAAAATTGAGAATCACGACGCCAGATCTTTGAACTGGGTTGTATTGGAGAAAGTGGTGGGGGACACATACAATATGGAGAAATTACTATCTAAAAGAGAGGCACGTTGGATTTTTTTGGAGAAAGCAGACCAAATGGGGCTGAATGATTATATAGAATGGAACAGGGTGAGTCTGTGATTAAGGAAGTCAGTGCGCTGATTTTGATGAAGAATAACTGCTCCTTGCCTGTCAGTGACGGGCGTGTGTCAGAGATATTTTTCTCTTATACCTCTCTAACAATTCTCGAAAAGGATATAGTCTTGGGATGTTTTCAAGTTGAGGCTGTCGGCTGTTCACTTGTCATGTCTATAATGAAAACACTTTTGCGTTTTTGAAATAATCATTAAATAATTAGCTATCAAGATAGGGTACTTCTGTAAGTGTACCCTCTGGAAGCTGGTGACATGAAGTGTTGTCATTCTAGGTGAAGGGTGAATTATGGCACCCTGTTTTTGGTCAGTCGGGCTGGTATAAACATAACCGTTTTTGTACTGACACATGAATGGATTGTAGAGATTGACCCGCTCTATATGAGTATTCATTCTCTGACTTTTAATATGCTGTGTCTGGCAAATAATGGCGTAATGAATATTTTTGCCATTTAAAGATGGCGCATTTTTTGCAGTATTTGTGCACGTGACCTGCTAAGTAGGCAGATGTCCGTTGTTGAATTTCCGCTTTAAATATGGCAGCGGGTTCCGGGCGCTGAATCTGAATGAGACGAGGCTCGTCGGGTGACGATTGCGGTAAGAGTATCGGGCAATACACAAGGGACACCGAGATTCAATGGTCCCTGTACTTGTAAATGCAGTACGGGAGGCACTGCGTGCATGTTGTGAAGAAGATGGAGGGTAATTGATTTATCGGGCAGATGTCAGTTTCACTCTGCGAGTCATATAGAGCTGATGATTATTCTCAGAGGACTATTTACATGATTTGCGATTGTAATGGCATAAAATGTTAATGAATTGGGGGCCTGAATCCACATTCAGTAACAGAATGGGATGGGCGTTTTTAGGCTATGGTGGTTGGTGTCTCGTGACATTCGTTCGATTGATGACTGAAAGAAAAGGAATTTTTTTGGTGTGAATAAATTAGTCTATGGGTAAGTCATTAGTGACACTTAGGTAAAGTCCCATGTATGCATGATTGCTTAAATTAAGTGATAATGAGTGCCATAAAAACTATGATTATTGGCAACGTGTTGTATATTAAAATACTAACGTGTGTTTGTTTTTACAGCACACGGACAACGCATGTGTCCGCTTGTATAAAAGAGGGCTACAAATAGTATTTAGTCCCTCAGTGACACGGTGGTCAGCTGGTACGAGAGGCCTTGGCTGCTACTGGGTAAATATACATTCGGGGGTGCAATTGTATACAGGATAATTATAGGCAGAGAAATCTGCTTTGGCTGGAACTGCTTTTAATGAACCTTCTCTTTGTTTAAACAGTCACTGCGTGTTCACAATAAGGGTCCAGAAAAGGTGGATAAGGCCCTCGTGCCCTGAAGAAATTGCCATTACAATTTACAGGCAATGAAACATGTCGGCCCAACTTTATATGGTCTGCAAACATGCAGTATGCTTTTAATTTGAATAAGCCCTCGAGTTGAGATTAAAGGTGGTTCGTTGGTAACTGAGTTGGCTTATCTCAATTTTATTCACATGGGGTCAACGTGTGTTATTATATACACATATTCACTGGTTTTCACTGGGTTTCTGGACACCGATTTTGTTTATTTTATTTGCGAAGTAGCAACCAATGATGAGAAACGTGGGCATGACTGGTGATAATTAACCAGTAAGCTCCCTTGGTGGTGCGCACGTGAGGTGCTACCTCGTGTTTTCACAATTTTTTCACATTTATGTGTGATGTATATCTGTTATAGTACAGGGTATGTTATGTGAACACAGTGACTGCTGACTCATTGGTCGGTTCTTTTATAACTAAATATAGGGCGATTCTGTGTTGGGACAATACCTATAAAATAGGAAGGGTTGTTATTGAGGAAGAAAAGAAACTTCCATTCCCACTCATGAAGTGAACAGGATTCGTTGGCCCGGTCAGAGCAGGTCTTTGGTGATAATTGCGATAGAACATAGACCTGGCCCACAACAGCGGGGGCACGTTCTGGTTCTACGCCTTTCTAAACCCAGTTGGATCCCTCTATCCATACTCTCAGGGCCCACTAAGCTGACCCATGGGGTACCCTTCTCTTCACCTGTGAACCCCATCTGTGCAGCGCCTAAACTTACTTTGCTCACAGATGTGTCCCAACAGGCCGACAGTGCCCACATGGTCAACACCGTGGTGTGGCCCAGTCCACCCCCGGGTGTGACTCCTGTCCCCTCCCAGGGGCAACTCTGTCCACCAGGACAGTAAGCCACAGTGGCTACCGACAGTTGTCAGTGGGGAGACCCAGGCCTTATGCCTCTCAGGGCTCTCTAACCTCTGTGGCATCAGAGAGTGGGGGCGGTAGCCCCAGGTGCCTGGCACCCTTTGTCCACTCTCCCTCTTGTCAGGTCAGGTATGACATCCTGACACTGACCCACCAACCCCGGGCCTGTACCCGGCAGCTGGACAGGAGACGGGGGTGGCCTCCCCCACACCCGGTCCTCCTCCCTGGGGCTCTGTACCCTCCCACCTGGAGCGGTACCCCTTCCAGAATTGTCAGGGCACCTGTGGCAGGTGTCCTGCACAATTTGCCCACCAGTTCAGGGGTTCTATCCTGCAACTGGGATTCCAGCTTAGGGTCTGTACCCTTAGGCTGGACAGGGGACTGGGGTGGCCTCCCCCACCTCCGGTCCTCCTCCCTGGGGCTCTGTACCCTCCCACCTGGAGCGGTACCCCCAAAGACAAACTGGTAGGGGCACTGCTAGCAGTCGCCCCTTCCTCCAGGTCAGGGGGGATACCCTGAACCTGGTCCTTCAACCCAGGGTCTGTACCCTTAGATTGAACCTGTGCCTGGCAACCCAGGACTTCCGGGGGAGTACACCAGCCCTCCCCAAGGGAAACACACTCCTCATGAGTCGTGCGAGAGTCTGCCGGGTGCAGGTCTCCAGCCTCCTGCCCACCTGACAGAGCATGAAGACCCCCAGGCCAGAAATGGCCTCACCAGGGTCAGTCCTGGGGTGCTCTGACCTCAGAGCGGGCAACCCCTGACCCACTGGTCCTTCCACTGGGGACAGCGCCCCCTCACCCTTTCTTTGGACTCATGCCCCCTCCCAACTGGAGCGGGGCTGCCAGACACCGGAACCGGTGGGATGCTTGTTACAGCAGTCCCCCCAGTTCCTTAGACACTAGGGGATCACCCTCAATGGATGGCCAGGACCAGGCCCTAGGCCATCCAGATGTCTCTGGTCTTTGCCAACTAACAGAGTGGGGGCAGTAACCCCTGGTACATAGTAACCATACTCCACTCTTCCTCTCATCAGTGCAGTTCTAAAGAACCACTGATCCTCCAACCTAGGGTCTGCACCCTCAGGTTCACCAGAGGTCTCGGGCGAGGCTCTCCTCCCCTTACCTCTCCTTCTGGGGTCCGGCCCTCTCCTCCCAGGAGAAGCACCCCCAGAACCAAAAACTGTCAGGATGCTGGAACCAGACCTCCTACACAATTCTTCCACCAGTTCAGGGCCTTGACCCTGCAACTGATTCACCACCCTTGGATCTAAACCCTCAGGTTGAACCAGGGTCAGAGGCGAGGACTCCCTCCCTCTGCACCCCTTCCAGAGTTCTGTACCCTCCCACCTGGAGTGGTACCCTAGAAGACAAACCGGTCAGGACACTGCTTACAGTCGTCCTTCCCTCCAGGTCAGGCAGGACCTGAACCTGGCCTCCCAACCCAGGGACTGAACCCTGCAGCTGAGCACCTGCCTGGCGCACCAGGACTTCCTTGGGAGCACGCATACCCCCTGAGGGCAACACATGACTCATGTGTTACGTGACAGTCTGCCTGGCGCAGATCTCCCGACCACTGTCCACCTGACTGTGCGCAAAGATCCCCCAGGACAGAAGTGGTGTCACCATGGTCACTGCTAGGGGGCGCAGCCCTTCTGGCTGGCCTCTGACTCACTGGTTCTCCCATTGGGGAACACATCCCCCTCTCACCCCTCACTCTGGACTTCTGCACCCTCCCAACTGGAGCGGTACTGCCAGACACCAGAACCACTGGAGCTCTGTTTACAGAGGCTCCAGGTTGTCCTGTCAGTAGGAGATCTCCCTCGACGGACGGCCTACCAGTACAGTTTAGGCTCCCCACCTGGGGTTCCCTCCTGGAACCACCCAGGCTCTGGGACCGGGTTTTGGGCACCTTGGGCCGCAGCCCATTCTCACTCCTTCTCCGCAGAGACAGGACGTGAGTCCCTACACCCTTCCCATGACACCGGGACCTATCTGGGCTATTACAAACCTTTCCCACCACTCTTGGTCGGGAAATACCTAAGCCGCTTCCTCCAGGATCACCCCAGATGCTTCTCCAGACCCTCTGGAATCCACCAAAAGGTCTGCCTCCAGTGCAAGCTCCCTGGGGTCAGAGAACTCACACTCCACTGGGTGTTGGCATAGCTCTGGAAAACAGGGACTTAAAATATGCTCTCCAACAATGGAATCACACAGCCCCACACAGGTGTTAACCAAACTACCCTTCGCCCAACCATCCAGTGCCTCAGAAAAGTACCCCACAACATTCTCACAAGACTGGCGAGACAGTGTCTGACTGTTGCTGTCCCCCAACCCATACTCTTCTGGCTGGTCTTCATACTCACTTACCAGGGCTTCTACCATGGGGGAACCCTCTCCCTGCACCTCTCATCTAGAGTCAGTAGAGTGTCCCTCCCACTACCAGGAATATGATCCCCTGTGCCAGTTCCCCAATCCACCTCAGGGACACTGAGCACCACTGGAGTTACCTCACAATCCTGAACCCCTTGGTGTATGTCAACCCCCTCCTTGAAGTAGGGCCCCAAATCTGTGTGTGTGTCTACCTCATCCTCGGTACTGGACACTACACTTTTGCTGCCACCATGTGAGCTGGGCCTAGCCCTCCCGGCTTCCCAGTCCAGCTCTCTCATCTTAAACTCATGGTCTAAGAGCATTTTCCTCTCCTCTATGGCCAATCTCTTCTCCTCCCTCTCACTCTCCAGCCTGAGCTTCTGCAGCTCGAACTGCCTTGCCTCCCGCCTGTCCTCCAGCTCCTCTGGGGACAGACTGCTGCTGCCTGACCTGGCGGGTTCCCCCCTACCCAAAAGCACATCTACCCTGGAAGTAGGCTCCTCCACCTCCTCACTGAGATCACCAGGCTGCCCATTGGCATGTCTGGCTGCTACCCAGGCCCTCAGCGCCTTCTGTAGCTCCTCCTTCCTTGTGAGGCCTTTAATTTGGACTTTCAGGTTTTTACAAATCGCTCGTAACTCCTTTACGGCGTAGGACTCCAACCTGTCCTCCTCAAAGATAATTTCCAGAGATGCAACGGATGATGCAATTGATTCAGGCATGACAAAAGTCGTGAGTTGAAAACTGGCAAGATCAAAAATAGGCCAAAAGAAAAAGAACCAGTATGTGGTACGTAATGGTCTGCGATATGGTAGTAGTGCACACCAATCACTGTAAGTCAAGTGCAAACGCAAGTCCTATCCTCACCGCTGACAACCAATGTTAAAATGGGATCTCTAGTTGGCAAGGGCTTGCACCTTTGTCCAAGTAGGGACCCTTCTTCCTAGTCAGGGTAAGGGTTGTTACACTCGTGAAGTAACCCCTGCTCACCCTCGTGGTAGCTTGGCACGAGCAGTCAGGCTTAATTCAGAGGCAGTGTGTAAAGCATTTGCACATAACCAACAGTAATACAGTGTAAGCACTACAAACGGACACCACACCAGTTTAGAAAAATAACCAATATTTTATATACTCAAGACAAGACCAATTACGACAAAAATCCACAATACTGTACTTTACGAATGAATACTTGATACGTTAACTTCTTCTTTGCAGGAATAGCACAAAAGCAAAGTTCGTACGAGTCGGTAGCTCCGTCCGAGCCTACCGTGATGCTGAGAACCACAGAGTTTAACAGTTCCAGCCGACCGCGTCGATACGGGCCAGCAGAGTCGTGAACAGACTCGGTTACAGTACCTTTCTCGTTGTGGCTGGTACGGAGTGTACGAGCCGGTCGGCGTTCGTCGCGGTTGCGGTGCAAGACGGAGCGATGCAAGATGCGGTGTCCCTCGATGCGGTGCAGGCAGCGGCTCGATGAGCGTCGTGCAGACGGAGTCGGTGAGTCCAAGGCGTGCGATGCAGGGCGAGACGATGCTCGATGCGGTGCTGACAGGTTGCGATGCAGGCGACCAAGCCGGAGTGCGGGAGCTGGCGTCGGACAGCGGTGCGAGTCAGAGCGGTGCGTCGCAGACGTGCGAGCGGTGCCCCAAATGCGGTGCGGTCTCGACTCTTGAGCCAGTTGCAGCGACAGTGTCGGTCTGGTCCGGCTGGCCCAGTGAAGCGATGCGATGCGAACTGCGGTGCCCACAGGTCACGGTGCAAGCAGCGGCTCGATGTTGGCGGCGTCGGACGTCGCCACGGTGAGACCAGGGTTGCGATGTGAAGCGGGGCGATGCGGTCTGCGGTGCAAACAGGTCACCGGCCAGGGATGGATTCGGTTGACGGAGTCGGTTGCAGTTCCCTTCCTCTGTGGCAACTGAAACAGCGTTCCAGAAGCGGTACCCAGAGGCTTGTGAAGTCTTTGCAGTCCCTGAGACTTCTTAACAGGAGGCCAGCTCGGTTTCTGGCCCTTGGAGATACTCAGCACAAGTTTGGAGAAAGTTCAGTCCAGTCCTTTCACTGCCCAAGACAGAAGCAGCAACTGCAGGCCAACCCAACAAAGCAACAACACAGCAAAGGGGCAGTACTCCTCCTGGCAGCTCTTCCAGCTCTTCGTCTTGGCAGGTTCCTTGATTCCAGCGAGATCTAAATTCATGGGGTCAGGGCCCCAATATTTATATCCCAAATTCCTTTGTTCTCTGAAGGCAGAGAGGCCTTCGCCTAGTCCAAACCAGTTCTGGAGCACTTTGTTGACAAGTCTCCGTCCCTTCTTTCAGTGAGTAGGCCAGGGACATCAGACGCACCACAGGAGGTGGAGCCAGCATTGTGGAGGGAAGGCACTGTCCTATTCAGGGCCCAGGTGCGACCCCTCCCACCCATCTACAGGTCGATCTGGCTATTCAGCCCTGCGCTGACTCACCCTGTCTCCTGGCATCCCCCAGCCCCTGTCACTCACATTCCAGACAAGGAATACACAACCTCGCAGAGGCAGGCTTGGATGGTTAGGCAAGAAAATACCCACTTTCTAAAAGTGGTATTTTCAAACGCAGAATGTTAAAACCAACTTCACTAAAAGATGCATTTTATCATTCTGAGTCCAGGCATACTAAACTCGAATTTCTACCATGTTCCCGGGGTCAGTTAGGATTATATACTGTAATAATCAAAACCGCCCGTTCTGGCCTAGGGGAACAGGTAGCCTTGCAATAGTGAAAACGTATTAGGCTGTAATTCACTATCAGGACATGGCGCTCACACCCGGGCATGTCCTACCTTTCGCATACACCGCACCCTGCCCACAGGGGTACCTTGGGCCTACCTTAGGGGTGACTAACATGTAGCAAAGGGAAGGTTTAGGGACTTGCAAGTGTGTGCACTTGCCAAGTCGATATGGCAGCCCCAGGCTGCGCACAGGCTCTGCGTTGGCAGGCCCGAGTTACACTTTACGGGCTGTTTGCGTGGGTGGCACAATCCAGTGCTGCAGCCCACCAACAGCATTTGGTCTATAGGCCCTGGCACTCGCAGTGCACTTTACAAGGGACTGATACATAAACCAAATAGGCCAATCATGGAAACACTAATCCATAACACATTTTACACAGAGAGCATATGCACTTTAGCACTGATTAGCAGTGGTAAAGTGCCCAGAGTCCTAAAACCAACACACACAGTGTCAAAAACAGGAGGCCAAAAAGCAAAAAGTCTGGGGGTAAACCCGCTGAAAAAGCCAAGTCTAACAGGTAGCCATACACATCAAATATCAGGCTGGAACAGTGAAGGGTGCACTGGCTGATAAATGGGGGCGATGGGTGGTAATCTCACTAACCACAAGGTTGACGTTAGGGACCGTATATGTGTCAAACCAGGATGAATCCAAAGTCTGGGAAGATCTGGAAATAGAGCTAGCCTCTTGGTTTGATCCATTGATAATCTGTGGTAACCTAAATATACATCTAGGAAGTACTAAGGATCAAACCCAAAAATACAGTGGGAAGAATCCCCAAGTATTTAGGGTGCTGGCTACCTTTAAAGATAGCCACGGGCTGGCAGAAGTTTGGGCCGAGAAAAATTCGAACGACCCTGGGTTTACCTATTTCTCTCACCCACATAGAAAATATGTTCGTTTGGAATACTTTCTTGCCTCAACTAAAATATTGAATGAGATCAAGATTAAAAAACTCCCCAAACTATTCTCAGACCATAATCCACTACTGCTAGAGGTTACAGGGCAGGGGGGTGCCAGGAAGCAGAGCAGCTGGTCATTTGACAGGAAACTGCTAGCAAATTAAGAGTTTCTTGCTCATATCAAATACTGGTCAGCGGAGTTCTGAGATATGAACAGATACAGCGCCTCACGCAGAGTAGTGTGGCATACCTTTAAAGCCAGTTTGAGAGGGGAGGTCATAAGATATGTGGGTCAGCGTCGGAAACACCAGAAGGATGAGCTGAACTCACTAATAGAAAGATTGGTCAAACTAGAGATAGAACATGTGAGCTTAATCAGCAAGGGGGAGCGGTATGAGATAATAAAGGAACACACAGTGAAACTAGCTATAATAAAAGCAGAGATCAATAGCTATTTTCAGGAAAAAGTGGGACAAACCTATCAGGTACATAGGGGTGAGATGTATGAGTATGGAGAGTCAGCAGGAAGATTACTGGCTCTGCGTACAAGGCAGAAAACTGCTAGAAACAACATCGCCAAAATTAAGAACAGTAATGGGCAGTATGAGACGAGGCCTGTGGAGATTATTGGCGTTTTTGAGCAGTTCTGTAAGAAGCTATATATCAAGCTGACTCTCCAGGAGCAAACCCAACGACTGATGATGATAGGCGGCCGGCGCTCAAAAGAATATATGAACTAACATCTGGAGTTGGAAGAAGGGTTTGCATTGGAAGAGATTCTGGATGCAATAGGCTCCTTCCCTTCAGGGAAAGCAGCCGGTCCAGACAAAATCCCTCTGGAACTTTACAAATTACTTCTACACAAGATCGTCCCAATTATGCATGACCTGTTTATAGATGTGCAGCATAGCGGGACTCCACCCCCTTCATGGCAGAGAACGGACGTAGTGATATTCGCCAAAAAGGGGAAACCACCGGAATTACCAGCTTCATATCGCCCCATCTCGCTGATGAACTCTGATGCCAAAATCTACTCAAAAGTCATAGCTAATCGGCTACAGAGAATCATAGCGTCACTGGTATCACCCTGGCAGCACAGCTTCGTACCAGGTAGGGGGACATAGACGCCATCCAGTCCAAGAGAACAAACGAGCAGGAATGTTCCTCAGAGGAGTGAGCATCCAACAGCAATGCGGGACAGCTTGCGTGATATTCAATATAACTTCGTTGCAGGAGATCCTGAGCAGCCGCCCAGATATCCCATTGTGCCAAAATCCCCAGTGCAGCCGCACGCATCATAAAGCCAGCAACGGAACAGTCCCGTTCATGGGCCTCTAAGGGACCCACCAACTGAACAAAATCCGGAACAGACAATGACGAATTGGAGAGGCAATAATCCATGGTCCAAGTGAAAGGACAGCGGATGCAAGACATCACAGGTTGCATGCAAGTGAAATACACAAAGCGAAAAGAAAGGGTGTAGGACACACTGATGGTCGCCAAGGGCAGAACACCGAAGCCAGCCAGAAGTCGCTCACGGAGCAGCTGGAGGCGTTCGGGATCGAGAAGGGCCCAGTGGTGAGCAGCCATTGCGCAGAAAACAGACCAACAGCAAGACACCAGCCGCCAAAGCGAGGATTAATGGGAAACCACCAAAGACGCTAGAAAAAATAGAATGAATGAACGCCGGTATCACACCGAAAATAGTTTGGAAGGTGGACACCAGGCCGGAACCCACAATCTTAAAAAAATGCACTAGACCCTCAGTGTTTGATGCGTTAAAAATACGGTGAATTAACTCCCCGAAATGTTGGGGGAGGTTGGTGTTCAAAAGGGCCTGTATTTCACTGTGGGTACTCGCCACCTGGAGAACGAATGTCTCCCGGGCGGACGTAAGCGTCACCTCCTCATTCAATAATAGGGCCTTTATTCTGCTCAACGTTGCAGGCTTTGTTTCAAAACAACTCCTTTAACGTTTCTTCACTGGTACAGTCACCCTGGTTGGCATGGCCCATATCATCGAATGCATGCCAACTGCGTTTCCATGGCACAGTTCCTGGCTACAGACAGGACAAGCCTGATCCGAGATTTGCTGAAACTCGTACTGTCACCACGTATTCAGTTGGTAAATTATGTAAACAATGGCTACACCGTTCGTCCCTAGACTCTGTTAAACAACATTTGTCCCTCCTATCAGGCACTATTGATCTGTCCGTTAAAAATACGGTGAATTAACTCCCCGAAATGTTGGGGGAGGTTGGTGTTCAAAAGGGCCTGTATTTCACTGTGGGTACTCGCCACCTGGAGAACGAATGTCTCCCGGGCGGACGTAAGCGTCACCTCCTCATTCAATAATAGGGCCTTTATTCTGCTCAACTTATTGAAGTCTGCCTCCATGGTAGGAATGGAAGGCCAAATAGAGTTATCAACGATGTCGTGAGGGGGAGGAAAAAGCACATTCTTGCAGCAGACAACTCTGTGCGAAACCGTAACAATATACGGAATTACGGCTTGTAGGCCACAACAGTCTTCGTTATTTAAAAGCAAATAGCTACCGTTAGTAAGCAAAGTAAAGGTAGGAGAAATAGCAGGAGCAGGAATACCCTTTAGCACACATGCAAGATTCAGAACGGAAACGCTACAAGCTCCGTGCAATTTAATATGTTTACAAATAAGCGAATGACCCACAGTTGAATCACAAGACTCCCCCGTGAGAAACACTTCCTTGCGGTCTCTAAGGCATTTATACATGAAAGGCAAGGACCAGAGTTCATGCAGGAAAGCACTACCCAAAGGCTGGAAACGGCCCACAGGATAATGTTTCATGCACGAGCTAAATTCAAACAAGGAAAAAGGTAAAGCGATAACCCCATGAACTAGCCACACAGCAGAATCTAGTTCCGCTACAGAGAACGGTAAAGGATCCACTTTCTCGATATGTAACAAAGTGTAAGATGCATCTTTCATGGACATGAACTGCTGTTTTTCAGTCAAATTAAAAGGCAGAAATAGGGCAGTGGTGTTCAAAAAATTCCAAGGAACCTTACCTAACTTGAATAATAGGACCCAGGGTTCGATCGATTAAAATCAGTGAAATAGGTGAATTTATTTCGAAGAGTCTGGGAGCTACCTGGTAAGGGGTTCGGACAATGTTCCCATTGGGTGTAGGTAACAGGGCTGCGTAGTGCACTTGGTTTGTGGAGAAAATGGTTGCCCCAATGCTGGTAGCAATACAAATCGGCATAATTCGCAGAATTCATATACAAATCCTCAGCATTAAAGGAAGCATAATATTTTAAATCAGCAAACAATGCTTCAACGGCATGCACATCCCAATCATCAGAATGAATATTACTTTTTACTACATCACCCATCGAAACTCGAAGGACATTTGGTACATTAATAATTTCCGTCGGGCCATGGATTTGAAAGTTTACCGCATCCCATACGATGCCATCAGCAACTGGAAACGCTGAAATGTTCACAAATGTGTGGTCACGCTTCATGATGTGTGAAGAGGAATGTGGAGCCATAGTTCCAGCAACACTGTTCACAGCAGAGCGTTCAGGTAAATAGTGACCATTGATGAGTAGAAAAAATACTGTGACAAAGCCAATGGACATGAACAAAAAAATTAAGAAAAGCACCATCCAGATGTATATCCAAGGTGGAATCAAAAAATTGTCTCTAAACCAGGATACAAAAAGACTGAACTTGGACGGTACTGTTGATGAGTTGGACTCCGAGTCAAAAGAATAATGTGTCGGGCTCAGTGGCATTGTTGGTTGGTGTGCCACCGACTCTGTGGCGGGATAGGTATACTCATCCTCGTCGATGCACGGGGAGACAGGGGGTTCGAATATATTTTCAGGCAAATCAACCATCTCCATGGTAACATCAGTGACCGTTCGGGCAGGAGTGCCTCGAACACATGTCCGATAAATGTCAGGGCAAGAGACCGCTGGTGTGACACTATTCAGGATCATGAATCAAAAAGGGGGGACAACGGGGCAGGTTTAAAGAGGTCCAACATACATGCCCCAACAATACTATATGCACGAAGTAAATCACTGTTAGGACTAACTGACCTATTTTAACTAGCATGACACCTAGCTTGCTAGGTGTGTGAGAGCCCTAGTTCCGAAAAGGGGATCTCCCCTTTCACCTCCAGTGTGGGGCCACCACCTTCCCCACCCCTAGTATCTCCCTGTTCTGTCACTTGGACTCAGAGGAACACCATATCCTTCGTGCATATACTATTCAGGATCAGCCAGATGTTGTAGCTTGACATTCTCCACTGAGATGTATCTGTTCTCCTTGCGACCAGGAAGCGGTGGTAAGATGACTGTACGTGTTCCCTTCAAACCCAGGACTGGAACCGGTGCACGAAAAGAGGGGCCGAATTCTTTTTTGTTCTCCACCTTCTCTCGAACCAGGTCACCAATCTTCGGAAGCCAGCCGGCAACCGGAATCTGCAGAGCAGGGTCTGTGGCTGAAGGCAAATGTGCAATTGCAAGTTTGTCTCGGGCTTCTTGTAAGTCCTGTAACATAGTAGAATGGTTATCTACATCAAACTTGGCGGATTGCGCCGCCATGTCTAGACCATCAAGGTCAGGCACAAACATTCGTATGCCAAAGAGCATTTCGTAAGGGGTCCGCCCACCCAGAGGTCTTCTAGGGAGATTATTAAGTGCACGCTGAACTGTATACAAGTGGGCCAGCCAGTTCCTGCCAGTACCTATAACTCTAGCTGTCAAGGATTGCCTTAAGTCACGGTTCATTCGTTCAACGATAGAGTTGCCCTCAGGCCTATACGGAGACGAAAATTTCACCCGCACCCTCAAGGAACCCATTGCGTCCTTGTAAGCCTTAGAGGCAAACGCCGGACCTTGGTCAGAATAGAAGGTGCCGCATGCAAAAATTCCCACAAAGACACGCAAATCCCTGATGACATTTCGAGCGTCAGCACTCCGTTGTGGCCAGACCCAGATGAACCGTGTGCACGTGTCCACTGCCACTAAGATATATTTATAGGCAGTGTCCGAAGAAAATGGACCGCAGTGATCCAAGTAAACACACCCCAAAGGGTCTGTTTGAAATTCCGAGCGAGGTCTGAGGTGGTTGTGTGACCGTGGAAGGCTTGATCTGTTGACAAACGTCACAGGAAAGCACATAAGTACGGGTATCTTTATATAAACCACGCCACCAGTAACGCTGCTGCAAAATGGAAATTGTCGCAGACACTCCAGCATGAGCTGAAGCCATGCCTTCGTGTGCTGCCGTTATCAAGGAAAGTCTGCGGTCCGCGTTGGGGATCAGCCGATCACCAACGTCAGGTATTGTTACATAAGGAGCCTGATCGGGACCTAACTGGTAAGAATATTTGGAAGGGAAGCCCCTAGGGTAATTCGTTCCTTCCTTTGTTGCAGCAATAGCTGCCAAAATATCAGCGTCTATTTTAGACATGGATCTAGTAACTGCTGCTACTGAACACGTGACTACTGCTGATCTGGCAGCTTCATCTGCCAGACTGTTACCAACAGCGTGTGCGCCCACCCGCTGATGGCCCAGGGTGTGAACCACCTGTGTGAGCGGCAGACGTCGTTGTAATTCTGCCACTCGAACCCAAAGCGTTTTATGCTTGATTGTGTTGCCTTTAGCGTCTCTATAGTCGTTTTGCGACCAAAAGAACACATTGTCATTGTATGCTTGAACACAGTAGTAAGAATCGCACACGATTAAAGTGGTCACATCAGGATTAACGAACTCAAGCGCAAGCACCAATGCTCGCAACTCGGCCAATTGTGCGGTACTGTCCCCGAGTGTCTGTGTGTGTACCACAGTGGATTTGAACTTTCCGTTCACAAACGTACCTGCAACAATAGCACATGCGGCTGAATAAGCATGCTTGGACCCCGTGGCCGGTTGTGCCGAACCATCGGTGTAGATCACACAGTCGTAATCCTCAAGCGGCAATAAAGACAGAGGAGGAGGATGAACGAATTCATACTGTAAGAACTCCTGAGTCTGAAGAGAAGAATCGAATATGAAAGTGACATCCGGAGACGTCAACGAGGTTGCCCATTGTATCCAACGAGGGTGCAACGCTTTAGAGTTCGGTACACTTGCTTTGGTCACTGCCTCTAGAGCAGGATATGGTGTTACCACCAGAATGCGTTTTCCCTGTGCCAGTGCGCGCTCCTTCAGAATCGCCATTTGCACTGCTGTCAGATGAAAACCCCATTTCTGCGGAGGTGTACAGATGTGACTTGTATGCGATGGGTACTGTATCACCTTCATTAAAGGTTAAGTACGTGAAACCCACTGCTCCTGGAATGATTCTAATCACCAGGTTTGTGTGGTTATCACGTGTCAAAAGATATTTAGACTCAAGTAGGTCAGTCTGTAAAGACTGTAGTATGGAGGTATGCTCCGGAAGCCAACAAGACTTCGAAAAGGTAGGTTGTATCAAGGCATACAGTGGCTTGATACACTGGGCGTATTCGGGAATGTATGTACGTCCGAAGTTCAGAAAGCCCAGCAATGACTGCAGTTTCTTCAGATTAGTAGGAGGGCACAGAAGTGCACATTTCTCCAGAAAATGGGGGGCTAAGCCCTTACCTTCATTGTTGAGCTCATAGCCCAAAAACAATACGGTAAATTCCGCAATATGAGATTTGGCAAAGTTAATTTTGTAACCTTGAACCGCAAATTCAAGAATAATGCGGTCTACTCGGTTTAGATGCGGAAACAATTCGTCGTCCGTCAGATAAATGTCGTCTACGTACGAACAGGCGTCTGGATCGATGCCGTCTAATAGAGAGACAACACGAGCGGCGAATACGCCTGGACTATTTTGTAGCCCATAGGAAGACGCCTGAATTTGAAAATTTTACCACCGGAAGTAAAAGCGCACCATTGGCCACTCTCCGGGGCTAAGTTGTGCGTGTAGAATCCATTTGAAAGGTCAAGGGTCGTTTTGTATTTTTTACGAACAAGACTGTCTACAAGCGCAGAACTATGGGTGTTTTGCACCGCGAAGGTCCGACAATGAGAGTTCAAATGCCGGTAATCCAAAACTAAGCGGTACGATCCATTGGGTTTAGAAACCGCGAAAAGGGGATTGTTCATAGGTGATACACAGGGTTCAATTACTCCCTGATATTCCAACTGAGTCAGAATTTCGGAAACGGGGCCTTTGGCCTCACGTTTTATGGGATATTGGGGTTGTGGCTGCGGTAGTGACCGCAAAGGTATTTCATGGGGGGGAGAATCTTCGTCCCACCCCACGTGGTTGCGATATAACGCAGGAGCCAGGGACACAGCCCACTCTGCTGCAAGAGCCTCCGCTCTGTCCTTGGGGACATGTCGAGAAAAGCTCGGAAGGATTACCTCCTCCCCTTTACGCGCAGCGAGTACGAATGGGGGTGGCCAATCCACCTCTGCTAACAAAATGTCGTATGTAGAGGTTAGATGTTCCCAAAAAATCCCTTTAATAATGCGCTGTATATCACCTTCAATTTGAATGACAATATTAAAAAGTCGATCAGGGGGTGCCACTCTGGTGTCAGCTGTCTCAACAGTAATGAATGTTTCAGTTGCTGTCGCCTCCATATGAGGACGTAGCGCCTCCCGCACTATGGTAACTTCCGCGGCGCTGTCTAGGAGGGTTACTGCCCACGTCCAATTCAGGAGCCTCGTTCTCACCGTCTGTGGCATATTTCGCTGTTACAGCGGCAACTTTCTTCTTCTGAAATTGTGGTCGGAAACGTTGAAAGTCTTCCGCTTTTCCTCTGACTTGTTGTCGAGGTTGGTCTCATCCCTGGGGAGCCTCTCGGTCCCTTCCTCTATCCTGGCGGTCTCCTCCACCGGCCTGTGACGAAGTCTGTGCCTGTGAAGAATGAGGAGAACGCGCATCAGGGATCTGAAACCTATCCGGTGATTTAATTCTCGCTCTATCGCGTAAATCATAAGTGCGTTCAGAAGAAACTGAAACCGGGGATGCTCCTCTCGACCCCGGCTTCTTTTGTTGCTTACCCTGTTTTTTCAGCCTCCAGCTCTTTTTAGTGAAGACTGGTTTCTCATCCTTCTCAGATTGAGATTTGGTTTGTTGTTGCTGTTGTTGTTGCGATTGTGTTTGCTGTTTTGCAAAAGGCTTGTTACCCAGGCTATTTCTACCAATAGTTTTGTAAGCCTGGGTAATAATTTTCGGTAACTCGCGAAGCCTGTCCAATTCTGGGACCAGAGCCAAAGCGTTAGCTACTTGAAAGTTCACTGCATCGCCCTTGACATTCGCAAGGATCAGCTCAGCTACTACTTCAAACACTCCCACCAGTCTCATCCCTAATTCCACAGCCGCTTCAGGGCCATGTTCATCCTGTACTTTTTAATTACGGAGGGGAGAACCGTCATGGAAGGAGTACCAAAACATTTAGAATATACTGCTGCGAATACCTTACCCCAGTTGTCACATGCTGTCAACTCGGGAATTAAGTCTTTTGGCAAACTAATCGTTAAAATACGATGTTTATCCACTGGGGTTGTATGTGGAAAAACTGCCTCCAACTGGTCAAATTTTTCTGCAAGCCAATAAGGAAAATCATCCTTATTTTGTGGACGTTTGCCCATCACCGAATTCACCATGACAGGACTTATGGTCACTCCGCCTGCAGCAGCTGGTTGGCCGGCAACTCCAGGAGCGGCTCCATGGATGCTGCCTGTAACATATCGCACTAAAGCTCGATGCACCTGCACCAAGGCCGCATACATAGTGCGCAGTTCCGCGACTGGTATAGTCATATAACGCGGATGTGGGGTGTACCCGGCCAAAACAGGCCAAGTGGCCCCCTCAATAGATAAGGGGCCTAAACGAACCGTGGTAGTCGGTTGTGGGAGGGCGCCATTAAACCAAACACGGTGTTGCCAAGCCGTGAGCGGTACTTCAAGAGTAGTATACGGTCGATAGACAGCGGGAAAGTTAGTGGGTTCATATTCATGGAACAGATTATCGTTCGCGTCCACCGCTGGAAAAGTGATCCAAGAGTAGAACACCTCTAAGTGGAAAGCCGGATCGGCTTGAACCACAAAGACTAGATCAACTCCCGTGTCGGGCACTCCATACACCCGTAAGTGATCCCGGAGTGCTGTGCGGCTATGCGCCGCTATGTCTATACCCGCCATTACTAACGGGTTTATTCGACAACCTTACAAGAGGCAGCACAAAAAGGGTTATGTTTAAGAAACCTTTTTTAACAACTTCAAGCTTGAAAGAACCTACAAAAACTTCAATATAGGAGGTATCACCGTCACACACGCTTCCGGAAGCGTATGTGAGGGTATTGTGGACAAGCACAAGTACTACTCAAGCGTCCCGCAGATAAGCTGCCCCACCCGTTGGTCGCGCCATGTCATATGGTTTCTGCACATACAGAGCTATGCACAGGATAATAGGACCTCGGAATATAGTGGTGAGCCAACCATAGACCTTAGCACCCAAAACCCCAACCCAACTAGCCTTAGCGTCCCATTAGCACCAATGTACCAATGATTAGACAACCCAGAACACGGTATCTCTCTCTCAGGACTCGCAGAGGCAAGAACACTCTTTCGTCATACTCGTACCTGTCCACAACGTGCGTAATAAGAGACACTGTGTAGTTCAAAATGTTTATTTCGACTTACGTGCTCTAAGATACAGTACACGTGTCAGTACTATTATCATAATGCATATGAATAATATAATCAGCATGGTTACAACTCCATAGAATACAAACGGGGAAAGCATCTCATAAAGCAGTGGATATATGTCTAACTAACATTACCACCCTCCCTGTGCTGTAAGCTAGTTTATTATAAAGATAGAAGACCTCTGGGCTTTGACTAGCGAACCCCCATACCTCAGTCTCTAGATGCAAAACTACATCAGCAGACAATCACAGCTCTTCTCCCTGGAAAGGTTTTCTCCAACTGTCTGTAGAGCGGGCGAACCGCAATATTAAAAGCACACTAATTTCTCAATGGCAGCTGTACATAATGTTATGTCTAGGTGCGAGGGACAGGCCAAATCAGCAAGAACAAGGAGATGCTGTTATTCGACCTTGTACATGTTGTGCAGTCTGAGCCCAAACCGAACAGGAGAAAAGGTGAGAGACAGAAAATGCAGACAGCGCTAAAATAACATGGCAAGAGCAGAGGTCGATAGAACAACAGCTCAGAGTAACGTGTGCAAAGAAAAGCAGCATGGCAGCCAGGCCCAGGACAACCCAGCAAGGCAGGCCAGGGCTAGGCCGCCGCAAACCACAAGACAATCTAGTAGGCAGAGAGCCACTGGCTTCTCCTTTAGTAGACAGACTAAGTGAGGTGTGGTGTTGCACCTACCTAACCTAGTGGGAACTAAACTCTCTGAGGTTGGAGAAAGGGTGTGCTAGACCCTTTACTTACCCAACCCTAAGTTCAGTAGAACGTACTTATTTTAAGCTTGTATTTATATGTGCCTAGTACTAGTGATGGTTTTTCAGTTAATCAATACAAAGATTTATCTGGTAAAACAATGCAGGCTTGAATCCCAACCGCTGCACATCAATGTGAGAAGCTGGCCTGGTATATGATGTCCACTAATGTAAGTGGGCACCTTACACCAGTCCAGACAACCCTTACTGTGATTTAAGAGGTCTTAGACAACCTTAGAAAGCTATCCAAGTGGTAGCTGTGGAGAGCAGCCTTCAGGCTTAGTCTTGAAGGAGTGTAAAGCAGCTTGTTTTACAGAATGCAATCTTATAGTATAGATCAAATGAAAAAGAACCACACAAAGTATTTATAAAAATATGTATTTATTATATAACACTATCTTGTATGTTACAGTATTTCCCACACGGAGATAGACACAAAGCACACAATACTTTAGCAATAGCACTAATACACAGTGGGCGCCGGGCGGGACCAAACTATATACTAAGAAAGTGTTGGAAGAACCACGACTCGCGTCAGGACAATGTCGAGAGGACGTAGAATTGCTGGGGACCCACAGAACCACCCAAGGTAAGTATATAAGGGCCCCACAGAGACGTGTGCAGTGTGTGAACATGACTGCGTGCTCCGTACAAGTCTATGTGCAAGTCGCAGTTGGATTTTTAAAGATTAGGGACCCTTCCCAGTGAACCCTGAAGAAACCCTGTGGAAGACAGAAGGTTGGATAGCCACCCAACCTGTGGATACAGTGGTACCCAAGTTACCTATCCCAGGGAAGCCGGGTGCATAAGTGTGAAATGGCGTCGGAAAGGGCCGTCGAACCCAATGGAGGACTTCAGGAAAGTGCCGCTGCTGGAGGAGGAGAAAGTGTCCAGAGGAATCCAAATCTGGATTCTTGAAGAGGAGTACCTGAAAGCAGAGGGGACAGAGTCTATGTCATTCAGGGGTGACCAGGAGACTTTGGACGACGAATGCCCTCCGATGTCGGGTGCTTCAGGGAAGATGTTGATGACATTGACTCTGCAGCTGTGAGGACCAGGCAACGCTGAGGAAGACCAGGACCCAGATATGAGCTGTCCTACAAAGGATGTCGAATGCTGAGGGGTCGGTGTCCGGCGGGAGCACCAACAAACCTTGGCAAAGGCCAGCCACGCAGGAATCAAAGAAGGAGCAACGTCGGGACCAGGAAGGTCCAGGGGACTAACCACAAGCAGGGGAGTCAGGGCAGGCCTGAGCAATCAGGGGAGCCCAAAAGAAACAAGTGTGACCCTCAGGCGGACCCACAGGCCGGAGGCACTGGAGTCACGAGAGGACCTCAAGCAGCTCACCAAAAGAAGTAGGCCACGATGCACAAAATGTGGTGTGGCCAAAGATTCTGATCACTGGAGGTGCTCGATGTTGGGGCTACTTGAAGCCCGAAGATCTTCTTGCAAAGATGACAACAAGCCTTTGCAACTGCAAAGGGGATGCAGTACTCAGGGGTTCGGTTATTGCAAACCCCACAAGGACTGCTGGCCTCAAACTTGGTGAGAGGGTAGAGCAGGCCTCGGGATCTGTGGAAAACCACCACCTGTGTTGCAGAGCCCACGGAGTCCGGAGGAGCTCAGGATCTGCAGACCGGTCGATTTAGTTGCGGTGCCTGCAAATGCAGGGGAGTGACTCCTTCACTCTAAGGGAGATTACTTTGGTTGTCCTTGATGCTTCACAGGCCTTGGAAGGTTCCTGTATGATGCACAGGCACAGACAATGTAGCAGACTGGAAGGGAGATGAAGTCAGGCCCAAACGAAGTCCAGCGAAGTCCAGAGTGCCCAGACGGTAGAAGTACAATGGTGTCTGATCTGAATCTTATCCCATGGTGAATCCAAAGACCTACACCCAGGTAAGCCCTTAAGTACCCTAGGGAAAGGGTTGGGAAGATTCAGGGGACCCTCCCAGGGGAGGGTCTGGACAGGGGGGGGGTTACTCCAATGTCCTTTGTCCAGTTTTGCGCCAGAGCCAATGGCTCCCAGCACTGGTTTGAACTGGACTATGCACAGGGACACCAAGTGTGCCCCTCATGCAGACTTCCAAGTGCTGGCAAGCGCACCCACCCAGCCCCAATACACTAAATGCTGTCTGGGAGGTGGTCATACCTCCCTGTGACAGGATGCCTATTGTTCTACCTTCCTCTGCTCGAGCTTGGCTCAGCAGCAGGAGGGCAGAAATGTGTCTCTGGTCGGCAGCAACCATTTTGTGCTGTCCGGGACTAGAAGGCTGGTACCGGGAACACTAAGAGCCTAACAGAGGGCTCTTCCAGTGCTTGGAATCATACCTCCCACACCGTTTATGGTGTGGGAGGTATGATTCCAACATGTTTGATACCAAACATGATAGGATTCTTTGCAGCCGTTTTCGAGATGGTCATCGCGCAATTACGCGGTGCCCCTCTATATAGTATATGGCTGCTTCACTGACAACCCAGGAAAATGGACTTTGTAGGCTGCATGGGTGTCCTGCTCATGCAGGGGCACCCTCTCACTTACTTAGAACCAAGTACCCTGCCTTCAGGATTGCAAAGGCCTGCATCGGGGTCGAAGGAAGCAAGATGGCGGTCGGCTGAGGCGGCCGCTGCAGCTCGCAGCACCATGATTCAGCGAGACCTCTGTTAACCCTCCTGTAGAACTGGCAAAGAAAAGATGTTGTCAGCCTTACTAGATGCCCTGCAGAGATTACTTACGGAACGATCAGGCATCTGTGCAGCTAAATTTGAGGTTGCGGCGGGATAGCAGAAGCTGCTCTTCGCCTGCCGGAAATTTTGGACTGCCCACGATTGCCCCGACTGTCCCGGACGGCACTTACCAGAAGTAATGAAGCCGAAAGCTGCTCCTCCCAAGGCGGGCGGAAAAGGGTTGGTTGGCCTCTGCAGTCGGAGACAGCCCGCTGCGGACCCAGCCACCATCACAAGCCACTCGAACGCAGAGCCAGGCACAGGAGCAGTGTGGCAGCCCGGGCGACTCGGTCAGGGTATGACCCGGAATGAGAACACTTCAGAGGGCAAAGGGAAGGGCGGAGCTGCGCACCAGCAGCGCCTCAGCGGCCCCACAGTGGCAGATCTGCTGAGAGGAACGAATAAGCGGGCCGGACTCGGAAACGCAGGAACGACTCCAGCCAGTAGCAGTCACAATGAACGTGTGGAGGAGAGCAGTGAGAGCAAAGCTCCGAGCGAAGTCTCCCAGGAACCTGCGCCTAAATATCTGAAGACTGGGATGCAAGCAAACAACACTCAGCAGCACCAGGTGAACACCGGAGCACTGCGTATACTCGGTAACAGGGAGATGGAGGCAGTGGAGGTCTCTAATGTGGTAGACATTGATATGGGAGAGGGTGGGAGAGAAGAGGCAAAGGATAGAACAATCAGCAGCAATCCCACCCAGCCTGAATCTTACAAAGACAGCAATGTAAGGGGGGAGAAGAGATGCCTGAAAATCCTCCTAAAAACCCTCGACAAGACACCCAACACGATCATGACTCCCTAGAAAGGTCAGGGCAACAGATAATATCTGCGTATTAAGGAAAACAGAGGGGGAGAAAGGAGAATGATCTGGAGGAGACAAACTGCTTCTACTCTCTCTCGGAGGATACATGCTCTGCAGATGAGTCGATCTCACTTACAGACTCAAGTAAAAGGAGATGCCCACCGGATACCAGCGGGTTGTACTCCGCTGCAACTCTGCGTAAGGCAAGCAGGAAATCAAGGCGCTTAGAGAAAGCTGCAGGAAGAAAAAAAGAAGATCTAAACTGGGACTACTCTCCAGCTACTCAACTGGTGGGGACTGCAGGAGGAGCAGCAAAGGAATCTGAAGACAGCGCCGTCTCAACATTGGATGTCATTCTACAATCTATCATATTGCACCGGGAGGAAACAAGACAGTACAGTCGTCGCTCACAATCCGCTCTCCGCAAAGTGCAAGGCACTGTACGCAAAGTTGCTAAAGTATGTAACAATATCAGCGAGCGCTTAACAGACTTGGAGTCAAGAACCAGAGCCCTCGAGGTGGATATTGCAGGAGCCCAGGCTCAATCTGAGTCGCATGAGGCCAGACTGATGGATATCCAGTGAAAGTTAGAGGATCAGGAAAACCGGCAGCGCCGGAATAACTTGTGCTTCTTAGGTATTCCCGAGGGCAAAGAGGGTACAGACGTGCGTCTCCATATGATAGAGTTGCTTGGGAGGGCATTTCCTGAGCTTGAAGCCTGGAACTGGCCACAAGAGATTCAATGTGCCCATCGAGTTCCCTTTAACTTGACACCAAGCCTAGGGCCATTCTAGTTTATTTTGGGAACTATCTACTCCGGCAGAATATTTTTGAAAAGGCCAGACCAGAAAACAAACGCAAGGTGGAGGATGTTGCCTTTTTCGCCCGACCTGACTTCTGTCATGTCACAGTCGAGAGGCGCTGGAGACTGTGGCAAATGATTACCCCATTTCCGGCATAGGGCGCGCAGGCGTATCTGATGAACCATGCAAAGCTGAAAGTAGTAATCAGTGACCAGGCTCGCTTCTTTACCTCAGAGATTAAACCGAACGAAGCTCTGGAGGAACTCAGGGGTAGGAGAGTCAGCGGCCGAAATATGACAACTGCTCGAAGTATGGGAACGTGGCCCGAACAGAGACAGAGACAGAAAGGAGACCTGAAATCCGGGGGAAAATGCCAAACCTTTGGGACCATATTTTGGACGATATATGATATGTGATATGAGATAACTTTTCTACTATTTTTCTTCATATCTGTCCGACTCTTTTTTTTTCTCTTTCCTTTGCTAAGACAGAAACTAGGATGCAGGTGGGGGGACTTGCTGTCTGGTTATATCTATCTTGGGTGTAATGAGAAGGATCTCACTGATCTTGGTGCTATGCTGCTTCATCACATAAAGACCAGCGGTCTGGAAGCTTCCACGGGGGGAGAGGGGTAGGGGGTTGGGGGAGGGGATAAAGGGGCAGGCCAGGATTGAGGGTTGGGGGAGGCGGGAATGGCCAAGGTGGGGTGTGGGTGCAGAAAAAATAGGGAAAAAAAATGCCAGGAATAGGAAGCAAAAAGGGAAAAAAATCAAGTAGGAAATCTGAGCACGATATTGTGATATGCTCTTTAGATGAATAAGGATAAAATAAGGATTTGCTCAGTTAATGTGGGGGGACTAAATGACAAAAACAAGAGAAACAAAGTGTATGAAATATTAAAGGCTATTAATCCTGACATAATTTGTTTACAGGAAACGCATATTCCATGGTGCAACAAGGACGTTCTTCGTATACGGGGTTATGATTTGGCTATATGCTCTACCCAGACCTCCATGATTAGAGGGGTAGCCATACACATCAAATATCAGGCTGGAACAGTGAAGGGTGCACTGGCTGATAAATGGGGGCGATGGGTGGTAATCTCACTAACCACAAGGTTGACGTTAGGGACCGTATATGTGTCAAACCAGGATGAATCCAAAGTCTGGGAAGATCTGGAAATAGAGCTAGCCTCTTGGTTTGATCCATTGATAATCTGTGGTGACCTAAATATACATCTAGGAAGTACTAAGGATCAAACCCAAAAATACAGTGGGAAGAATCCCCAAGTATTTAGTGTGCTGGCTACCTTTAAAGATAGCCACGGGCTGGCAGAAGTTTGGGCCGAGAAAAATTCGAACGACCCTGGGTTTACCTATTTCTCTCACCCACATAGAAAATATGTTCGTTTGGAATACTTTCTTGCCTCAACTAAAATATTGAATGAGATCAAGATTAAAAAACTCCCAAAACTATTCTCAGACCATAATCCACTACTGCTAGAGGTTACAGGGCAGGGGGGTGCCAGGAAGCAGAGCAGCTGGTCATTTGACAGGAAACTGCTAGCAAATTAAGAGTTCCTTGCTCATATCAAATACTGGTCAGCGGAGTTCTGAGATATGAACAGATACAGCGCCTCACGCAGAGTAGTGTGGTATACCTTTAAAGCCAGTTTGAGAGGGGAGGTCATAAGATATGTGGGTCAGCGTCGGAAACACCAGAAGGATGAGGTGAACTCACTAATAGAAAGATTGGCCAAACTAGAGATAGAACATGTGAGCTTGATCAGCAAGGGGGAGCGGTATGAGATAATAAAGGAACACACAGTGAAACTAGCTATAATAAAAGCAGAGATCAATAGCTATTTTCAGGAAAAAGTGGGACAAACCTATCAGGTACATAGGGGTGAGATGTATGAGTATGGAGAGTCAGCAGGAAGATTACTGGCTCTGCGTACAAGGCAGAAAACTGCTAGAAACAACATCGCCAAAATTAAGAACAGTAATGGGCAGTATGAGACGAGGCCTGTGGAGATTATTGGCGTTTTTGAGCAGTTCTGTAAGAAGCTATATATCAAGCTGACTCTCCAGGAGCAAACCCAACGACTGAAGATGATAGGCGGCCGGCGCTCAAAAGAATATATGAAATAACATATCTGGAGTTGGAAGAAGGGTTTGCATTGGAAGAGATTCTGGATGCAATAGGCTCCTTCCCTTCAGGGAAAGCAGCCGGTCCAGACAAAATCCCTCTGGAACTTTACAAATTACTTCTACACAAGATCGTCCCAATTATGCATGACCTGTTTATAGATGTGCAGCATAGCGGGACTCCACCCCCTTCATGGCAGAGAACGGACGTAGTGATATTCGCCAAAAAGGGGAAACCACCGGAATTACCAGCTTCATATCGCCCCATCTCGCTGATGAACTCTGATGCCAAAATCTACTCAAAAGTCATAGCTAATCGGCTACAGAGAATCATAGCGTCACTGGTATCACCCTGGCAGCACAGCCTCGTACCAGGTAGGGGGACCACAGACCACATCAGGTGGGTTATATCAATACTATATATAGCAGAAGTAATGGTAATGATGTGGCGGTGGTCCTCCTAGACGCCGAAAAAGCCTTTGATCGGGTATCGTGGCAATATCTCTGGGGGGCTCTGTCAGAGAGGGGGCTAGGTCCAAGTCTACTAACCGCTATCCAGGGCATGTATTACAAACCTTATGCACAACTACAGGTTTGGGTAACACGTCGGGGAGAATCGAGATAGCCAGAGGAACAAAGCAGGGGTGCCCTTGCTCTCCAATCCTGTTCGCTTTATACTTAGACCCCTTTATTAACCAGATTATACACAACTCTGCAATCAAACCTGTAACTAGTAAAGGGTACAACGCAAAGATCCTAGCATATGCAGACGACATTGCAGTAATCACCACAGAACTGGACAAGGCAATTAGAGAGGTTGAAAGTATGGCTGAGGAATTTGGTAGGAAATCGGGGTATCTTCTGAACAAGGGGAAGACACAAATAATATGCTCTCCACAATGCCATATCCAAGATCTTCGTAAAGTTGAATTGGCCACATAGCTAGGGGTCCATACGACATATAATATGGATGCAATGTGGGCAATCAATATTGACCCATTACTTGATAAAATAAGCCTAAAATTAAGACGTCTAGACAAGCTGCAGCTAAGAATATTAGGAAGATCTGACGTTTAAAAATGAAAATCTTTCTTAAGTTACTATACTTATTCTGCTCAATACCCCTTGAACTTACAGATGCAACTATAAACAGCGTGCGCCGAAAAGTATGACGCTTCCTCGTGAACAAAGCGGGTGGGGAGTTCCGAATCTGTTATTTTACTATTGGGCCACCACACTAGAACAGATGGGCACTCTTCTACTACCTGGTCGGGTGAGCTATGATGATCTTGATCTACCCTCAATATACCATATATCTATTGGAAAAGAGGCGAAAGGGCTCTTTCTCCGACAACTAAAACCAAGTTATTATAAGAAGACGCGGTTCAAGTGTGTCAAGGTGGCCTGGAAGATCTGGAAAAAGGTCAGCAGACTGTTAAAGGTCCCCAGATACAACAGGTATACACCCATGTGGAGCTCCTCTCTATTTTCAGCCGCACTGTATGATGTAATAGTTATAAACTGGGAGCAGGCTGGAATAGACAGGATTGCAATATTGTGCTACAATACAGAGAACATATCATTCTCAAGGCTTACACAAAGATATGGTGTTAACAGTAGAACACTATTTAAATACATATAGATCCGGGGGTGTCTCATGCGCCTCCCTAGCGGGTCCCTTAACCTGGCTAAAATTCCAATCTTGGAAACTGCAAATCATCAGGACAGTAGGATTAGAGACTATTATTAAGCTCTAATGGAGACCCTCCCCGGCGATTTGGAAAAAACTGAGGCAAAATGGGCAACAAAGCTGGGAGATGGGGATGTTGACCTGGATATGTCAATAGAACTGGGGGGAAAGATCTTCCTATCAGCTAACCTGAAGGCCCAGCACTACAAAACCATTTTTTATCTGTACTATACTCCGGCCAAGCTCTATGGTTGGGGGAAGAGGGAGAGTGACAAATGCCCCATATGCCAAACAGGTCCTGCTGATAGCACGCACATGTTTTACTCCTGCACTAAACTCATTCCTCTGAAAGAAGCTATAGAGGACTTTTGGCTCCAAACAATCAGCAAGGCAATTACCATCAGCCCAGCTATGATGCTACTAGGATATGACTGTCAGGTCAATTTAGATGCATCCCAGAGAGATTTTATATTCATGACAGTAGCTGTGGCTCGACTGCTGATTGCCACTACATGGAAAGACATGGACCCATCCACATACCAGCTGTGGCTTCACCGCTTACTAAGTATCTATGTGCAGGAGACAGCACTATATAAGAGCAAGGGCTGACGGGCCAGGGAGAAGGGTAGGAAGATTTGGGAACCTTTGATGGTATGGCGTAACAGTAGAGGAGCTCAGGGAGATCAGCCCTAAACTATATTAGCTTAAGCATATCCCACAGATATAAAAGGATTAAGGAATCCTCACAATGAAATAATGTATGTATGTATGTATCTGTGTGTTTAAGTATTTGTGTAATGAGATGCGTAATATGAACTATGTATTCAATTTATTGAAAGTTTTATCTATTTGAATTAACCACCCAATTTCCTTTTTGTACCTACCTGGCTTTTGAATAAAAAAAAAAAAAGGATTGCAAAGGCCTGCTATAGGGGTGACTTATAGGTTTTAAGTACAGTGACCCTTAGATATAGTAAACCTATATCTTTAGTAAGTGGTGCATGCACCAACTTACACAGGCTGCAATGGCAGGCTTCTAGTTCCATTTTGCATGGTCTCTCATGGGTGCATAATGCATGCTTCAGCCCATGGGAGACCTCTGGGGTACCTATGCCCTGGGTACCTTAGTACCATATACTAGGGACTGATAAGGGTACCCCAGTATCCAATCTAGAGTGTACCTAAGTACTGAACTACCAATTTAGGGAGAAAGCAGATAAACTGGGGTCCTGATTAGCAGGATCCCAGTCAGAGTATTCAAAAACAGCATAAAAACATCAAGCAAAAGGTGGGGGTAACCATAAGAAGCAGATCCTACTTTTCTACAGAGACCCATCAGTATTTTCATATCTTTCAGGTTATGCCAAAAGGTCTCCCTGTTTACAACCTCAATAGCTGAGAGGAAATTAATGATACATTTTTATAATTTTCCACTCGCTTCCTTTGCTTTCTGGGCTATTGCCCAGTGACTTAAGCAGTGATCAACTGCCCCATGGGTTTCTTTTAACCCTCCCTGCTCAATAGGGTTGTTTGCATCAATCCAATCTTTCATATATTGGCGGAGTGCTTTGGTATAGATTGTGGCTCGGACATCAATCAGGCTAATCAGACAATATTTTTTCGGATCAGAAGGATCGTATTTCTTAAATATTAGCTTGATGATTTCCCCTTTACAACTATTTTGGAATTTTTCTGATATTGTAAAGAATTCAAACGATGGGGCGAGTATTTTGGTTCACCAGTTAATGTTACTTTCAAATGTTATTACAGGCAAAAATTGACAGTGGAGATTATGTTTCTTTGAGGGTTTGTTGATAAATAAGCCAGTAGACCCTCCTCTACTGTGTATTCCGAGTTCTGGATAGAATTATTTCTGCTTTCGTAAAGTTAGCAAACAAAAATGTTCAGCGTTTCTTAATTCAAATGCTACTACTTTTCTGTTTTTGTTTAGGAACTCCTTATCACTCAATGTATTTTGGGCTATCCAACATTCGACGACGACCACGAGGGAAAATTAAATAAATAATGAATTTTCTCTCCTCGTCTGTCGAAAAACACCCACCCGACCCCATTGCTCAACCGCTCTTACCTGCACAGACCGCTGCTGCCTGCCTCACCCCTTGCTAAGGCCCTAATGCTCCCCATAGTTCTTTGAGATTGTTTCCTTTTCTTTGGCCTTTTATTTAAAGGAACACGCAAGGATTAGAGCAGAGGCTAAGACTATATTGACCTCTAGCAATCCTGGTGCCTGGTTAATCCTTGTGCCCTGTAGTCTCTACTAGAGTAACAATGCACAATATTCGCAGGTAAGTGATTGCAAATGACTCAGGTGTAGAAAAATATTTATCCAAAATATGTATTGATAACCAAACTGTCTTGCACCACACATAGGGGCATATTCTCAAGGCGATATCGCCACGTTAGCGGCACTTTTCTGCCGCTAAAGCGGCAATATTTTTAACGCCGTATTCACAAGCTGTCGCTAACAGCCGTTAGCAACAGCTTACTGGCGATAGCGGCCACTAATAACATTGCCAACGATGTTAGCGACAACTAACGCTAATCATATGCAATGTAGGCGTTCCCGTGTTAAAACGCACGCTAACCCCACTTCGCGATATTCTCATCGATCGCCCGGACCGGCAATGCGCTAAAAAAACACACGCTAAGGCCCGTTAGCTGCTGGAACTTAAGACCAGAAAAAAGGAGGTCTAAAAAATGGTGATAAATAGCAGTACATAAGGGAGACTAGCCCAGAGCCTCATCTGAAGACCCACCGATGCCATGGAGGTACTAATCATGCAGCTTGGAGCACCAAGAAGGCCACAGCAACCACCGCCACTGCCACCTCCCCCAGGACCACCACCGAGGCTGCGCCGAATAAGACAGCGGGTCCATCGCCGACGCCTCAGCCTCACAGATCTAACGCCAGAGGATGTCATTGCCCACTACAGGCTCAAAAGGACATCCATCCTCCGCATCCTGAACCAGATAGCCCACAGGCTGACGGCACCAACACAGCGGATAACCAACATCCCTCCGCAAACAAAGCTGCTAGCTGTGCTGCACATGTTGGCCTCTGGTACCTTCCAACCAACAACTGCCCGAGTCGGTGGAGTCTCACAGCCAGCCCTATCAAAGTTCCTCACAACTGCCTTGGATGCCATCATCAGCGTGATACCCCAGCACCTTCACTTCCCCAACACTGAACAGGAACAGCTGGAGACCTAGCAAGGCTTCTACGCCATAGCTGGCTTCCCGCATGTGTTGGGGGCAATTGACTGCACACATGTCCGACTTGTGCCTCCTGCCGACACTGCACACATATACCGCAACAGAAAGCACACACATTCCAGCAATGTGCAGGCAATAGTGGACCACCGGGGCCTGTTCACCAATGTCGTAGCTAAGTTCCCTGGCAGTGTGCATGATTCCTACATCTTCCGCCAGTCCATCATCAACCAGCGCTTTCAGGATGGCACATATGGAAATGCACTGCTCGTTGGTAAGTACAAACTGAACACACCACACACCTCAACTCCACAATCATGGAACTCACAACTGTGAGAATGCACACATTTCAAACTCACATACAACATGCCAATCAACATGCCCACCTACCAGACACCACAACACAAGTAACTGTGGTAACTGGGGCCAGCCATGTAGACAACCCATCCCCAAAGGCATAGCCCCTCTGCCACACATTTGCAAATGTGGGGAGAAGTGGGAACCAAGTATGTGAGATGTAGGTACTCGACCTATGATGAAAGAATGTACACAAGGCCGAGTGTGGCGGTGGTGTGCTGGACAGTCTTGAGTGTGCAGAGCACAGACATGTCCATGTGGGCATATAGTGCATTTCCGTTGTCCAGCCTGATGGTAATGACAGTGTTGGTGACTGTCCTACCTGACGGGGGTGGGAACCATGTGAAGGTAGCATGGAGGTTGCAGAGGCTGTCAAAGCAGCTGCAGGCCACTGCGTAGACCTGTTTGTACATGGAGAGGGAGGAGTCGAGTACGATGCCTAGGTACCTCGAGTTGTTGTGTGGGGGCTGCCGAAGGCAGTGGCCCACCAGGTGTTGCCACATACTGATGGGGTGGTCACGAGGATGAGGACTAATGTCTCCCCTTTGTAGAGCACCCCCCAGCTGTTGAACATCCATGTTGCAACTTGCTGCAGTCCTCCCTGGAACCCCAGTCTGACGTGTGTTTGCGCCTTGTTGAGGGAGAGTATGAGCTAGGTGTCCTTGTAGGTGGTGATGACCAATGGTTCCCTCCATGTAGCTCCAGTTCTACTCCAGGCGCTCTGCAGATGCATCTGTCATCTTGGATGTTGTTGGTGACCAAGGTGGCATTCATTGCACGCTGTATGTAGGAGTAGCATATTGGGCCAAGTGTGTATGCGCATTTGGAGATACATGTGTGGTAATTCCGACCAGTGCTGTTGGCGTTGCCTGCAGCGGTGTGGGTGTTGCTGTTGATGGTGGAGTGTACCAGAACCTCGGTGACTCAGCTCCAGTAACTCTGTGTGGCGCTGGCTGTGGGTTTGGGTGTCATGGGGTTTTACGACGAGGAATTGTATGCTGTGCTGGTCACACCATGGGCATTGAGTGGTGTTGATGAAGTGGACGCAGTTTCCACATGTGAAGATGGGGTCAAAGGTGTGCCCTGCCTTGTGGCTCAGTGTTGAGAAGAGCTAGCTCAGTTCGATGTTAGAAAGCATCTGCCAGAGGGTAATGGACTTGGAGTTCCTGTGGTATGTGAGGTGGAGGCTCCGCTCATGGATGAGTACGTAGTCCACGGAGTAGATGACATGGCGTATGATGATGTTGACGGTGATTGTGAAGTGTTCCCGCCCTCTGTGGGCCCTGCAGGTGAAGGTGCCACTGACTGTTGCTTTGTGGCAGGTCTGGATTGGAAACTGCAGGTGTTGGGCGGTGGGGAAGGTCTAGTGGCAGCGGCAGCAGCTGAACAGAACGTGAGCCGTGTCTGGTGTGGCCCATTGGCATCTAAACATTCTCCTGGCTTTGACTGCGAGGAGTGTGGATGAGTGGTAGCGCTAGACGTTAGGAGAGCCAGGGACCCTGCTGGTGAAGGTGTCAGGCATGCGGACATGTGCAGACAGGCCTGACATTGGTGCACTGTTGGAGTGCTAGTGATGCAACCGCGCAGCGCACACAAGTAAATAGGCTTGGGGGGAGGGACGAGCAGCTGTGAGGCAATGTAATTTGCATTGATGCTGGTCATTTTGTCAGAAGCTACACATGGCAAACATGAATCCCAAAGTAGCACCAATCACACACCACAACACTATTAACACTGCCCACACAGCATGCATAACTAATAATGGACCCATCTCGCCATTACATGTTACAGGTGATCAAGGATATGCACTCACCCCATGGATGATGACACCCCTCCTAGCCACCAACACCTAGGCCCAGAGGCAGTATCATTTGGCTCATGGACACACCAGGGGCATTGTGGAGCGCACATTTGGCGTGCTAAAGTCACGTTTCCGGTGCCTTGACATCACAGGTGGAAGACTGCTGTACAGCCCAGAAATAGTGTGCAAGATTATCATAGCATGTTGTGTATTGCACAATATATGTGTACGCACCAATGCCCCATGGATCCAAGTGCCAGATGCACCGGACGATGCTCAGGATGATGAGGAAGATGAGGCAGGTGGAGCACACCCCACAGCTTCTGCAGCAGGAACAGCCCGAAGGAACAGAATCATAAACAATTTCTTCACCTGTGCACGTCACATCGTGACTGTCCTTAGCAATCCTATATCAGTTCAAAATGCCCCCAAGCACAGTCTATGTAAACAAAAAACACTACACACATACCCTGTGTGCATGTTTCTCCTCCTCATGAGTACATCACCCTGACAAGTGTAAGTGTAACATTAAGTGGTAACAATATCACAATATTAAACTGATGGTGGATATGTCACCTCTGAACAGAGATGCTGTTTAGGGTGACATTTGTTCGAAACTAGACATGTTAGGGTGTCAAATGTGGTACGAAATTCTACTGTTCAGCGTGTCATATGTGGATAAAAATTACATATTGTGTGTCAACAGTGGTAAACTATGAATATTAGGGTGTCATTTGGGGACAAATATGAAATTAAGGGTGTCATTTGGGGACAAATATGAAATTAAGGGACAAATATGAAATTAAGGGTGTCATTTGGGGTCAGTTATGTAATTAAGGGTGTCATTTGGGGTCAATTATGAAATTAAGGGTGTCATTTGCGGTCAATTATGAAATTAAGGGTGTCATTTCGGGTCAAATCAAGCTTTTCATGGGGTTCTTTGGGACAAGAAATGAAATTTCATCTAAGACTGTTCATCTGTGTAAGAACTTGCACTTAGCGTGCAAAACTGCCCGCATTTCCGAAAATGCAATGTATTTTTCATACTAGCGATGGAAAATACATCGCTAAACACATTGAACTATACGAAATGTTACCCCAAAGCCTTTTTGCGTGCAGATTTTCATCGCTACGTCAAAAAATGGTCCGCAAACACACAGGAAGTGATGTCTGCATGCTTCCTGTTTACTGGAGGAGTGCTGTGCACTTTCACTTTCTCTTTTGAGCACATTGCTGGTGATTGTGGAGAGTGCTGGAGGTGTTTGGTGGTGTGCGCTGCAGATTGTTGAATTGGAGAGTGTTGCTGTGTCCTGTGTCCTGTCAGTAGTGTCCCTGTGAAGTGTGTTGTACCTGTTTTTACGTGTTTAATAGTCTCTTGTCCTCAATCTTGTCGGGTGTTTGTCTTGGGGTAGTTAACTTATTGGGTAGTTGTTGGGTCTGTTATATTGGGTTTTGATTTGTGGCAGTGGGTTTAGGTGTGTGCAGGGAGATGATGGGTGTGGGCAGGGAGGGCAGGATGTCCGAGGGGGCATTGGGGGGCTTCTTCTGGCTGATACATTTTTATCTGCCCCGGATGGTGGAGATGGGAGGCCGTATCCTCTCCGGATATGGCATTAAGGTGCGGAAGGTCAGGTGGGGGCGTGTGCGAGCGCATATGCAGCGTGTCTTTGGGGTGGAACGGACTGTGCGCCAATGGAAGCACCGCTGGCAGCATTGCCTGGCCCGTGAGGGTGACCTGCTGGACCACCTGGGAGTTATCGTTGGCCTACAATGTGGTAAGTTTAAACTCCTAAATTAATTATGAACACTGTAATGTAAAGACAGAATTCACATGTGTGACACACTAGTGTCCAAGTGCAAAAATGTGGCAGAGTGAGGCGGGAGACGTCATGCGTTCAGGCCTAACGTTGGCACATCAGAAACACAATGCTGCATCATATTGACAAGCATAGGGTGCAGGTTGGTGTTATCCACTGCGCTGGTGCAACACTTAGCATTGTAGTGCCAAGGCTGGCACCATTGTGCAATACTGCGTGCAGGACAAAGATTGTTTGTGCACAGGAAGGGTGACTGTACATGAACAATCACAGGCATTGTATCTGGGACCTGTGTGCTGCACAAAAGGAAATGTACAAATGCTGTGCACATGAATATTGGCACATTTGCTACGCTTCCGTTGTATATAGGCTCTGTGTGACAATATTTGAAGCATGTACAATAGCTCAGAGGAAATAGGACATCTCCAGAGTGTCATACACCACCAACACCTGTGAAACAGCCTTGTGCGATCGGCAGCAATGCAATCGTACACAGAGCATGTATAACATCATGTTGCATGCAGAAATGGGGCCTTGTGAATGTGTCACACAACTAGAATGCGCAAGTCTGCTAGCATTGTCGTCTTGTTTTGCCCGACTCAGCATTTACAGGTCTTGTGTGAATGGCAGGCAAAGTAGACCCAAGCATTTAGCAAACATGTTACGCAACAGTTCAGTTACGGAGCATTGTCTGTAATGGTGATGATATGTATGATGAATATGACACGTGTAATTTCACGTCTGATACCAACACATATTGGGTTTTATGTCTCACAGCTGGACGACCTCTCATCACGCAGGGGGACATCGACAAGTTCAAGGACACACACGCCACTGGTGAGTTTGGACATCATATATTGGCATAGTGCGGTGTCATGAATGGCTGGCTAAAACAAGCAACTGCATAGTATGCAGTATGGGTGTGTATCACATGTACCTTGCCGACTGTGCGATGATGTTTTGTTGAAGTCATAAGTGTGTGTGAATCAGTAGGTTAAGGTGGAGCTGTGCATTTGTCTTCCAGTTGTAACTTTGCACATCCCCAGTCAGTGAAACACATGTAAAATGTAAATCCAGTATTTGTAAAGCGCGAACAGCTACCCGAAGGCATCCCGGCGCTGGGGGCCGTCGGGAAGATTAAGCAAGCTATTGCCCAGAGTCACATGGTGCTGGGCTGACTTGCCGCAGGTGCCGGGGATCGAACCGTGAGCCCCAGATTCCAGCGTCAGTCGCCCTGGCCTCGGCGCCACACCTCTTCCCTAATGACATGTAAATTAGGTCTATGGGTTCTGTCACTACAGCACATGCATGTGGATGACAGAGCGCACTGATAGGATAGGAGACATGTAAGTGGTGTAGCTGATGAGTATCAGCAGACATGGAATGCACGTTCATCCTCGACTGAGATGACTGTTCAAGTGTGCCCGATCATGCACAAGGAGGCTGTGGTTTTCAGGCCGTGCGTGCTCAGACACAGGTCGGCAAAGTAATTTCGCAGGCATGCTGCATACCAGCTTCGCAGCAGTAGCAGTGCATAGTTCTGAGCCAAGCATATCAATGGCCCATTCCAAAAACACCTAGCAAAGATGGCCCAAAGAATCACATAGGCATGTTTGGCTACTGCAATGGTGTTGTCATGCTTCCTCCTTGGGGTAATTCCCTGGTCGACTCTGGCTCGGGTGAATGAGCCCCTCTGTACAATTTAGTGACATTACTCCGCATGCATTTACCACGCATGCTTTAGTCCTGCATTCATTGCCATGCCATACATTTTACAATGTATGCCTCTACAACCCTATCTGTGAGAATGCATTGCCCATTATGACACAATAACCATTATGACTCCAGGTTGACGTTACATTAGGGAATGCCTTGTGACAGTTTGCGTTGTGAAGGACTGCGTAGTGAAATTTACTATGGAGTGACAATAGTGTATCCAAGACATGCATGATTGACAATTCATATGAAACGATGTTTCCGCCTCTGGGCAGCAACGCGTCACCTATTGTGAAGTCGTGGTGGAGAGAGGCCCAGCGCCTCATGTACAAGTCAGTGTTCAGCCACCTGACGTGTTTCCATGTGTGCTGCATGATGCAGCACAGATGGAAGTGTGAGTAGGGCTGTCACAGTATAGCTCCTGTGCCGGTAGGGTAACCTTCCTACACATTAACAAGCAGCCCCTGCACACAGACACCCTTGCACTCTTGTACAAGAGTGCCTGTGTTTGCGCAGACTTGATGCACTGCACACAGTCGCTGGGGGACACGCAGGGCTGCACATGAGCATCGTACATATGATGCTGCACTGTGTTGCAGGAGAGGATGAGGGTGGCGCTACACACAGAGGGATAATGCCTCCCTCCTCCGATTCCTTGTACATGTCACCCTCAGTCAGGGTATGTCACAGCACCATCATTTGACACTGACAGTCTCATTTGGTTGTGACTGTACATGTACCATGCCATGCACTGGCATGTCAGTCTCCCCAGCTTGTAGTCACTGATCCTGGATTCAACATTTTGTTGTGCAGGTCACTCTTTGAAAACACATAGTTACGTCAGAGTGTAGGCTCCCATTTTTAAGTGATCTTGTATGCCAGAATTGAATGGAGAACATTGACATGTTCCAAGGGACTCACAATTTCCCATTGTTCATATTTTACAGACAACATGACGCCAGAGGAGTCCCACGCCTTCCAGGTGAGGAAGGACCAGTACCTCCACATAAGGAAGGTCGCAAAAGGGTACCGCAACATGGAACGGAGGTACCAGGAGGGCCAGGAAGCAGGCACTTGGAAGTCGGTGCCCGAGGTAGCAACACATGGGAGAAGCAGTGGCACACAGGCCATCCCAGGACCCTCTGGCGTCAGTGGTGGGTCCCAGCATGGACAGGCAGTGACCCATCCCCCTACAACCTCACACACACAGGGGACAATGCCACCTGCACCTGGCGATCAGGTTGTGCCTTTCACTTTGCGGGACAGGAGGACTCTGATGGACAACAATGTGATGCTGGCAGAGATTAGGAGGGAGATGTCCGAGCAGACCAGGCTCATGGAGGACATTAAGAAAGCCCTGGGACTACCATGATGCCTGCCTTATGTAGAGCCCCATCCCCTTCTTCTCCCTTCCCCCAATGTTTAATCTAGTATTTTAGGTAGTGTTAGGTAAGTATTTTAAGTGTTAGGTAGTGTAGTTTTAGTGTAGGCATAGGTAGTGTTAGATTTTAAGGTAGTTTTAGATTATTATTATTATATAGTATTTGGGGATAAGTTTCCTTTTCCTTTGGGTGGGGGGTTGATGTCTTTGTTGTTTAAAAAAATCTAAGAAATATACAAAAAAATATATCTTTGTGTAGGTTAAGTGTGTAGTTAGTTTGTGTATAGCTTAGATGTGTTTGTCCTGTCTCGTGATGTGCCTTAAGGGTGGGAGGGGGGTTGATGTATTAGATTTGTTGTTGCATGTTTAGGATTAGTTAGGGTAGATAGTGCAGGTACTTTTTCACTTAATTATAGTTAGTTTATTTTAGATTAGTAGTAGTGATGATTATTGGTAGTTTAGGAAAGATACATTTTGTAATTTTATAATAAAAGGTTACTAGTTTTGATTTCTGCTTGCACTTATGTCAGGGGTGATGTGGTGGAGTGTGCCTTTTCACCTTGTATGCATCTCATATCAGCACTGGACACTCCGTTGAATGTGTAAGTGTGGTCATGACATGTTACTTAGCAGGATGAATTGTGTCAGGATACCTTAGATGTGAGCAGAGCAAATTTGCATGGATAACAGGGTGGCAAGTAGGATTTACGGCCTAGTCTAGGGGCAGTCGTTTGTGAAGTTATACATCTTAAGTGTGACTCACAGAGTTGGACAGCACATTGTTGCCCATTTACAACACAACGTAGGGACATGGCATTGAGAGGATATTGTAGTAGCTACTGTTATCCATCATGGAGCTGGATGTATGCGCCGGGTACCACAGATTGCGTCATAGCCCTGCATCTCACATGCTCCTGGCGCTGAGTCCATCTACATTGCACAGACCTTGTCACACTTGCTGCATAGTGCAAGTGTGTCAGATTCATTTGAATTATAATTCCCTGTGCATGGAGGATGAACCTCCGGGCCATGCAAGTAGTAGTCATTCTGTGGGTCCATTGTGAACTGCATATGGCAGAACAGCGGGCATGATTCACATAAGTAATCAGAGAGTAAATCAAGTGTTTACGTTTTCCGGGATTCACATCTGGCATTTAGGAGTAGTACAGTTAGATGTACTGACTTCACTTCTCCCAAATGCCTTTTGTGAATCACTAAAGTTGGAAAGTCATGATTTTGTCACCTTTAAAGTTTTTGTGCGTGCACACAGTTCTGCTGCACACAAGAGGTGAAATGTTGCATTGCTCCCCGTAGTGCCAGTGTCATAGCCACTTCTCCCAGCTGTTACCTTTTGGCATTGGCTCATAGTGATGCCACCCTTGAAATGGTGGCACTGCTTCTGACTATATGCTCAGTGCAGTGCACCACACATCCCTTGTCATATTGACCTAGCAGCTCACAGTGGTCACAGCTTGTGAGGGTTCCAAAGTCAGTAAGCATTGTTCGTCCACAGGAAGGGGCTGACTGACGCCTTACACTTTGGGGTGAGTCCCTATTGGCAACTCTACTTCACTGAGGCAGACATTGAGCTTCAATTTGTGGCTGGTAGACATGTGCCCTTACGTATCTTCATCAATGTGTATATGGTGTGCACCATCTTGGGATGTGACATGCAATGTGCACCATCACAACAGGCTTCGTCCACCCTGTAGAGTGTGAGTAGATATGCCAAGAGATATTCTTTTTGCAATTGTGAAGGGGGTCACTACTTGTGGCCTGCAACTGACTTTGACTTTTTTACACACATTCCTATTTCATTCATGGATGTGGGGCTAAGTTGGGATATTGCTAGATTGTTGTATTTGAGCAATGGGGGCACAGCTGGTTCACACATACCCGGTCATCTCACTGCCTATCTGGATCACAGTAAAACATGTACATTTGTATTATTTCCCTGGGTGTACCTTTTGGTGGATTCACTGCGCCTACATTTCAACAGACTGCTATACTGGATTGGTCATGGACAACAGACATCTGTGTGACTTCAAAATATTTATTCACATGTCCGTTGACATAGTTGGAGACTGGACCAGTACTTGGCCATGCAATCCCCACATTACATTGATGCCCAGTGGAGGGCAAGACAGAGTCCTTTATGGTTGACAAGTCCAAAGGATGAGGAAGAGTTCAGTCAGCAGTCTGATTGCTGTGTCATTGGTAACCAGACAAAATATGGCAGTCCATGTCGAGGTCCAAGGTGAGTGTCACAGAGTGTATCGGGGGACAGTGGAAGGTGATATTCCGGGGCATGATGCTGAGCCCAGAACCAAGTAGAAATAGGCCATTTGGCATAGATGAATGCTACCGCTTCCTTCTTTGCAATAAGGCAGAATCATCCACATCTTCGTCCTCTGATGTGTCATGTGCCTCACATGTGGGTGGTGGTAGATTGGCTGCAGCACCGTGAGGCACTGACACATCAGGGGGCGGAGATGTGGATGTAGAAGCAGCAGCAGCAGCATTCATCTGCGTCAGACCCTGCTGCAGCAATGCAGTGATGATGATCTGCAGGGCATGGAAGATTCCAGCTACATCTTGCCGGTGTGCAGCCGTGGCAGCCATTTGTTCCGCCTGCATCCGCTCCATGTTCTCCATTATCCTCCGCATGCGGCCCAACTCCTGGCTGCCATCGCTGGAGCCACTCTGACTGGACAGTTGTTCCTGTCTCTGAGTCATGACTCCAGCGATGTCACCCGTGGAGTGTTGGAGAGCATTGAGCAGACTGTGGGTGTCCATAATGTTTTGTAGGTGGTCCCGGATGGAACTCAGACACCCACAAATGGAATCAACTTTGGCCGCCAGGCTGTCAAACCCCACCCGCACCTGATGAGCCATCTCCTGCTGGACCTCTAACACACGGCATTGGCATGCCAGGTGTGGGTCCGGGAGATCCTGGGAGACAGCCGTGGTGGTAGGTGCTTGCTGCTGTGTGGTTTGTGCAGGGGGTGGGATTTGCACAATGCAGCTGGGTTGCCCTGCTCCTGGAGATGGAGTGCTGATGGAGTCTAGCAGCTGTTGGAGGATGTCCGTGTTGATGGTGGCGAATTCCTCCTCTTCATCAGTGAAGAGTGGGACAGGCTGCTGTTCAGGAGGTGATGTTTCTCCCTCTGCAATGTAAAGGGGAGATGCAGTTTAACTGTGTGTTTCATGTGTAATCATGCATTGGATGAGTTTACAAGCAGACTGCATGACAATGTACATTGTGACTGTTTGGGAGGATCTGCCTATCTGTTGCAGGATGTTGACTTTTTCTACTACATCACGGATATGAGGTTGTACTTGTACATTGTCATCTCACAGTTTACAGCTATGACAAATGTGATTGTACAGTTTATACACACAAGCGGCACCAGTTGTGTCCTCTGTTCAGTTGTGAAGGTGATGCAGTTTGTCCCACATTGTAGTCAATGTTGATGAGCTCCTGTTTTTATGTGTGTGCGCTGCATTGTGGGATACTCGCCCATGCAGCTTTGCTTTTACTACCCCTTATCCCTTTTAGGCAGTGAGCTTTCACTTCTGTGCATTTACAATTCTGAGATGTTGCAGGCTGGGGTAATTTATGTGTCTTGGTCAGAGTTGGGACACTTGTGCATTGTTTTTCAGCAGATGTCTTGTTTACCTCAGGGGTTGTATGTACACGAGGATGTGTCAGAGTGTGACCTGCTCCTTTTGGGATGTGGTCCACACTCAGCCACCTCAGTGACGTGGCCTGCACCAGGTTGTGATGTTTGGAGTGCAGGCATGCTATTCATCATGCACTGTCACTTGCCTTGTCAGTGTGGCTCACAGACCCGCACCTTTGCTGTGTACTGCACATGTGCATGTGTTTGTTGCAAGATTAGTTATGTGTGAGTAGGGCCCCCTTTAGGCGCATTGGCTACTAAGGCCTACTTGCTGTTTCAATGTGTGCTGCACTATGCTGTACACATGTGCATCCAGGTAGCTTTGTCTATTGTGATTTGTCTTGTGTGCATGTCGTCAGTCATGATTTGTCTTGCATGCATTGCTTACTGCCCTCCTGTTTGCTTACCCGTTGTGAGTATGGTGCTGCGTGAGTTTCTATTGTTGTTGCTGGCTGGACAGACAGTGTCAACACCCATTACCCTCAATTTTGACCCCACGTGTGGTGCGTAAGTGGACCTGGATTTGATGGATGTGGATTACCTAATGTGTATTTGTGGTGCTCACGCCTTGTCACCACCACCCTCCCAACAGATGCAAATGGCAGGCTGATGTGTGTTTGTGTATGTGCCACGCAGCTGGTCACATGGATGATACATGCTGTCCTGGTTACAAATATTCAATGCATGGCTTTGCGTGTGGGTGATGACAATCATGACTGCATCTTTGTTCACTGACACAGTTGACTTACCAAACAGACAGGTTTACATGCACATAATGGTGTAATGAGCAACTCACACCAGGACTGATGTGGAATGGTGTTTTCTGTATGGCAGATGTGTACACTTGAGAGTGGAGGTGTGCAAATCGACCTAAGGGGTGAGTGTGCCATTTTGCTAGTTGTCATTATTTGTTGCAACTTTGCTATCCTTGCTTGTTGTCATACTTTGGTTGTCTTACTTCTTTACAGGGACATTGTAGTTCTGTGAGTCTGGCACACAGACAAGTCAAGCTGTACAGATTTGGTTGACACATTCCTGATATGCATTGTCCCTGCACTGTGGTGTTGTAGACATAGCCCCCCTGCTCATTGTATTACATCGCCTTTTGAGTGAAGTCTGCTGTTTGTGTGCATTGTGGGATATGCACCTTGGAGCCATTTGGCTGCATGATCAGTTTGTTGTTGCATTGCATGTGTTTCTGGTATGCAGACTCACTAGATGGTTTCTCACTTGGTGTACACACAGTGACGGCTCACAGTGGGAGTGCTGCAGGGCGGTAGTGCGGGGCGGTGGTGCGGGGCGGAGGAGGGGCAGGATGGGGGTTAGTGGAGTTGGACACACGACGGGCTGGAGTTACGTGAGTAAATAAATGATTTGAACTATTTACCTTGCACTTGATGCATCGCCGAGTTTGCAATGCAGCAAGCGCAAGGTAAATAGTTAGGATTATTTATTTACTTACCTAACTCCAGCCCGTCGTGTGTCCAACTCCACTACCCCCCATCCTGCCCCTCCCCCACACCACCGCCCCGCACCACTGCCCTGCAGCACTCTCACTGCAAGCCGTCACTGTGTACACAGGACTGCATCTCATGGACAAGCAGGCGGACACATTTACTGGAGATGTGGCAGGATGTCTACATGGCCCCCTTTCCTCAACAGCACGCATATACAAATCATCTGCACAGGGCCGCATCTCTCTGATACTGAACATGAGGATGCACTGTGTGTGTGACTGATCATGTGCATGAGTGGGCATGCCACCACCAATGTCAACAGACATGCAGCATTGTGCACGTGTGTCTGGGTTGTGTGCAACATTGTGTATGTGCAGTTGTGTTCCCCTTGATGCACATGCACATTCTTGCACACAACTCCGACATACGGGCACATGCATATGCATGGTGTTGAGGCAAGGGGGCCATTTTGACAGCCTGCCGCATCTCCAATCAATGTGGGCCTTTGCTCTTTCACGTAGCCCTTATTTTGTGGTCTGATATGATACTTGGACTATATTTGTTTGACTTTTCTGTGCACATTTCCAGATCTGTGAGCCCACCAATATGTGTCTTGCAATGTATTGGTTGGGTAGGGTGATATGTGTCTATGCCACCGGGGCCAAGGGGATCCGGGACATGATCCGCAGTCATTGTGGGTGTGCACTGTGATATATTTAATTGTGAATGAGTGCCATTGGGCCCATCTCCCCCGTCCCCCCAGTCCCTGGTTGGTACTCACCCTGTTGCTGTTGTGTCTGGTCGTGTTGAGCAGTATCCTGTCCCGGAACTCCAAACCACCATCTCCTCGCTGATGACTTGGGACACCTGTTCCTCCAACGCATCCAGCTCCTCCTGTGGCGCTGGACTCCCACCTCCAGTCTTCATTGCTGCTTTCAGGTTGGCTGCAAGTTTCAGCTTGGTCTTGCGCTTAACATCATGCCAGCGCTTCTTGCAGTCGTACACTGTCCTCCTCACCTCTCCGACAGCATTCACTTTGGCCACGATGGACTGCCATATTGCATTTTTGGTTGCCAATGACACAGTGGAGGTGACAAAAAGTTGTTGTTGGTGTTCTGTCACCTCCGCAATCAGGATCTGGTTTTCCTGCTGACTGAACCGCGTCTTGCTCTTCCTCTTCTGCTTGCCCTTCCCCTGGGTCTCCGGCTGGTCCTCCTGGGTGTTTGTGGGGTTGTTGTTGGCCTCTGTGCTGGGTCCAGCGTCCTCCATGCTTCGTCTCAAATGGTTCTTCTTTTTTTCTTTTGTGTTTGGGCTGCATAGCGGGCGTTTTATAGTGATTTTTCCCACCTAACGTGAAAAACGGTGCGCTGACGCTAATTAGCGTGCCGTTCCTGGGCGCTAATTGGCCCATCCCCACTTTTTCACGTTAGCGTGACGATTTTTATCGCCGTGTCGCTAATCTTATCGCCGGACATTTCACCCAGTAGGGGAAACTATCGCCTGTTAGCGGCGTGTTGTGAATATGCCGCTAACACGGCGATAATTTTCCATGGTACACGGCGATAAGAAAACTCAGGCTAACTGAGTTTAGTGATAGTTTTCACCATTTTTTGAGAATATGCCCCATTGTTTTAAAAAAGCTACTTTACACCTACGTGGTAATTGTTTATGTTTACGAAAAGTTGCAACGATCTAAAATCACCAATGTATATGGGTTGGCAATGCAATTGAAGTAGAGAAATCATTGCATTATGTTCCTGGTAGTTCAGAACACAACAATACCCTGATAAAAAAACAGCACTGTCCTAAATATGTTTCCTAGTGTACTACAACAAATCTCTATAATTCAGCCAAACGTTCTCAGCAATCGTTCTAGCAAGGGCCAACAATTTAGAGACAACAAGCAAGAAGACATAATCGTTTTAATTTTTCCCTTGGTTTATGAATCTCTGTACAATTTTGGAATGTATTTTATTATTACAGAGAAAGTCCCCGACCCCACGATATATGAACCCGCTATGAACCTGTTCTAGTAGGCACAACTCCCGGCTAAGACAGTTTTGGACTGAATATGTTGGTTACAGGCCCAAGAGGAAGTTAGTAAAACCCGTTTCACGAGCAAAGAAAAGGTTTAACGGTTTAATAAGCGTGTCTCATACAACAGAATAAACAAGTATACTACACTTTCTTTTTCTAGGCGTGAGTGATCGATCGATTTATGTAATTGACCTCATTTCACAAATAATACTACAATATCCAATATTTCAATCGATATCAAAAGCTTTTAGAAAGTCTTGCTGCTGCTGGAATATTGCGCTTGAGGTGAAAAAAGGCTTCACTTTTATCAGGGGATTCGCTTGTTTTATGTTTTTAAACAGATAGCATGTCACATATTTAGTAGGCTAGTGACATAATATTAAAATGCTACCTAAGACGGGGTGAACATAATATATGTGTAATTGTTGAGCGCAATGTTCATCACTAAGGAGCTCTGTATGGGCTATTGACAACTGACAGGTTATTCATTATGAAAATAATTTATTTTTTAATATATCTTTGGTTTGTCATCAGTTTGTTTTTTTATGTTTCTTAACTGTATTTATCTGTGTTGTTTTTATTATCCATTCCGGAGGAAATCTTGTCCTCGAATTACTACCACTAACCTAATCCCAGGCAAGATGGCCACCGGGCGAGAGCTCCTCCACTGAGCTCCTGGGTTAGGGATCACCAAATCGGCCGATATCCCTGTACAACCCCGCCATCCATCGCCCTCCATCACCCTGCTGCTCTCAACCATCAGCACGCAGCAATCGAGGCCCCACCGCACCGTCTACTCGTACACGGACCCCTCTCACCTCACTTGGGACCGTCGGCCATTGATCGGATGAACTAGCCGCTGGGTGAGTCATCAGATGCCTCGGACGGGGCTGCTGGATCGGTTCGTCCAGGAAATGAGACATTGGTGAGCCCCCCCCCGCTGCAGGCCACGCGCCACCCTGAGACCCGGCACCTGTGCCCCCCGCTGCAGGCCACTCAATCAACACCCTGGGACTCCGCGCCTGCGGCCCGCCAGAAACTGACAGGAGACTCCAGGTAGGGGCTGCGGCACCCGGCTCCATCCGAGCCCATGGGCAGCTGTCGCCGCTGCGGGAACGTGCCGGGAGCGATAGCGCTCCTCCCACCAAAGGCTTACACGGGGCTGTGCTGCAGCTAGGCGAGCTTCACAGGATCCAATTAAATCCATTGGACCTGCGTAGGAGAGGCATCCCACACCGGGAGCAGCCGTGCGCGTCCCCTGACCATCTGCGGAGCCCCCAGAGCTCATTCGGAGAGATCGATGCCCAGTCTCTGCTTTGAAGGAGAGCTTCACAACGCATACAACAGCCCTGATAAGCCATCAGGGAGAGCATCGCAACGTATGCAACAGCCCTGATAAGCCCCTCGCTATCCAGACTGCGGGAGCCAGTTGAATAGGGAAGCATATAGCTGTACAGTACAGTTGGGTACAGTGGTCATAGAAAACTTTTTTTATGGCCCCAGCCATTTTGGAAACAGGGCTACTCCTCCTCATTATTGCCTCGATTCTACTCCCTACAAAAAGAAAATGGTTGCAAATGGCAATGGAAAGAGGACTGCGCTAAGAAGACAAACAAAGGACTACAGCTGCAATCTGAACCAAGCTCGATAAGGGGGCAGCCATCTTGGAATGGCTCTGGCCATACATAATAGTGAATGAATGACTTGCTGGATGTGCAATAAGTACAGGGAATTATTTTTAACATACCCTCTAGCCAATTCTTTATATCTATACCCTACAAAAAGAAAATGGTTGCAACTGGCAATGGCAATGGAAAGAGGACTGCGCTAAGAAGACAAACAAAGGACTACAGCTGCAATCTGAACCAGACTCGATAAGGTGGCAGCCATCTTGGAATGGCTCTGGCCATCTATAATCGTCAATGAAAGACTTGCTGGATTTGCAATAAGTACAGGGAATTATTTTTAACATACCCTCTAGCCAATTCTTTATATCTATTCCTCAGAGGATACTATCCTAATGGTCACGATCATAAGGAAATCAAGGATAGTAAAGACACCAGCAGGGAATACAATAAGACTTGTTGATGCTTAGAGAAAGACAGTGGACTATAGGTTACATCAAAGTGGGGTAGCCACACCAGGACCATCCCGGAGTGTTGTATATAGCTATCGCGAATTATGGTCGGAATCAATTTAAAATCAGCAGGCAGAAACTCCTACATCATAATGTACCCACCTAACCTAACTAAGAACGCAGCCCAAACATTTAAACATAATTTGATTAGAAAAAACCCAGATACGCTGATCTCTGACCCTTCCTTCAATATAAAAAAGGCATTATTGTAAATGACCTGATATTTTTCACCAGAAAAACTGCTAAATGGCGCACAGCCATAACAAAGATGCTCAACATAAAAAATATAAATAATATCCCACATGGTACAAAAATAGTGATTGTCCCTTCCGTAAGACTAAAAGCTGAACTATGCATAACTATCTACAAGAACGGTATTGTGCTTATACAGGCAGCCAACAACGAGTTGGAAAAGTTTGACAACTTTTTTGCAACTTTAAAAGATTGTGTAGATAACATAAGCTCCCAACAACACCTAGTCACACAAGCAGTCGCCCAATCTACCACCAACGCAACCACCATAGACATCATAATATCAGGAGACCCCCAACCACCACAACCTACAACTATTTCAAGAGACACCCTTGACATTATCTATACAAATCTAGGAGAAGAATCACTACAACACGCTAATATCGCCCCCACACCATTACATCGGGAAAGGTCGGTACATCTCCCACAGGATATGATTACCCCCACACATAGGCCACTTAGTGAGAACCCCCATCCAGCAATAAAGAGCAGGAAAGCTAACCCTCCTTCCAAACCACTCACTACGACAGTACCAATAGCATCTGCTGCCATACGAAACTCGTATCCTCCCTGCTCGAAAACGAGATCACAGGAAAAATGGAGATCATCACATATAATACAAAGGAGAGGCACAAACACTACACCTAGTGAGAAAAATAGGAACATTGATCTGAATCTCAGGGACAAAAGCAAAATACGAAATAGGCAGGGGCTAGCCTCTAGTATATCTCCTCCTACACAAACGGAACTTGAAAATCTTAAAAACAAGCAGACAATATATCGCTGGATATTATAAATGCAATACAAGCTCTGAAGAAAATATTAAAAGTCACAGTAAGTACTCACTCCAAAGACAAGCTCTTGCAAGAATCACTGCATGAACTTCAAGGAAAGAGTAAATGGATAGCCATGCCAGTATCAAATAGAAATAATCGGCCAGAGAAAAATCTTAAATACCTATCGGATGATGAAACTCAAGCCCTACTTCTCTCATATAAGTCTACATCCATCAGTAGAGGTGATGAAATTAGATCAGTTCCGATCGATGCAAATAGAATTTCTGTGCCTAATAACAGAAAACTCAACATTAATAACCTAAAACAAGTCCAGTTAACCACCAGTACTCAAGAGCTGAACTCTGGTAACTCAGGGAAACCACTTCTATGCCTACTGCTCAACTGTCGTTCTGCAGTAAGACATGCGTCAGACATTGCTGCCCTCATCATTAGTCAGGCAGTCGACGTGACAATATTAACAGAAACATGGCTCACTGAGTCTTCGTCCCCTTGCATGGATCTACTGGTGCCTCCACATTATAACATTGTGAGGCTAGACAGACTAAAGAAGACAGGAGGTGGTATAGCTTGCATACATCGCTCTGATCTCTCGGTAAGCCATCTTCAATCCGACCCTCTTGAATCCTGTGAATACCTCGGCCTCACTATAAAAACTGTAGATAATCAAAGATGCAACTTGCATGCTCTATACCATCCACCAGGAAATAATGCCCCCTTCATTGACCAGTTAATGGAGATAATCACTGCTAACTATAACATTCACACTACTGATATATTCCTAGGTGACTTCAATTTACACTGGGACGATAATAATGACAAACAGGTCAACGCACTCAAAGACTTCTTAGCAGACCTAAACCTTACTCAAGCCTGCACACTGCCAACACACTCGAAAGGGTCAACTTTGGACTGGGTAATCTCTAGAGTTAAGGCCACTACAATTCACTGAAATGTCCCTTGCGATTGGTCGGATCACCATGCCATAACCTTCTATATATCCACCATAAAAAAGAATAAGACCACGCAACCTGTCAAACTTAAACAATGGAGTCGGGACACCAAAGACCCTAATATTGAGCAATTAGTAGCTCGATGTGAGAAGGATCTAAATCCACCTAACAACTTGATGGACGTTAGCGAACTCACAGATTACTACAACGCATCAATGACGAATATAATCAACTCCACCATGCCGCTAAGACTGAAAAGAATTACAGAGAAGGATAAAAATCCCTGGTTCAATGGGTCACTAAATGACGGAAGGCGGAGGCTGAGATTCGCAGAAAGAAAATGGAGACAACACCCATCATCCCCCCAGCTAAAAACTCTCAGGAAAACTAGAAACGACTACAACAAAAGCATCCTCAGATCCAAAAAGAATTTTTTAGATCTGAACTGGATAATGCTAAAAACAGACCACAGAAACTCTTCGAGATTTTAAAACAACAATCCAATAAATTGGCCAAATCTGCTCAGGAATCAACAAAAACCCAACTGAGCTGCGAGGAATTCTCAACCTTCTTCACAGACAAAGCCAACTCTCTAGAAAGGGAACTCAGGATGGCAGCAGACAACCTCTCAAGCCCATTATCCTCACAGAATGATGTTACCATGCACACCGCTCAAGATATGACGAAAAATAAAGCACAATGGTCGACCTTTAAGTTATATGACCAAAATGCCATTGCTAAAACTCTCTTAGATATCAAACCTAATAACCACTACAATGACCCTCTCCCCTCAAAATGCCTGAAAAAAATCAACCACACCGTCGTTCCCATATGGACAAAAATAATCAATACCTCACTGTCTCAAGGCACCTTACCAGAATGCCTAAAAACAGGTCAAGTAATCCCCATCATTAAAAAACCTACAGGGGACCCGGCAGACCCAAACAACTATTGCCCAGTGACCAATATTCCAGTACTAGCCAAACTACTTGAAAAATGGGTGCAACAACAACTGAGCCACCACATCACTAATTTCAGCCTGTTGGACGACTGCCAATCCGGATTCAGACCAGGCCACAGTACGGAAACAGCAATCTTACATATAGTGGATGATGCACTACAGGCTCTGGATCACAATGAAACATGCCTACTAGTTCTTCTAGACCTGTCTTCTGCATTTGACACGGTAAATCATGAAAAATTACTAGCCCGGCTTGAAGAAAGGATGGGATTATCTGGAAATGTACTGAAATGGTTTAAATCCTTCCTACAAAACAGAACACAAAGATTCTTGGTCAACCAGGCGCTATCCCCGCCATGCCCAAATCTGATTGGAGTTCCACAAGGATCCACACTATCCCCATCACTATTCAACCTATATGTCGAACCGCTCACAGAAATTCTCCGGCACGCAAACATCTCCTATCACATGTACGCTGATGACACTCAGATCTACGTCAAGATCTCGTCACTGGAGGAGATCAAGACAATGAATGAGGCTTTAAAAAAGTCATTACATTGGTTAACTAGCAATAACTAACCCTGGGCGAAGTGCTACGCTACGCTCGCGTAGTTTGCGAAGTTTGCGCTACTTCGCACAACGCGAATTGCACGTAGCACAGTGCAAACACGCGTAGCGTAGCGTAGCGTAGTGCCGCAGTCATTTTTTGCTTGCTCGCGGTCCTCAACGTCAAGTTGGCGACCGCGAGCAAGCAAAATGACATCCCGGCGAGACTTTTTCCTCGTTCGCGATCAGCAACATCAAGTTGCCGATCGCGAGCGTGGAAAATAAACCTCCCGGCGAGATTCTCAACGCGGGAGGTCAGGTTTCTCATTGCGAGTGGTCGCGTATGCTCGCGACCGCTCGCGATGAGAAACTACCAGTCCGCGTTGAGAAAGCTGCCGCTCGAGTAAAAATCTACTCGAGCGGCAGTAAAAGACAGCTCGCACTGTGCAAGTTGCCGTTTTCAATGATTGCACAGTGCGGACAAGCATCCGGCACTGTGCAATCATTGCGAACAGTGCGCTACGCAGTTCGCGTAGTGCTACGCGAAGCTTGCGTAGTGCGAACTGCACTTTGCGTAGCTTCGCGAAGCATTACTTCGCGAACTACGCCCAGCCTTAGCAATAACCTGAAATTAAATGCGCAAAAAACTGAATTCCTATTAATATCCCCTCCAAAAAGCTTCGCAGATGTGAAGGAATGGACCAAACTGATCACGGCGCTAAACTGCACCCCTACCCTAGTTGACTCGACCAAATCGCTAGGAATCACGCTTGATTAGAACCTAGACATGAAAACTCACATCAAATCAATGGTGAAAAGTGCCCGTTTTCTCCTGAACTACCTTAGAAAGGTGAAACCATTCATTACTACGTCAGACCTCAAAGTGGCAGTTCAATCATTAGTCATATCAAGGATTGAATATGGCTGTACAACATTATCAGGTCTACCTAAAATCTCCACAGCACCACTAAAAGCCTGTCTCAATGCAGCCGCAAGACTCATTACAGGCTCAAGAAAATACGACCACATTTCCCCTCACCTGAAGGCTTTAAACTGGCTACCATATGAAGCCAGAATTCAACTTAAACTGGCATGTATTACCCACAAAGCGCTCCACTACAAAACGCCATTGTACTTAGCTCAGAAAATTGAGTTATCCGGTGGAGGCAGACCATCCCGGAATGCCAGAGACCTTTTGCTGAAACCTCCCATCTTTCAGAAGAAGAAAACGTATGAAAGAGCATTCTCCGGAGCTGCCCCCCGAATCTGGAACTCACTCCCTCCAAACATTAGAAAAATTCCAAACACGTCAACCTTCAAGAGAGAAGCAAAGATCTTCCTAATGAGCAAATTCCTACCCTAAACAGCTATTGATCATCATCTGCAGAATGGTTAATTGCTAGGCGCTGCATAATCCTGAAGGATACATCCTACACAAGAAAGATCACAAGACCATCAAAACAGACATGGATACATCCTAAACAAGAAAGATCACAAGGACACCAAAACTGCCATCTACATAGATATAAGAGTTCTGCCATATAGATATGATATAGGTGTTACCTCAACAGGACAATAATGTATGTAAGGATAAACCCACCAGTTAGCTATGAAGGTACGTTGGGCGGTACTAGCCTACAATTGATGGTCCCTAATCAGGATTTTGTTGTAACAAATACGAAAGGTGCACATCGGAACCATATGTATAATATTACTGTGATACCTGTTGTACTCCAAAATGAACCTAATCTTGTTTTGCTGAAACTGATACGAAATGGTCCACTCAGGAACCATATGTATATGTATATTACTACTGCTATACATGTTGTATTCAAAACGACTAACGGCATATAACTGTGAAGCGCTCTGATACCCATGGGTCATGTTCGCGCTATACAAAACTCTATAAATAAATAAATAAAATCTCTTGGTTGCTACAAAGAACCTACATCAGTCACATCTGCTCCATACGTTGCAGTGCTTAATTTGAGCTGGTGGTTTTCGATGCTCAGCACTGGCACTTATGGCAGTCTGCCACATGGTGGTGCTGCTTGTCTAATTTAGAGATGAGCACAACAACAGTTGCTTATTAATCAAATACACATTAAAATGAGTAATACCTGTCGACCAACCCATTTTTACAGATTTGGGGGCCTTTTCACACTTGTATTAGAAGTTGTGTTGGAAGCGCTGGCAGGGGCAATAGGTGGACAATGGCACTTAATTTTTTACATCTTTACAAATTAAGCAGTGTTAAGCTAACATGGCCATATACCCCTTAAGCGTGACATCTGACTGCCCCATAGAGGTGTTTGAGGTACAAAGAGTCACCCCACCTCCTCAATCCAACAGCACATTGCCCTGCAGCTCGCCCAATTCCAGTCTAGGCCCAGAAAATCCTGCTTTCTGACCACTCCAGAGAATTCTACAGACCCTGCTCGTTGGACCTAAGCAAATCTCAGTGCTAGGGATCAATGCATCCCCTAAAATCCAACTCCTCCCTAGCCTGAGCTATATTTTGATAGGTGCAGAGTTTTGCCCACTCATCTATAGAGGGGCAGCCTCTGCTTTTGCAGCTCTGCTTATTGTTAATTGAGGACATGGTGTAATCACTTGCCACAGTTACTAAAAGTAGCTGACAGAAGCACATGTCTAGAATAGGTTCTGCAGACGAATAACTGTGACCATGCAAGTGGGTCAGGATATATGGCTCTAATTTTATAGTATTTTATTTATTTATTTAGAACTGGGGAAATACATAAGCTTTTTCAAACTTAAATGATACTATTTAAGACTCAGCAGTACAGGGAGTCAGACAAAATATTGAAATTAAAATATCGCCCTTCCAAAATATCATGTCAAAATATTGTGATATGGAAATATCGTCTGCAAGAATATCGTTGTCAAGAATATCAATTCTTACGGTAAGTAATATTGATGTTTAAAGTCATTAATATTGTTTACAAAAATGTTTATAATATTGTGTTTTAATTATTGTGATGTTTTTTAGAATATATTTTAAATTTATAAGATGTACATTTTTTGTCTGATTATTGTTTGTTTCTTAATATAGTTGTTACATTTTTAGTATTTATTAAATTAAATTACATTTTGTGATTATTAGTACACTAGTGGTTGTGGGTTTATAGGGGTACAGGGTGGGAAGTAATTTAATTATAATAAATTAATAATTAGTTGTTAATAAATATTATTTATTTAATTGATCATTAATTATGTTAATTTGGTAAATATTTTTATTAATTTAGGTGCGGGTTATGGGGTTTATAGGGTTAGAGGGTGGAAAGTAAATTAATTCTGAATAATGAATACATCATTGCTAATTAATATTAAGTATTTCATTGTTAATTAATTATGTGAATTGTGTAACTACATTTTTATTTTCTTTATTTTAGGTGCAGGTTTGTTGGATTTATAGTGGTACATGGTGTGAAGTAAATTATTTATAAGTAATTTATATATAGTGTTTAATTAATAATATTGATTTAAATGATAATTAATTATGTTGATAGTGCAATAAGCTTTTTTAACTTACATTTTAGGTGTGGGTTGTGGGTTTTGCAAGGGTATAGGGTGGGTAGTACATTAATTTTAATTAAGTAATGATTAATTTATTAATTGATATTAAATTTGTAATTAATTATGTTAATTGTGTATTTCATTTTTGGTTGTTATATTTTAGGAGCATGTTTTGTTTTTTGTGGGAGTATATTTTGGGAAGTGAATTAATTATAATTAAGTAATAATTAATTTTAATTAATGATAATTAGTTAATTGATAAATGTTTATGTCAATAGTGTAAATAATTGCCACATTCAATATGATTTCCATGCCAAAAATGTCACATAGGGCTTTCTCGATTCCTCTCCAATAAACTCTCAGCCTTGGGCAATCATAAAAAACGTGAAGGTCATTTGCTTTTATAAGATCGCATCTAGGACATTTGGGGGTGGGAGATGAAACAAACTTCGCTATCTTAGCCGGAGTCCAATACAGCCGATTAATAACAAAAAAGTGATTCTTCTTGAGGTTAGCCGGTTTTACATACTTATAAAGAAGCTTCAAGGAAAGTTCATAAGTTGCTTCGGTATCACACTCCAATAAAACCTCATTCCATACTGTGTGTTGTGGGGGATACTCCTTCTCATCTGCCTCCAAGGACTTCTTATACCATTTAGCAATTTCCTTACTTTTAAGATTTACATCTTGAAGGGATTGCTCCAATTCCCAGTCACCACAGATTTCATTTTTCTCAGCTGTGGACCAAGATACTAATTGCATATATTTAAATCTGGAGAAGTCACTTCCAATCCTAGCTTTTAGGACCTCCCATGGATGGACCCCCCTCTGATGTTATCAGGTCTGACCAAATTGAAATGCCCGCCCTTGTAATTGGAATAGTTAGGCTATCTTTAAGGCATAACGGGGTCCCCGGGGATTCCCAGATTGGGGCAAAATCAGAGTAGTAACCTACCCCCCATCTGCTTCTAACCTTATACCACAAGCTGAGGGCAGACTTAAGTACTTTTAAACATACTTTTTTGAAGTACCTTGGTGCCCCAAATTTGTACAAGAATCCGTCCCCCCCTTCCTGCCTTATCATTTCTGTGAGAAGTCTTCCCCAAGTTGAATCATCAGGCTTCATAAGCAACATTCGGATGTTCTTAAATTGAAAGGCTACACAGTACCAATTGATATCAGGGAGAGCCAGTCCACCTTTAATTAGCCTGCGTCTAGGCACTTGTTCTTTTTGGGGATGATGGTACGATAAGTAAGAAGATGAAGCATTCATATAGAGGTCTACTGTTGTATTATTATTATTATTATTATTATTATTAAAGAGTTTATATAGCGCCTGAATCACCCCCGAAGGGGTATCTCTGCACTCGTGGACTTACGTGGGAGCACTGGCACTATGGGAAACATCTAGAACAAATGTGTTTTCAGTGATTTTCTCGTATCTCGTCTTGCTAGCACGGAGGGAAATATGTATGAAATGGAGAGACCCCCTGCCCCCTAAGTCGGAAGATTGGGTTAAAGCTGCTTCTGAAATGGCTCGTCTGGATCAGGGAGGAGGGAAAGAGTATCGCCTTGATATCTGGCAGGCATTTATATTGTGGTGTAGAGGTTTGGGACTCGAATAATCCTTCTTGGTCCAATGATTACACCAAGCCACCAACAAGGGTGCAGGTCTGGATTGGTTTACAGACCAAAGCGAATGCAGTGGCCGCGGGTCGCATAGATCAGATGGGCGGCTCTATAAGAATTGCAGATGCATATTTGGTGATATGAAGATTTAAAAAAGAAAAAAAAATAGTGTAAATAATTTGTTTTTTAAAGTTAAGTTTTAGGTGCGGGTTGTGAGTTTTGTAGGGGTATAGGTTGGGAAATAACTAAAATAAAATTATTTAATAAATATTTTTTGTTAATAAATACTTTTTAACTAAAATATTGTATTTAAATAAAGATATTTTTTTATTTTAATTATAATAATATTTGCAGGTATTTATGGTATGGATTTGCATTGTGACGTATTTATTCAATTTAATTTTTAATATAAAATATATTTGTATTTTTTTCCATATTTATATTTTTATTTGTTTACTATGGTTTTGAAATTATTTTATTGTGTTGAAGAGAATTTGTTTGTTTTTAATGTTTCACTGACTAGAGTGAGAATAGTAAATTGTATCCCTCCACAATCCAACACTTGCCCTACTCTTGCACTTATTGGAGTTGGAATAGTACATTTTACCCCTCCGCAATCCAATACTTTCCCTACTGTTGCACTCATTGGAGTGGTAATAGTAAATTTTACCCCTCCGCAATCCAACATTTTCCGCACTGCTGAACTGACTGGAGTGGGAATGATAAATTTCACTCCTCCGCAATCTGACACTTTCCCTACTGTTGCTCAGACTGATGTGGGAATAGTAAATTTTACCACTCCGCAATCCAACAGTTTCCCTACTGCTGCACTGACTGGAGTGTGAATAGTAAATTTTAGTCCTCTACAAACCAACACTTTCCCAACTGTTGTACTGACTGGAGTGGGAATAGTAAATGTTACCCCTCCGCAATCCAACAGTTTCCCTACTGTTTCATTGACTGGAGTGGGAAGAATACATTTTACCCCTCCGTAATCTAACGCTTTCCCTACTGTTGAAGTTATTGGAGTTTGAATAGTAAATTTTACCCCTCCGCAATACAACACATTCCCTACTGTTGCACTGACTAGAGTGGGAATAGTAAATTTTACCCCTCCACAATCTAGCACTTTCCCTACTGTTGCACTGACTGGAGTGGGAATAGTAAGTTTTACCCCCGTGTGATATAACAGTTTTCCCATTGTTCAATTGCGTGAAGTGGGAGTAGTACATTTTATACATCCTTAGTACAGCACTTTGCCTACTTTTGTATAAATTGTAGCAGTGATAGTGTTATTTTTTTTTTTTTATTATTATTTTTTTTAGCCAATAGCCAATTGCAAATAACAAATTACATAGAAGAAAAAGAAAAAAAAAATACAGGAAAGGAGAACATAAATCAATTTGATCCATCCAAACATAAAAGAATCAATATCATCGTAGCTGTGACCTAAGGATCATATACTTCCTCCTATAGCTATTAAAATTGAGAACATAGAAATTATTACAGAGGGTAAATAGATATGTTAATAGTATCCCATAGCACCATCGCTGAGATTATCTTTAACTTGTTAATGGTGTAGATGTTCTATAAGGGCCCCCCAGATCTTAATACCCAGTCTCCGTTTCTGTAGCCCTTTAACAGCATATGAACTAGTTTCAAGTTTACATATAGCATATAACCTTCCTCTCCACATTTCGAAGGTAGGGGGCTCTTTCTGCCACCATAATGATGCTATGCATAATCTAGCCACTGCAACCGCAATATATATTAAATATCTAAATGCATTCATTTCCTGTGATAGCATACCATCCTCTAAAACTCCCAGCAACATAACTGTAGGGGTTATCACAATCTGTACCCCTGTGACTTCCGTCAGAAAGGTCTGCATCTTATTAATTAATTGTTTCAGATCTGGACATGTGGAGAACATATGAACTATATCCGCCTGATCCATCCCGCACCGAGTACATTTATCTTCGTTTAAGCCACCCAAACGTGCAATTTTTGCAGGAGTATAATATAGATTGAACATAGTCTTATATTGTTGTGTCTTAAGACTGGAGGAGATTAAAGTTTTTCGGCTAATTCGACAGACTCTTGTAAAATATTTCCTCCAAAAGATAGCCTGGTGTTCCATTTAGCATTCTGTATCTCTAAATCATCATTTTGCATAGCGATAAGTGTTTGATATAAATTACCAATCCTTCCCCGGCCCCTCACTACTTCTAGCAGGTTGTTTTTCTGTGCCAAGCGTGAAAGATCCCCTCTTTTTAGCAAATAATCACGAATCTGCAGGTATTTAAAAAAATCAGCTTTAGGAAGATTGTATTTAAGCATTAATGATGAGTATGCCCTAACACCACTATTATCTACTAAGTCACCTAAAATCTGAATACCTTTGCTTCTCCATCTATGCATAATACCATCAGAGAAGATTGAGGGAAGTAAAGTTGTTGCATCCGTGGGGGTATAAAAATTGACCCTGCCAAACCGCAGATATCTCCGAATCTGAAGCCAAGCCTTGTGGGCTGCCTGGACCACCTTAAAATGGGTCCTTTTATAATAACTGTGCTCCAGTATCTTAAAAAAAAGCCTCTCCGTTTTAGGGCCCAATAATATATGAAAAAAATGCGGGAATTCATCCACACTGTCCGTCCTGTCGTCGCCTTCCCCCACTAATAAGATTCCCATACGTTGTAGCATACATGCCCAGTAATAAAGCTGGAAGTTGGGAACTGCCCAGCCCGCTCGTATTCGTGGAAGAGTCATGAACTTCATAGCTCTACGGGGTTTGGCCTGGGCCCACAAGAAACTGCTGCAGATAGATTGCAATTTCTGTATTTGTTTCCCTACAAATTCTAATGGGACCGCCCTGAAAAAATATAAAACCCTTGGCAAAACGTTCATTTTTAAAACTTTATATCTTCCCAGCATCGATAAGTGTAGACCTTCCATTCTGTCTAGTTCCTTTTTGATCTTGCGTAGCATGGGGTCCCAGTTAGACAGAACCATCGTATCCAGACATGCATTTAAACGCACCCCAAGATACGTTGCTTCCTTTACGACTCTAGGATCATTAAAAGATACTTGATCTGTACATATAACCTGTGTCTTGGCTAGGTGTAACTTATAGCCGGAGCTCCTCCCATATATTGATGCTAGTCGTTCTGTCTCTAACAGAGTCATAGCTGGATCCGGCGAGACTATCGCTATGTCATCTGCATAAGCTAGTATATCAACCCGTTCCTGCCCCGGACTCGGTGGAGATGTGTTTAAACTGTATTCCAACAGGTTCAGGAAAGGATTGATATACAAAGCAAACAGCAGAGGGGAACAGGGGCAACCCTGTCGGGTGCCCCTTTATATAGAAACAGGGTTTGATTCCCGCCCCAGTGCACAGACCCGAGCAACTGGAGATCTATACATGGTTCTAACTGCCCGGATAAAACCAGGTCCAAAGCCTTGCCACCGCATTGTCGTCCATAAGAATTTCCAGGAGACACGGTCAAACGCTTTCTCTGCATCTAATAAGATCACACCACATGGCACTTTCCGTACATTGGCAGAGTCTAATAATGCAGTAACTCTGCCTATATGGTTGACCGTGCCTCTCCCTGGTATGAATCCATGCTGGTGGACCGAGACTAAGGGCGTAATCACTCGAGAGAGTCGTGTGGCCAGTATTTTTGCGTAGATCTTACCATCGCAGTTTAATAGTGAAATTGGCCGGAACGACCCTGGTAAAGTGGGTGGTTTATCCTTTTTTAGGAAAATAATGATATTGGCTGCATCCCATGATAAAGAGGCGTCCCCCCTCTGTGCTTCCTGAAATACTGCCAGCATATCTGATTTTATCTCTGCTAACAAGATTTTATATATTTCTAGCGGGAGCCTATCGGGACCGGCAGCCTTCCCTGTTGCTAGTGAACCCACAGCTTCAACAAGCTCTTCTAAAGTAATTGGTTCCTGCAGAGCTCTCTGATCCTCTTCAGTTAACATTTTCCTGTGCGGATCCTTATAGAGCTCTTCCGGTCTCTCATAATTAGTAATATTCTCAGAATATAACCCCTCGTAAAAAACCCGAAATACCTCCATGATCTCCTCTGATGTTTCAACTATTTTACCAGTCGGGTCTTCAATTTCCGTGATGGTGTTTTTGACCTCCTTGCATCTAATTTTCTTGGCCAAACATCTACCAGTAGCCTCCCCAAACTCATAGCACTCTTTCCTGAAGAGATGATATTTCTGTGCTATGTCTCTAGCCCACTCCTCATTTATCCTGGCTTTACAACATGCAACTTCTGTCTGTGCCTGTGCGGTATCTAGCTTCCCCTGGACCGCCTCTATCAGGGCATATTCTGCATGCTGCAGATTATCATAGAAGCCCTGTAGATGCTGCCTAAGTTGTTTTTGAACATGTAGCCCGAAGCTCAATATCTCTCCCCTAAGCCCTGCTTTCATAGCATCCCAGACTATACCACATTTAGTTGAGTTCCGATTTATGGCCATAAACTGAGTTAACCATTGTCGTATATGACGAACAAATTCCTCATTTAATAATAGTTTCCTATCAAAGGAAAATGTCCCTCGAGAATGTACCAGGCCATGCATAATAAGTTTTAAAAGAACAGGGTTATGATCCGAGGTTATTCGGGGAAAAATCTGTATATATGCATCTACTAGATAAGTTTTAGTGACAAAGAAATAGTCCAGTCTGGCTAACTTTTGATGTGGGCGGGAATAATGTGTATATCCTGGATCTAGATGTTTCAACCTAGGCCATACATCAACTAGACCATGTTCATAGATAAGCTGTTTTAAGGCCTTATAAACCTTAGGTTTCCTGCCATAATATTTATCTCCCTCCGGCCCCTGGGTCACTTCCCCCATTTGGATATTAAAATCCCCCGCCAGTATCAAGGGCGACGCCTAAGTAGCCAGTTCTGTATTCAAATATTCAATAATCTGAGGTTCATCATTATTAGAACCATATACGGAACATATTGTAAATTTCTCGTTAGCCACTACACACTCGATCATAGCCCATCGGCCATACTTATCTGCTAGACTTTTATGTTCAGTTAGTATATTATTCTTAGCGTGAATAGCCACACCTCTGGTAGTAGTACCTTGTGATGTACAGACCAAAAGCTCATACCCCATCTCCTTTAATATATTATATTTATTCCATGGGACATGCGTCTCTTGGAGACAAACCACATCAGGGGAGATATTTCTAATTTCTCGAGCCACTCTTTGCCTTTTACCCCTTTCATTAAGTCCCCGCACATTAAATGTGCAAACAGATAAAGCAGATAGAGCAGCCATCTTTACTCTGGTTCAGCACTGCTGCAGATGCACCCTCTCTCCCATAATATCGTCACCTTTCCTTTTATTAATTCTATGCTAGCTATTGGCTTATTTACAATTTTCACCCTCCCTACCCCACCCCCCATGGTAGCCACCCCCATTCCCAAGCCCGACACCCACCCCACCCTCCCTTGATTGCCTCCTCTACCGGCGGAAGCCCCCCCTGTCCTCCCACAAATGGAGGCTAATAGACCCAACGGTCTACAGTGATGGAGAGCCTCGTAGCAGCACCCGTCCCCCCTCCCCTCCCGTTTCACCAAGCCCCCAAAAACCATACCATATTTGATAAAGAAGATAGAAAACCACAACCATTAACCAGGGGAGAGTAAACAAAAGGCATAAATCTAAAGCATGGCTACAGCACCGCTTTGTTTAAATCTATGAAGTTGATACCCTGTTTAAAGAGAAACAAAGATTTTCTGAAGACAATAGCAAAGTTATCAGACATTTAAACTATCCTTTCCCCTAGGGTTTAATTTCTTGTAAATACTCTTTTGCCTTTGATTCGTATGTAAAAAATCTCATCTTATCTTTAAATATTATTTTCAGTTTAGCCGGATTTAATAGAAAAGCTTGTGCGCCTTTGCCCTGAAAAGGATTAATTAATTGCCTGAGCTGGCATCTTTTTTCCACAGTAGCATGACAGTAGTCGGGGCGGACAAAAAACTCACACCCAGCCCCCTTTCTCTGTCTATCTGGCCTAGCCAAGTCATATAGAGCCTGTCTAGATAGAAAATTGGATAGACATATCAATATTGCTCTAGGTCTTATAGTGGCTTGCTTTGATCCCGCCTGATTCTTTAGCTGGAAAGGGAACCGATGGGCGCGTTGTATCTCCGTGTCCCAAATCCATTGTGTCAATTCCGGAAAGGCTTCTGTAAAGAGTTTTACCACAAACTTCCGGGGATCTGAGCCTTCAGCCCCTTCAGGCACACCAAGAATTCTTAAATTGTTGCGGCGGAGGCGATTTTCCATGTCCTCGAGCTTCCATGAGATATCGCTCTTTTGTATCATGAGTGCATCTGTAGCTGCTTTCTGCACTGTCATCTCATCTTCGAGCGTGGAGATTCTATTTTCGGCTTCGGAGATCCTCTCTGCGATCTCCGAGCATGATTTGGCCACCCGCCGGATTGAATTTTGCAATTTTCGACATGCGCCTTGGGTTTTTTGACTTTCAGCCCGACTTTCTTCTCTGTGCGACCTCATTGTCTCATATATAACTGCCAGCGAGATATCGCCTGGGCGTTCTACTGGCGTGCTCTGATCTTGTCTGGAGCCCCCTCCTCCCACTACACTCCCGGATTTGGCAGTATTAGCCTGCTCTATCCCCGAAGATTGAACCGAGCTAGCATGTTTTCCAGGCATACCTGGTAAGTATGATATAGAGGGTAGTACTTTTTTACGAACTGTCCTGGAGCCAGATACCCTGCTATGCCTCCCAGGAGTCTCCTCTTCCAGACATATGCTACTAGTTTCACTCCATCTCCTGCTTGTAGAGCCGGGAGGGTCATCGGATACCTGCAACGACTCATCGCCTGATGAGTTAGTATGATCCGAGAGTGAGTAGAAGGGGTCCCCCACATCAGCAATATCCGTCTCCATTGGGTTTATGCCCACATTCCCTTCTAGTATTGGCATCTTATCCCCTGGAATACTCATAGCCATTGATTCTTGTCTTTCATGTACTGAGACTAAGGGTTCTCGCATTGTCCCATGAGTCAGGGCCAGAGATTCTTGCTCCGTCAGCCCATCAGCCTCTGAAATGTTTGGCAGGGGATTGTCCATAACACCCAAAGCATCATCCTGACCACATTCTCCATATTCAGTCCCAGAATCCGCGTGCTCCCCTGGCTCACCTCTTCTGAAGCTACCTTTCCTGTAGTTTCTTTCTCCAGGTCCAAATTCCTGCACTTCTTGGCAGCCAAGAAAATTGCGGGAGTAACTTTTTTCCCGGTGCTGCCAACACCAGCACTCACCGGGCTGCAACTGTCCTCACCCGCTCCGCGTCGTTGTTTTTCCTGGGCTGCTTCCCAGGGCTTGATCGGGGCAGTATTGCTTCCTGTGCCGCGTGTCTTTCCGCTCCTGGTGTTCTTCGACGGCATCCTTTCCGAGGCTGCAACCCGATCCCAATCCTCAGCTGACGCCGCGAAGTTTCACAGACCGGGCGCCAGACCAGACAGGAGCACAGATATGTGAGCCGGGAGCCGCACGCCACAAAACTCCGAATCGTGAGTAAGTCCCACAGCATTTCCCGCTTCTGTTTCTCTATTTCTCCCCATTCTCCATTTTCAGCCGTACTCTTCTTTTGGAGGGTGTTGGAGGGACGGGCTAACGAGAGGTCACTCGGCCAAGGGTTCGGCCGCCATCTTGCCCCCCCTTCTCTATCCCTTTAGTAGCAGTGATAGTGTTAAATGTAAAAATGTATAATTTATTTTATATTATTACAATTTATAGTATTATGTTTTGGCGTATTTAAAATGATAGAATTTATGATTATTAAAGTTTTTAATGTGTAACATATTTTTGTTAAATTGTAAGAAATGTATGTTGCCTACTTTTATATTTTTAATTTAAATGGTGTGTTTGTTAATATTTTATGTTGTTGGTATATCTATATACATATTACTATTTAATATTTTTTATAATTGAATTGATATATATTTAAAAAACAATATTTATTACAACTATAGTAATGACAATGATATTGGGTCTCATATGTCGGACCCGTGTCGGAAACGGGACCGCACGACAAGGAGTCAGCGGTTCCACTTCCCTAAGAAGGATGTGACCGCCTTCATGGCAATCAGAAAGTGTATATTTTCTATTGTGGCTTGTGCTGCGATCTGCGATCTGCAGCACAAGCGCAATAGGAAATATGCACTTTTTAAATATCCCTGCTCCGTGTGGCAGGCACCATGCGATGCCTGCCACTCAATGCAGCGATGTTTAGGGGGCCGCCACAGGTGCCACCCGGGCCCCATAGCAGAGTGCCTGGAATGAAGGGGAGGAAAGCCTCTGACATGACAGATTATTTCTTCTATATTTTTGTTCTTATTTATTATAAGTATAGGATGACGATATTGTTGACAACGAAAGTGTGGTCACGATATTTTGGTATGGCGATATTTTCATAGGGAATATTTTGTCAGTGAACTGCAGTACGGTGCATAAATTAATTTTGAAATATGAATCAGATATATAAACCATGTTGAAAAAGAGAAAATGCATGTGAGATAGAGGACATAGACACACGACATGTGGAACAATATTTCAACCAAGAGCACATGAGAGTTGATAATTCTATTTGTTCCTGATGTCAGCAGTGCAGTGAAATCATCAGAATTCTCCATAAAATTCCACCTCCAAGAAGGGAGACCCTGATGTGAACTCAGACTTAACTGAATAGAAACAATGTGGTCTCCCAGGACTTGATTGTCACTGCTGGTATTGATGTCTGTGAGAGGAGCATGTTGAGTACCCTTCTTCTCTCTCCCTATGTCAAGGCACATCACAATGTTGGGCCAAAAAGTAAGTGGTGAATCTACATTCATCAGAAGACCAGGAATCCTCTCTGGTGCTAACAGTCTAAAAGATAGTACAGAGTAGGAACACCCCCTGGGAGGCTTTTACAGATTAGCTGCACTTCATCCTTTTCTAATGGGAAAACTAGAGCCCACTAGCATCCACATTCAGTGTGAGGTGCAATGCATGTTGCTCTAGATATACTACCCCATCTGATTGCTTGCCATCTAGAGACTTTAGAAAGTTTACATTTCTTGCTACCTCACTAGATTCCGTACATTGGCAGACTCTTTTCTTTTCAACTGTTGCAGAGGAATTGGTTTATGCCCTGAATTTTGTTTTCAATAGTCTCATCATATGATTACATTTTTACACTCACTTGATCCTCCGATGGATCTTGTATAGTGCCACTGAGGGGTTGAAAATGAGAGATTTAACATGTGGGTATCCAACGAGGATCAGGAATTGGATAACAGACTCACATATAAACAATTAGATTAATGTACATGATTCTAAACATCAAGTTATATAAGAAATCAAAACTGCTATTCCACTTCTTCTAAAGAAATTTGGACAAACTAAAATCATACCAACCAATAATTCAGTTAATGATATATAATACAATAGCATTAGTACCAGATGATTTGAGATCTCCCTATATTGATTCCTCTCTTTCATTAATCAATATATTGGAATGCACAATCGACCTTTAGGAGGCAAGTCATGACAAACTCAGTGATTAAGATTTAGTTTAAGTAAATCTTTTCAAAGTTTTAAAAGGTAATACATCATGAATAAACCTTTAGGATCTAAGGAATGTTAATTTATTTATTCAGCTTAAGGTTGCCAAAAGGCAATAAAAGCACTGGACAGTTCAGCAAGGACATGAACCATTTCAGTTCATGAGTAGTGTCCCATCGGGGAAGAGTCCATAAATTGTGCACAGAGCGTATGTGTAAGTTCGAAAGGAAAGCATGTGGAAATCCTCAAAGTTCCCAAAGGCAGTGTCTAGTCAGGAAAGTAAAATCAGCAAAGTCATCATCCTCAAAATAAAATAAAATTCAATTGATTCACCCAATTTTCTTCCAGTCAAAGTATAATATGTATCTCTAGTTCTGGTGGTGACACCTCCTGGGTCACCTCATCATGTCAGACCACTCAGTCCATACTTTGTAAGATCATCCTGCTCATGTAAACTTCCAAACAATGATCCTTTAGCAGTAGGCATATGAAGGAGTTCAAGGGGACAGTTTCCCACAGCAAGTGTTCCCAAAGTTGTCTACAATGAAATAGATAGTCCTCATAGGCAAGTGAGAACTCCTTAAATCAGACACAATCTCGCTTCACATTGTAAATTTATGAAACCTTCTCATGAGTGTGAGGAAGCATAGAATAAAGAATAAAACAGGCCTACAAGAAAGTCAATTTAAATGTGGAGACTATAAAGAAATAGAAACATACTTTTTCATAAAAGAAAATCAGCATGCTAAAACCATTTCAGATTATAAGCATACATATTATTGTTATATGCTGTATTTCAGTAATCACATGTAAGTATGGTGTATTACTGCATTTTCAAAATACTAACACATAAACACATTTCAAATAATAAAATATTAATATTGTTTCAAATGATTTGCATTACTAGATATATAATGATCATAATCTGAAGGTTTTAGAGCAGTTGCACTAAATATGACTATACAGCATCTCTGTTTCTCTTGTCACTTTCGGTGCACATTTTCACATATGCATTGATGAAATTCAGAAGAAACTTTTCAACATCACACGTAAATATCTCTAAATCATGTTAGATTTCATTAATACACATGCACCAAGTACACAAGCACATCCATACCCTGCCACCTCCCCTGCATTTGCCATTCCAGAGAATGAGCCTTCTTCTACCTTGCCCTCAAAGCCCGGAGCAAACTATCCCACTACACCCCACCACATCAGAGACTCCAGCTCTGTCTTTTAACTCAAGAAGCAACTAAAGACCTAGCTCTTCCACCAGAGACAGGCAAAAGTCTCTCCATTTTCATGTGGCAGAATACTCTTCCAAAGTGATATATTTGCCATAAAAATAACATAACATATCATTGCTGTTGCCCAATCATGAAATTTGATGGTGACGGCTCATTGTCCCCACAAATAAATGTGATTTCCAAATCTTCAGTTTTCTTCCTGTGCCAATGGAAAGGGATCTTACAGCTAATACACTTGAATAAATCTCCCTAGGTCCTTGCTGTGGTCTTGACCCATCTAGGTTACTGTAATAGCCTCTACACAGGCCTCCAAAACACATCTGTCTCCGAGCTTTAAATAGTACAAAATGATGCTGCTCTCAAAGTATTGAAACTAAAATTGTTATGATCACATTACCCCTGCAATAAGATATCTCCACTATCTGGCTGTAAAAGAAAGGGCATCCTTTAAAACACTGTTCATAAGGCACTACATGACTGAAGTCTGAACCATATCACTTCCCTGTTCATTGCATTTCAACCAACTTGAAGTCTCAGGTCAGCCCACAAAGGTCTACTGTAACCTCATCAATTCAGAGGCAAAGGATACAGTGACCACTCCCTCCATTTCCAGGGCTACTCCTGCTAGAAATATCATTCATATGAGACTTGAAAATGACTAGCTCACATTTAGAAAATGCTGGAAGACCTCTGGCATTTGGATAAACCCCTTTATTCCAGGAGCATCAATTAGTAGCTGTATCCTCACCCACCAGTCAGACATCTTAATCCTAGGCTGACCTTTAACTCAGGGTTCTGCACTTTTTCATGCTCAAGGTTTTGACATGGTTTAAGCCCTTTATTGGTACTGTAAGAAAGGGATTCAGTAATTGGAGTGGATAGATGTCCACCAAAATTAAACAAGTGATTATCTTGCTGGTTCCAGTTAAAGGTTTTGGTAATTTAAACCTGAGATTAACCTGGTAGCTGTGGCACAGAGCAGACAAACTTAACTTACAGAAAATTTGTAAAGCATTTAAAAGTAGCAAAACAATTCAAAAGTCAAAAACACTAAATAATAAAAATCCTACTCCAATTTATAACAATAGTGTGACATTTAATAAGCACAATGACACCAAAATGTTAATAAACCAGTAGGGGAGACTGGAGATATGCTTTCTTTAAAATAGATGTAAGAGAATAAGGCACCAAGAAGTACAAAGAGTCAAGGATTGTCAATAGTTGCAGTACACTGGGACCTAGGCTAGTTTTGAGGCCAACTTCAATGGAGCACATGTAGAATAGATTGGCCCTGCTAGGGTTTGGAAGTAGGGTAATTAGAAAACGTTTCCAAGTCCCAATCTGAAGATATGAAAAACTCTTCCCTGTGCAGGGCCAACCTGAAATACAGTTCAATACCATGGAACTGCTGGTCAAATACTTTTTTGTGGTCAATCCCCTTAAAGCTCTGGAGCTCAAGAGCAAACGTTTTGAGAAACGTTTTCCAACCACTTTTAATGCCCCAACAACCACAGGAATACACTTTAAAATCTCTCATGGGTGCACTTAGAGATTCCTAGAGTGGCAGGCAGAGGGGAACAGCAAAGACCAGTTGTGAGAAATTGTGCTAACCCTGCTCAGGCACCGACCATAATCCTGCCAGGGTGAACCACAACAATTACAGAATTAACCTGTGCTTAACTCTCTGGTACCTTGGCACAAAAGCAGTCAGGCTTAACTTAGAGGCAATGTGTAAAATATTTATGCAGTACACAAACTGGAATAAAGTGAAAACAGAACATAAAAAAAATCACACACTAGTTTAGAACAATAGAGTATATTTTAAAACATTATTTGACACCAAAATGACAAATCTCCATGCAGTAGAACCAGAGTTATGAGTATTTAAAGTTTAAGGTAAAAACTGGTGCCTAAAAGATCAAAGCGCCAACTGCAGCATCTAGATGTGCGAGACAGGGTCAAAGTCGAAAAATATGTCCGACTGTGATGTAGAGTGGATTGGGCTCAGTCAACACTTACCTTTGGTCTTGAAAAAATATTTTGACAAAAAGTTTCTAAGAAGGTAGAAGTACAGCGGGGCAAGGTTGCAGATGGTTTCCAAAGAGGAGGCTTTGTCGTCGGGGAGCTGCCGGACGAATTCATTGTGAAGAATTCTACATTCAAACTGAGGGGCCGATTCTGATGCGGGTTGGAAAAGCTTCCCGACCGAATCGGTTGGGAAATGGTGTCCGACCCACTCGGATCGGGAAAGTCCGACCGGCGGAGTTGGATGCATCCGGATGCTTCCAGATACGATTTGGTTGAACTCCCATTGACTTCAATGGGAACATTTGTTCCTAACCGCATCAGAATTGGGCCCTCGGTCGGGAAGACACGTTCCCGATCCGATTTGGAAGGAGCAAATGCCGTTAGGAGGCCTTCCTAACCGCATCAGAATCAGGCCCTCGGTCGGGAAGCTTTTCCAACCCGCATCAGAATCGGGCCCTTAGTGTCTTTTTTCTAATTAAAAAATCTCTAGGGGGATGAGCTGTAGGCTGGAGCCACTGAGAATTCCACAAGACCAGGTCCCCCATTGGCGAAGGACCGCTGAACAGGATTTGCTGTTGAGGAGAAGATCTCATTAGAGCGCGAAGCCCTAGTTTCCCTGAAAGATAACAAACGGATTGTGATCAAGCCAGCGGACAAGGGGGGAGCAATTGTAGTACAGGATACCACAGACTACAAAATGGAAGTACACAACCAACTGGGCGATGGGGTCAGTTACACTAGACTGAGGGTGGACCCCACCAAGGAATTGACCAAATGAATCCTGAAAGTAACCGAAGAGGGCCATGAACTTGGTTTCCTGTCTGATTTGGAATTTAAATTTCTAAACCAAAACAGCCACCCCTGCCAACGATATACACCCTACCCAAGGTGCATAAAAATATGCAACACCCGCCCGGACGACCCATTGTTTCTGGTTGCGGCTCATTACTAGAACCTCTCTAAAAGTATGTTGATTTCTTTTTGAAACCCATCGCGGAGTCTACAAGATCCTACCTAAAAGACACCATAGAGGCCATCAATCTGGTGGACAGGCAAGCATTTGATCCCACACAGCAACGCCTGGTGACTGTAGATATTGTATCAATATATACAAGTATTCCTCAAAGGCCAGCCCTGGAGGTTATACACACAGCTTTGAACAAGAGACCTGCACCCACATTGGTACCCACGGAATTCATCATCAAACTCCTTGAGATTGCCATGATGCATAATTTCTTTTACTTTCAAGGAGAATTTTTCCTGCAAACAAAGGGCGTGGCCATGGGAGCTAGTTTCGCATCGGAACTGGCCATCATATACATGGATCATTTTGAGAACACTTTTGTGTTCAACTAAAGCAATCCATACAAAGACCATGTGACTCTATGGAGACGCTACATCGACGACGTCCTGCTCATCTGGACTGGCAACTCTACCGAACTAAATACTTTCTATATGTGGTTGAACCAGAGATCTGATGACATTAAATTCACCATGCACTCAGACTCACATAGCATCGACTTTCTGGATGTCTCTAATCAAGGCAGAGAACAATCAACTATATACTACCCTATTCAGGCAGCCGACAGAGCGGAACTCGTTACTAAGATACAATAGTCACCACCCAAGGGGACTACGGGATAACTTGCCCTAATGTAGACCCGTTCGTACATGCCCTAAAATGGACGTATTCATATTTACCCTAATATGGTCATATTCGTACTTGCCCAATTATGGTCATGGCCGCATATGCCCAATTATGGTCACAACTGTACATGTCCTATTATAGTATGATTCCTTATATAGGCATGATCTTTCACCTACATTGGTTCCAGCTACACGACATGGCGCCCAACGTTGGTTTGGTACTTATTTAACAGTAGAATCTGAGTAGTTCAGTCGTGCTATTCTCAGAGAACCTACTCACAAATCCCCAGAGACGTCTGGAGTGGGTGGGCACAAAATCCGCCGCAGCTGAGTAGTACGAGAATACTATTTATTGGCTGTTGGTTATTCAAGCTTGAAGGACATATAGTTCCTACAATTGTGCATGTACACCTTATCTTAAAAATTCTTTAACCTCCCTTCTTCCAATTAAAATGGTGGAAGAAGCAAACGACACAAGGAGAGTTGAAACAGACCTCTTCGGTTTAGGAGAAGACCCTGAAGATGCAATACAAATTGCACCAAATTTCAGAAGGGCAGTCACGATAAAACTTCTAGAACATGGCTTAAGAGCCAGGGTGGTACAGTAATTTTCGTGATTGAGGCATACGAATCCAATAAAACAGAGGTGTTCTATTCTTGGGTTACATTCCCAGCAGTGAATGCAATTACAAATGTATTTCACTACTACCTAGAAGGTGAAACATCAGCGGACTATACTCCTTTTGAGGAGTTAGAGGTTCCGCTCACTTACCAGGAGCATAATTACTGGTTTAAAGGCGCCCTACACCACGTACAAGGAAGAGCAAGATTAGACCCACTCGGAGGAGCAGGAGCCACATGGCCCATATTAGCGGCATACACACCGCATCCTGATGTTGGCACAATGCAACAGCCAGACTTACTCGTACAACACAGAGATTTAATTAAAATCTACAGAAACCTCACACAATTTGTGATGAGGACTTTAACAGTTCAGCCTGCACCAGCTGCAGCACAAGACACTCCAGTTCAAGGTACAGTTAATAAAATAACTGCACAAACATTACAAGCGATAATGGGCAAAATGCCAGCAAAACGCGAACAAATCCCATTCTGGATAGCTCAGAAAATAACTCAGCTTGAAGCAGTATTCCCGAATACTACCACCAGTGATAAACACATAATTCTAACAATCTGCTTGCCCATGGGTCTCACACCACAAGTAGAGGGCTGCACCTCTTGGGGTTCAGTCTTTGCTGCCATATATACCAGAACACATGGTATCCCGTCAATAGCAGTAGTACCTGAAGTATTGAAACAGATACAAAATGAGTACGGAGCAGAGCCTGCCCTTAATTTAGGGATGAAGTTGCTAAACAACTTTGAACAGGTCTCAGCCATAATACTAGCTAACATTAAGGGGGAAGCAGCTTCTGTGGCGATCCGCCAACGCCTAAGGGAGTTCAGTCCAGTAGATCAACAACACGAACTACCCAAAATAATCGAAACTGCATATGGAGAATTAGGCAGAGACAGTCTAGGTGGGAAAGCATTAAAACCACAACTGATGGGCAGTCCTGAAAAGGACACTACAAAGCAGACACCTACTTCTTCTAAAAAGAAGTGGGAAAATAAAAAACAACAAAAGTCTAAAGACACCAGATCTCAGTTCAGAGGTAGGTCTCCTCAACAGGAGCCCTCCGAAAGGAGGTATAACCTAAGGGATAATATTAAAAAACCTGACAGGTATCAGGATACTGATACTCGTTCCTCTCGTTCCTTTCAGGGTTCGTCAAGAAACTCAGAGAGGGAAGGACGGTCAGAACATAGACAAGAGGAGCGTACAAAGTCCAAAGACACGCAACGAGCTGCGGACTACGCACCTAAAAAAGAAGATAAACAAAAATCAAAACCTCAGTTCAAAAAGAAGAAGGTAGCAGTCTCAAGATCAGACATGCCCAGAATTCTGAGGACACAGCTTCTGAATGGGGAATGGGCTCTGACGATGCTAGACAGCGCGGCAGAAGTAACGATAGCTCGCCAGAACCTGAAGGAATTTCTGGTGACAGCGGAGTTGAGTGAGTATATCACAGTGGAAACACCTGATACTCGGGTAAGTGTCACACATAAGTTACATGAGATAACTCTCCGGATGGAGGGGGACGAGCCCAGAAAAGTTAAAGGTCTCTTTTGGAAAAATCTGTCATCTGGTTATGACATTCTATTAGCAGAACAAGACTGGCCGAAAAGTCAGGTTTTATTAAGTCATAGAAAGGTTTTACTCTTTCTGCGTAATCCAAAATGTATGTTCGACCAAAATTTAGGAAAATTTAGGAATCCCAGAATTGACTGGCCGCCTGCATTCGTCATGGAGTGACTGTAATTTTTCCAGCCTTTTCCGACCTCGCTCCCATTCACCTAAAACATGCATATGCGCAGGAGTGGGCGGTTGCCCTAGCTCCAGCATTATACAAAAATCATGCTGGTTGGGATGAGGATTCAACCCACCACGTGATTCCGTTAAAAGTTTCCCCAAATACCCAAAGGCAATACCCTATAAAGCAGGAAGCTAAAAAAACAAGTCAGGGAGATCCTAGATCAACTTGAATATCAGGGGGTGATAGAAAATTGCACTTCACCTATGAACAATCCTTTGTTCCCCGTAGCCAAACCTGACAATACATATCGTCTAGTTTTAGATTACAGACATTTAAACACTTGCACAAAGACATTTGCAGTTCAAAATGCACACAGTGCCGCATTAATGAATAACATTGTGCTAAAAAAATACAAAACAACACTTGATATCTCAAATGGATTTTTCTGCCAAAATATAGCGCCTGGAAGCAGGTATCTAACCGCATTCAGTGCGTTAGAGTCACAACGGCAATTTTGCCGACTCCCCCAAGGGTATAAGAATAGCCCGGGGTTGTTTTCAGCAAGAGTAACAGAGTTACTCCAAAATTTGGATGAAGAAGCATTGTCCTATGTGGATGATATTTATCTGACGGACGATGCCTTAAAGAGGCACTTGACCAGGGTGAGCACCATTATTATGGGATTCGCCTCTGAGGGCTATAAATTTAATTTAAAAAAATCAAAAATTGCCCACCTCAATGCCCTGTTTTTAGGATACGAGCTGTCAAGTGAGGGAAAAAGCCTGGCAGCTAACTTTTTAGAAAAGTGTGCGCTTCTCCAACCTCCAAAATCATTGAAGAATTTACAATCAATTCTGGGATTCCTAAATTTTGGTCGAACATACATTTCGGATTACGCAGAAAGAGTAAAACCTTTCTATGACTTAATAAAACCTGACTTTTCGGTCGGACAATGGACACAGGAACACACAAATATCCTGCGTTCCCTACAGGAAGACATGATAGCTTCTAAACAATTACAGACAGACACGCGTAAACGCACAGAACTTAGTGATCCGAGTCATAGCGGGTCAATGCGGGTACACTTATTTAACTTTTAATGAAGGTGAAACAGTACCAATCGCATACAAATCACACATGTACACAAATGCAGAGATGCGTTTCACTTCAACAGAAAAAATCTAAACAGCAGTGCAGACCGCTGTAGCAAGAGAAAGAGCTCTGGCTCAGGGAAAACGCATAATTGTCGTGACCCCAGTACCAGCTTTAGAAGCTGTTACAAAAGCTAGCATTCCAAATGCTAAAGCCTTACATCCAAGATGGATACAATGGGCTAATTCTCTTACTGCAATGGATGTTGAATACAGATTTGATCCAAGTTTAAAAACACAGGCATTCCTGCAATACGAACAAGAATATCCTCTACCAAATGAAATTTTGCCTCTAGATCAGTATGAATACATTATTTACACAGACGGTTCTGCTCAACCAGCCATAGGGAGTAAGCAAGCTTACAGCGCAGCGTGTGCGATTGTTAAAGGTCGCATGCATGATGGAAAGTTCCATCCGAGTTGCACTAAAACACAATCTCTAGGAGACTGCACGGCTCAGTTGGCAGAACTCAAAGCACTTATACTGGCACTCATAAATACGGATCACGAATTCCCCACACTTATTGTGTGTGATTCCTTTTACTGTGTACAGTCGTACAATGAATGTCTACATCATTGGGAACAAAACGGGTTCAAAGATGCAAAAGGTGGCACAATTAAGCATAAAATGCTATGGGAACAGGTAGTGGAGTTGAGAAACGAACTACCAAGGGCTCACGTGATACATACACTGAGTCATCAGCGTGATGGCGTTCACGTTGAAGGGAATTCATTGGCTGATGAAGCCGCAAAGGGGCTGTTCGCACAGCCGCCGTAGCTGCAGTTACTCGTTCAAAGACGAGGGTAGACGGCGAGATTATGGTAGCTGTCAATGCTTCACGCAAAGGTAGCACAGCAGTACCTAAAAAATTTCCACTCAAGTACTCCTACAAGTTAGATGCACAAAACCTTCCATATGCTCAGATTACTGGAGTGGGGGATAGAGTAATACCAAATATGGATCGTAGGCAAGGCTTAGTTTTAGCAGCACACGAGCGTTTGGGTTCTGCGCATACAGCGACTATTTCTTTATTGAAACAGAGCTACTGGTGGCCAGGGTTAATGAAGCAGACTAAAGACTATGTCTTGAAATGCGACATCTGTCAGCAGATAAAAGGCTCCACCGTAACACGCCCAGCGCAGACACCATTACTGAAATCAGACAAACCTCTCGCATGTGTGTATTTGGACCACTGCGGACCCCTACAATCTGATGGGTCCAAGAAATATATCATGGTTGCAGTGGATTCCTGCTCTAGATTCCTATGGGTTTGGCCTCAGCGCTCGGCTGACGCTCGAACTGTTATAAAAGATTTGCGAGTCTTTATCGGCACATACGCTGTTGGCACGTTACATTCTGACCGTGGTCTGGTGTTTAGCTCTCGGGCTTACAAAGAGGCCATGAAAGGAATGGGCGTAGCATTGCAGTACCCCTCTCCGTACCATCCCGAGGGAAATTCTGTTGTGGAGAGGAAAAACCGAGACTTAAAGCAATCTTTAACAGCTAGGGTATTAGGCAAGGGCGGTAGATGGGTCGATCACCTTTATGGGGTACAGTGCGTGCTCAATAATTAGCCAAGAAGCTCTCTAGGAGGTGTCACTCCTTACGAGGTCCTATTTGGGACAAGAATGTGGGTACCTGATCTTGATTGTGAAGGCACAGTGGCGCATGAAAAACCATTTGATATCCATGATCGTTTGGCTGTTTTACAGGATCTAAATGAATCCAGGACACAACAAAGTAACGTGCTCCAGAAACAGGCCGCCACTGAGGAAGTCAAGGCAGTAACGGCAAGACCTATCTGGATCCCAAAAATCGGGGATCTAGTCAGAGAGAAGATTGCTGACAAGAAAGAATTTGGGCCATCCTACAGAAAGCCTGTACCGGTCCTAGCAATCCACGGCACAAGAACTGTACTTCTGCCGCCTCTTGCCGGGAAAAAGGAGAAAAGATTTGTCTCAATTGACTTAATCAAACCACACTATGTGGCCGATACTAAACAGTAGGCCACGTGGACTCCACAGTAGCAGACTCCCTCCTCTCGCTACAATCCAAGAAGTTCAAACAGAAAGACTCATCACGTTTGAAGAGCCACCTGTACGGATTGAAGGACTAAGCAACAATGCTATGGAACTCGTTCCACTTCAACAAGAAATTCATCTTCAAAATGAAAATCAACTTAACAACCAAGTTGCAATCAGACCTAATACAGACATCTACGTCAACATGCCTCGTCAAGAGCAAAATCCGATTTCAACAAATCCCGATGCAATTCCAACAATTGATCGAACTGCTTCTGGCTATTTCATGAACTTTGATACGTTTTCACTGGATCCAGGCGAACCGGAAACGATGCCAGCCAATACATCACTCCAACAGAAACTCAATGACTTTTTGCACTTTTTTAGAAAGACTTACCTGGTGTCACCTTGGATAGAACTATGGTAAATCACTGGGATTTTATTTTTCATTTTCTGGCTAGGTTTAATAATAACTTTTAGTATGCTTATTAATGGACGATACCTCCAACCAAGCTCTACAGCCCAAAGAGTCAATTTGATTTTAAAACCACACCAGTCTTTACATCGTGAACCAAGAGACTTGTCTTCAGTGAACATTACAGCAGTTCCTATACGGGACGGTATAGTATGGGACAAGATTGATTATGATATATTAGGTCAGACGGAACTTTTAAAGCTAAAACATGTATTTAAAATTTCTTTAAGTGATATCATTACCTCCAGTGCATATTCTGATGATTGGGACACTGAAACTGTAAATGCTATGATGTCTGATTTAGAAAAAACTGCAGCATTTCCGAACAATGAAATGTTAGAAGGTACTTCAGACTATGATACATTGTACTGTTACCAACATTTTGGTGATCATTTCTTACACAAGTCTATAACACCTAGAAATGTATTTGAGTACCACCAGTGGGAACACTGCCCAACACCTCCAAAAGGTAGTTCACAAGCATTTGCACAGAAATTCACATACTTCTCAGGGTTTAACACATCAGACCCGAAGTCATTTTATTATAAAGTGGCAAACATTTCAGCTCAGAAAATTATGTTAACAAACACCAAACATATTTACTCTGCATCCTTTCTGAACCAGTTGTCTAAACAGGGTTTTGATCTATGGAAAGACACAATAGATTCCAAATCAATTTGGGATTCTAGGGACTGGCAAGTCCAGGGAATAGAAGCACTTTTTAGAGCATGCATCATTCCGCAGCAGATTTTATTTCTGAATGAAACTGTGCAACAACCAACCTGTCTTGGATTAGCCAAAGGCAAGGAAATTAACACACCGGGGTTTCCAATACCATTGCAGATGGGTGGGGGGCAGAATTCAACTACACAAGGGGTAGGACTACATGACATTTCCCAGTACAACAGATCAGATCCTGATTGGACAGAATGGCTGGTTTGGCCCATTGACACAAACAAATGTCAACAGAGATTTATGAATACAACCAGAGGGTTTAGTATCCATAGGCCAGATCCACGCTATGTACAAAGACAACACCCAGGGGTAGTGACATCGTATAGTGTTGGGAAGTTGTGCCTTGATTGGCTAGAGACCTCAACACTGACAGAAGTAAAGCACCACTTGACCTTACTCACACCTGACATGGATCTTAGAGATTTTCTACTAGGTCCCAGGAAACAACGTCAGAAACGTTTCATATATGCAGGCCTTTATGCCTACTATAATGAAAACTGGAAAATATCCCAACAAGAGGCTGCAGAAAGGATACGGGAGATAGACCGTATTAACTTAGAAAAGGCATTAGCAGTAGTGGATAATGGGTTAACTACTTTGACCTCCAGGATTTACTCCTTCGGCAACATTGTGTCTCGGCAAACGACATATTAGAATAAGATCTGGCCTTGTTACAACACGGTCAATCTCAGCTACGTTCTATTATGATGTTAAGCTGGACGCTGCAATCTTTGCGTGCAGGCTATGTGCCATGGCGTTTTATAAACACCACGTCTCTGTTCTCAGAATACAATCTAACTGATAAACAGACAGAAATGGCACAGAGGGGAGCCAAATATACAATGCTGCGTATTGAGAAACTGGAAAGGTTACCATTCACTGTAGCCAAATCACAATGAACAGAATGGCTAATTCATTGCCAAATCACTCTGCCGGTCACTACGTTTCAGTTTCAATATTGCCTTGAGCAAAGGAAGGCAGGCAAATATGTAAAAATGGGTAAGGGATACATCAAGGAAACTTGGGAGTTACCATATAGATACCGATGCCGGAATGAGGAGCGAGAAGTGTATCTGAGTGGTACAAACTGCAAGAACGCTTTAAGCGGTTCTCTCAAGTGTCAAGATATTTCTCTGCACGGAGCCTGTAGTGGTTCAGTAGCAAACTTAACTTGTCATATGTCAGGGACCCCAGCGGCCATGATCACGCCGGTTTTCCAGCTGCTCTCGAATGGGAGTTACTTAATGCTAAATGATCAAGGTTGCTGTGGGATGCTTCCGGGCGTCGCATATCTAGTAACTGTTAACTCCAGGGTTACTTGCTGTATGCAAGTATTGTTTCCGCCACTGAACACAGTCAGGGAGGCGCCGCTATGGCCTTCGCTGAATGTTTCTTTTATACAGTTTGATACTCTGAGCAGATTGAAAGCCATGCTTTTACAGCAACCCGTGCCCTTAACCTCCGCTCGAGAAACCTATGAACTTCAAGTTGCAAGGACCTCGACCGAGATACAGGCACTCATACGTACAAACTGCCCCACTTCATTTCGCAGAAATGGTGGGATGTATCTTCAATATGTCTGATACAAGCGGTATCGTACACCTATTTAAGACCATAGGGTCCGGACTGTTAAGCACCTTTCAGACAGTCCTCGGAGTAATCCCAAATTTTATACACTTCGTATTGGTAAGCGTATTTGGAGGATTCCCGCTCATCCTGTTCCTAATCGCAGGAATCCTGATTGTAATATTGCTGCTACGCAATGGATGACCCACTTCCCGAGGGAATGGTGAACACGCTCCTGGAGCGGAAATACCGTGAACGCATGGTACAACTTCTGGGCATTTCCTGCCTGCGAGAACTCAATGCCTCCTGGTTTCTATCAGTTAGACCAGTCTGGGTAGACTGCATCTTACCTGTTCTTCGATGCCTGTTCTGCGTAGAAGAATGCACGTTGGATCTTTGTCTAACATTTCCATCAGATGCGCTTCCGGACACCAATGCAATGCTGGACCCCATAAAGGCCCATGCTCTGCATTGTCCCCAGCGGCTTCCGATTCTGATGAATGCATTCCTGGAGAATCCACAGGTGCCGTTTGCTCCTGCTGGGTTAGGTGACTCCTCCACAGGCACCCGGGTAACAACTGCCGCACAAGCTGACGCAGCACCGACTGTTGGCAGTGCTACATTCCATCTATGTGCGATTGACGTTCTCTGTGAGGCGTTGGATTTGTCATCTACAGCAGCTGACACCGATAATATTGAGCTTCCCAGCCAGGACGGGTAATCTTGAATTGGCTCATCGTGTCCTGGGAAAGAATTTGGCTTCTTCACTCGTTTCAAAATAAACGATCTAAATTTGGAACATTTTCTTACATTGACACTTTCGCTTGAGAAAAGCATGGCCTTCTTCTGCTTATGGTAATACAACTTCTATAGAGAGACAATATTGACTTTTTAAGTGGCAACTAGAAAAAGCTGAATTAAATTTTTTTTTTTTTTTTTTTTAGCACCAACATTTTTAACGATTTTTTAGAACCATGTTTTTACTTGCTTTTAAAAATGTTTTTAAATTGTCCAGATTTTAAGTATGGTCATTTTTATCCAGTTCGGAAGAGGAGTGGGTGTTATATCCTGCGTAGAGGCCCTAATGTAGACCCGTTTGTACATGCCCTAAAATGGACGTATTCATATTTACCCTAATATGGTCATATTCGTACTTGCCCAATTATGGTCATGGTCACATATGCCCAATTATGTTCACAACTGTACATGTCCGAGTATAGTATGATTCCTTATATAGGCATGATCTTTCACCTACATTGGTCCCAGCTAGTACACAACGAGCTCTGAGGGCTGAACGTTATCTATCCTGTGGTTTTGAATACAGCAGGGTTTTTCCAAACACAGGCCCACACTGTACTCATTAATTATGCATGGCTCTCTAAGAATACACCACTGGCATAATATGTATGTACAAAGTTCACCCCTGACGTCTTCGTCATGTCCAATACAAACCATACTGAGGACCAAGATTCTTTAGGGTATAAATACACCACATCTTGCCCCGGTAAGACAGAGGGAACCGAGACTTCCATGCTGACACACTGACCAGAGACGCTGAGGCTCCTGCATGCAGTCGCTCCAGCTGACAGCGGTCTGACACAGCCCTGACGGGGTGTCCAACTCGAGACCAGGACGGGGTCCAAACACTCTCTATTCAGGTATGGGGGTTCAACTAAATCCTAGGAGGATTCTTGGCTCTTAGCTTTTAAGACCTACACACATATGCTAGGTACACTCAGGTACATCTAGTTAGGCATCATAGGAGTACGCGCACTTGCATAATGCTTTTATATTCATGTATGTACTCATGATTATCGCAATATGGTAGAACTGTTCTATCCCTTTGCTTTTATCGTACTGCTGATAATATATCTCTGCTATTGTCTGCTGGTTACCGCAGCACATATATTTTACACTAGAATAATAACTGTTCAATAAATACTTATTGAAACGCCCAACTGTTTATTCTGTGTAACTCTCTGAGACAAACCGAATAAGTAAGCACAAGTGACTGAGCAAAAAGTAGTATATTGTTTTCACGATTCTGAGGAATTTGGGTTGTCATGATCTAAGGTTGCCAGAAACTAATCTCTCCCCGATAAGAGGAGACACTAGTGGCACTGCGAGCTAGCTAATGCAAACCAGGCTAACATATACGGTGGGGGTGCACGGAGTCAGTCTGCCACCAAGCCCGCAGTATATGTTATCCAAACGCGCAGGTCCTGCAGGGGTACTATAGGAGCTACATGACAGCCCTTTGGACAATTTTTGAGGATTCACAGAAATTGTTCCCAGAAGGAGGATTACATGACGGAATCAGAGAACCTTATGAATCGCCTCACAGAAAGGGGGTACCCGAAGAGGTTGGTCAGACTTGCATGCAAGAGAGCATGGTTCAACCCAAGGGAAACCTTACTCATGGCGAAGACACAGGACAAAGATCTGAGCAATAGGATGATATGTGTCACCACATCCTGTACCCGGAGCCATGCGATCAGGAGAATCATTAACCACTATTGGAAACTTATCTCAGATGACTTAGATCTGAATGAACCACCTATGCACTCCTTTAAGAAAGGAAAGATATATGAGACCATGTGATCTATTCCTTGCCGGAGACACCTGCTGCACCCTCCATCCAGACCATGTGGCATCTTCCAGAAATCACAGGCCACTATAAATGTGGCCATTGCAAGGCTTGCAACCTAACCATTCAGACCAAACAACTCAACCATAAACAACATGTCATTGACCTTAGAGCTCACACGAATTGCAACGCATCGGATGTGATCTACGCCATTAATTGTCCATGCGATATGATGTATATAGGTCAGACACGACAAAAAGTGAAAGCATGTGTACTCCAACACTGCAGCAGGGTGAGATGTGGTGTAGTTGGGGCACCACTGGTGGAACACTTCCAGAGAGCAGAACATCCAGCCGAGAGTTTGAAATGGGTTGTTCTAGAGAAGGTCACATTAGGCATCAGGGGAGGAGACATCCTATCTGTTTTAAATATTCGAGAATGTAAATGGATGCACTCCTTAGATACCATTCAGAATGGGCTAAATGAATTAGATGCTAGTAGTGCCCAACTATTATGTTTAACCAGCGAGTAAGGTAATCCTCTGTAAAGATAGGATCACTGTATTTCCTGTAGGATAGTTACTTATGTTTGTATGCCAGCAATTGTTTCATGTATATGATCCATCTTTACGGAACTCACAATCTTACAACATACATGTACATAAATGTTATCATCGCCATGGACATACATTAAGATCAGCTTAATCTGCTATGGGCTTTATAGTTGACCTTCCCTGACAGTAGGTCTTTTCTATATATATGGAATCCATCCATCAGGGTGTCATGAGATACATAATTTTTCACCCTTGGGGTACAGAACTACAGGTTACCCATTGCGGCTGTACTGCACAATAATCATTGTGGAATATGCTACCCCTGCCTATGGTTTCTCTCAAATGTGGGTATGTCTGCTATTTGCCTACTCCTCACCCATGTAAGATATGCATCAGGTGACAGAACACATTTCAATGGCATGACACATTCTTTATGAACAAGTCAAGTACCACATGCTATTCTATCAGACCCGATGCAACTACCATCCCGGATTTTGACCTTTGTCGAAGTTTAAATCATGAATATCATCTTAGGTTTTGAACATGTGCCACCATCCTATAATACCATGCATCACAACTGACCTTTGGGCTATGATGCATATCTTCTCATGCATTTTCTATCCATGTTTCAAGCATGCTATAAATGTAAACTGCACCGTGTGTTAATATGGGTTTAACTCACTACTACGTCAGAATTTTGTTTTTTAACAGTATTGTATTCTACAAGGATCTTCCAATTATGCAATAGTTTATTGTAGCGCGATCTTTGAGATCACAGGAATACCGCCATATGTATATCGTATATTACTAATGACGCCAACGGTCTCCTGTATTAATTAATTCATGCTTCTATTGTGCTTTAAATGTAACCTGCATCATGTACAATTATGGGATTCAACCCACTATGTTAATTTTGTTTTTCAATAGAGATGTGTGACGATCCTTCATTTATATAATCATCAAACACAGCATGGTATATAAATGACTATTTAGACCACATGAATATTGCCACTAACTTGGTAAGGAGTTACGTATTGCACCCATGCGAGTCGGTGCACTAGTTCAACAAACAAACATTTTACGACCAAGTAGTTTCCTCTTTTCCAAATCGAACCGCGATCCACTAGCCGTCCTTTGTTCTCCATGGAGCACTCAATCACTCCACGAGAAGAGACAGCAGCTAGTGGCTGTGCTCACAGCGTAGCGCGTGCACGTTCCCGGCTTGTCAAGCCGGTATTTAGTCAGCACTCGCTCACTGCTCCGTTTGCAAGCCAGTGAACGGACGTGCCTATCTACGAGGAGGTAGGTTTGTTTCCACTCCTTTTCTTTCCAAACGCTGAATGATCTGAGGTTTTAGTTTCCTGAGGAGGTGGAGAGATAATTTACTCATTTTATAGATTTACGGAGCATCTTGATTTAACGTTGCCCTACAAACCGAAAGAAAGATTAAGACATTAACGGAAACAAATGAAGTAAGTTCTTTGTTCTTCAAATAGCAATACCAAAATAGATGAGCGGCTTTAAGCATATACCTGCTGGCCTGCTAAACTCTTGTTACAGATTGCCATCCTGAATCCCTCTCTGATTTTGGAGCCCATGGGCCCTTCAAGACCATTTGTTCACCGTAGACACAGGTGGACACAGGGTAATTACATACACCCAATGTTTTGTATAAATTCCTTTTGCAATTTGTGTTGCAATCATTTTTCCTTCACTTGAATACACTAAAGGTCATTTCAATTATCCTTAGGTGCCCCCCACAGTACTGATGAAGACCCTACTGTAAGGATTTATGCTACCCTACACTACCATTGGGTCAAAACGTCAACAGTTCCATTTTGCATGCCAAATGTGGACAACAGTGATTTTTTCACTGAGCCAAATGTAACATTATGGTTCTGTAAATAAATGTGTAGCCTTGTGTAAGGCTGGATAGGCCTTTTATGTATTTTTGATTTATATATTGTCACTGCCCTCCTCTTTTTTTCACTAAACCCTCACTTCTGCACAATGCTTCACCAATCCCCCCATTTCCCTTCTTTGGGGCACCACTGCATAATTTATTCAGACATATGCTGTGTTTTGAACATGCCAAAATGTGTTCAATATGATTAAATAATGTTGAACATGGGAAATTGTTTTTGAGTAATTGAACAGGTGTAATCAAAATCAATGTTTCAATTGGGTCCATTTTCTCCTGTACTGAGGAGAAGAACATAGCGGGAGCTGCTCAGTCAGGCCTACCGTTGATGCACCTTGGGAGGTAGAAAAGCAGATTGTCCTGGTCTCCGCTCAGTTCTTCAAACAGTTTTAGCCCAAAAATGTCCAAGTCCAAAGTTTTGGGTTTTTGGTATCTGGGCACCTTTACTACAACAACCAAGGGTCCAGTACTGGAGGGGTACCACTTGCAGAGTTAGGACTCACTCAGGCTGAGCCCAGGTGCAGGTTCAAGATGGTTGGAGCCTTTTCTGTCCCTGAGAGTCTGATCAGGAGGCCAACCAACTAGCCCTTGCAGTCACTCTAGTAGTCCTGTGTTTAAGAAGTTGAGCAGGGCACAAGCAGCAAGGCAGGCCTCTGAGGGCTGAAGGCAGGCTTCAGGCAGCAAAGGAGTCCTTCCAGATTCAGCAAAGCAGTCTTCTGAAGTACACTGCAGGCAACAGCAGCAGGCAGTCTTCTGAGTGCCCTTCCTCGGGTCCAGAAAGAAAATTGAAGAGCGGGTTTGAGGGTCATATTTTTATACAAGGAGCCTTCTTTGAAGTAGGAAAAGTTTCTAGAGAATTTCTTTGGAAGTGTTTAACATTTCCTGCTTCCCTAGCCCTAGCTCCTGGCTGTCCGCATGAACGATGCAGATAGACCATTAGACTATTCAGTTGCAAGTTGAGCTCTGCACAGCTCCGTCCCCCCACCCTGCCAAGAATGGCTCTTCCAGGCACACATAATCCCTATATTGTTTGGCTGTAGTGGAGGAGTAAAGAAACTCCAACTGCCAACTATACCCAGTCATGGGACCCAGGAACAGGCTGCAGGCACCAAATAGGTCAGAAAAATACCAACACAAAATCTGACTTTACCATTCAAGAGGGTTTTAAATGCCTATTTCTTAGACACCAAACATAAAATATTCTCCTGTTCCCAATATAATATAATAGCTGTTATTGAATCTAATAAGGCAACCCAATGTTATCTTAAGGGAGAGGTATGCTCCATAGTAGTGAAAAAGGAAGTTAGGACTTTTCCACTAGCAGGGTATATGCAATTCAATGATACATGTCTAACCTTTTATTACAATGCACCTTTCCCAATGGACTACATAGAGCCTACCTTAGGTGTGACATAAATGCAATAAAAGGAGAGTTTGAGGCTTGGCAAGGGATTTCACAGTAGTGAAAAATGAATTTAGGACTTTTTCACTATCATGGTATACACAACCTAATAATACATGTCTAACATTTTATTACAATGCACCTTGCCCTATGGGCTACATAGAGCCTACCTTAGGTGTGCCATATATGCAATAAAACAGGAGTTTGAGGCTTGGCAATGGATCTATATTTCTTTTTTAAAAAGACCCCTCACTCACCAACCTAGTTGGTGACATGCTTCATCATTGGGGTCCCACCCGATTAGCCGAATGCCACCCATCCTAGTGAGATTTGACATCGAGAGCCTCTACACTAGTATTCCACAGGATGGCACCTTGGAAGTACTCAGAGTAGCACTGGACGAGACACACTGGGCCTTCAGAAAACCAAAACACTTCATCCTTGAATTGGCGACATTGGCTCTGAAAAGAAATTATTTTGAGTACGAGGGGGCCCTATACCTAGAAACCGGTGGTACTTCGATGGTAGTACCTTCGCCCCGAGTATGGCAGGTCTATATGTCTTCGATTTTGAGAAGAAGTACATCGTAGGTGATACCAACCCTTTTTCCTCGAATATTGTGTTTTGGAAAAGGTACATCGACGATGTCCTTGCCATCGGGCAAGGACCAAGAAGCACACCATTGGATTAATACCTATGACAGGAACCTGAGATTCACGCATACACTGGACCCGACTAACATGGTATTCCTGGATGTCACAATCACAAAAGAGAACGGAAAACTGGAGACAAGTACAAACCAAAAACCGACTGCCAGGAACAACTTGCTCAGATTTGAGAGCTTCCACCCTAGGGCCTTAAGGAAGAACTTGCCCTACGGCCAGTGCCTTAGATTACGAAGCAATTGCAGCAAAATCACTGATTATCGTATTCAAGCAACAGACCTCACCAAAAAACTATCTGAGAGAGGTTACCCAGATAGGATACTTAACAAATGTCCGAAACGTGCTCGGAACCAACCCAGGGATGCCCTTCTTGAAAACAAAGTGACCGCAACAGACATGCGTCACCACGTACAGTACTGTCTCCAACCAGGTGACGCGTTCCATCAACAAGCATTGGAAAATCCTGCAAACGGGCAACCTAAATTGGGATAAGCCTTTATTCACCTTCAAAAAAGCAAGGAGCTTGAAGGACTCACTAGTGAGCACCCGCCCTACGAAAACGGAACAAGACAACACACATACTGTTCTAAACGCGTGGGGCTTACCCAAGATTGTGGGTCACTTCCCCTGCGGCAATTGCAGTGTGTGTCATTTGACAACTGCGATGAAAACACTGATCCTAGAACCTGGTGGAATCTGGACACAAAGGGCACACACCAATTGCAATAGCACCAACGTGGTCTACCTTATAACGTGCCCATGTGGTTTACAATACGTTGGTATGACGGGAAGGAAGATCAAACAGCGTATATGTGAACATCGCAGCACCATCAGGTGTAAAAAAGCAACAACAAGACTCACCGAACACTTCCTGCAGGTGAACCACACCCCCAACGACATGAGATGGACAGTCATAGAGCAAGTGCCAATTCGTGACAATACCCAACAGCGCCTTTTTGAAAAAGAACAACGCTGGGTTTACAGACTATCGACTCACAGGAATGGGTTAAACGACAATATCCCCTGGAACTCAGTACTACAGAAATAAACCCAAAAATCTGTAACTCCTCCACTAAAGTGACAGTGAAATTAGACCCATTATTACATCTATAGGATATAACTTCTCCGTAAACGCACATACATTTTTTTTAAGTGAGTTCATTCTGGGTTTCTAACAACTTGAGAGTAGAGTTGTCTCACTAACAACCATTATTACATCTATTGCAATAAATCTTTTCCCTACACGTTCATATAGAAGACTTTTCCAATGAGTCCCCTTGGGCTTTCGAATAACTAAAGAGTACATAGAAAATACTACCAATCCTGATAATCAATACCGATATTCCCAGTCATTTAACTTTAGTGCAATTTTTAACATCATTATTATGTTCAGTGAACATATCCAGAAAATTCCCCCAATATAATCAAGAAAATGTTTTGAGCACACACTTGTTACGAGAAAAACATAACTTCCTTTGAAATTGAACCCTTCGGTTCCGATGACATACGTTGGGAGGCCTGATACGGCCCTCTGACGTCATCCCGCTAACACGTGACCGCGTCACGCATCACGCACCAGGAAGCACTACGTCCCGCTTCCGGGTTAAATGACCATCGGAACGCTGACACAGAGATCCTCGGGACTCCGTGTAGGACGAGCATCCAGGTTTAATTGCGGGTGGCATGGTTTGGCGCAGTAAGTACAGATTTCAGGCGGGTGGGCTCCGCTCAATCTCGAGACCAAACAATGAAGATATGTGCAAACAAACTGTTTTTTGACGATGTATTTTACATCCCCAGAGTGTGACTAGAACCAGCGCCCTTCCCTACGGTGTCCATGGGGCACGACTAAAGCGAGTTTCTAGTAAGCCCGTTTTCCCTCATACATGTCTCAGCAGTTATTCCAATTTTAACTTTGACTATGCATGCTTATTTTAGACCGCATGCCCAGTTCTTTTTGCGTAGCTACTATCAAAATCCACGCTCATTTTCAATGAGCATTAAGACACCTACACACGCTAATGAGCACATTGTAGGTTGACTATTTGGAAAAGGGGTGGGTTTCCCACCTGTTTGTAAAGACGCACGACCGCCATTGAGATGTGAATTCACACCAAAAAGACATCATGCATGGTATGTATGGAGCATGGTATGTACCACGCTAAATAGCTCATAACGGAGCCACGAATGAGAGGTCATCTAAGGTTAAGACACACTAATAACCGTGATTATGTGGGTTTGTTCCCTTACTTTCAGATTGTTCCTTTCACAGAAGGCTGGAAGGTTGCCACACTGTAAGTACACGGTGTGGTTCGCGATTGACCCAGAGTAGGGTGCACCTTAGCTCGTGCATACCGCTCGGGCCATTGTATTAGGTCCTGATGAAAACCTGGTAATATCACGCACAGGTTGAAACATGTAGACCACCACGATCACTATTTTAGATATAGACACCACAGGTCAATCTAACCTAATTTGGTGTCTCACATTTGGTTTTAAACATTGTCTTATTGCTCCATATTAAACTTTTAGGGAGTTAAATAAAGACGATTTTCAACCTCACTTTTGCACTCACTTACACCACTGTTGTGAATAATCCTGCTCCACTGTAATCAGGTGTTGAAGCACACCCGGGTGGCATTCGGCTACTCGGGTGGGACCCCAATGATGAAGCATGTCACCAACTAAGTTGGTGAGTGAGGGGTCTTTTTAAAAAAGGAAGTCTTTCCTTTTTTTCTATAGGTACCTTCTCATCTCGTAGATAACCTTTATCCGCGGGGTTACTCCTTTATTTGTTTTTGATTCATATCCCAGGGGGACTGGGAGTATCCCTTGAGAAAAACCCTCACTCTCTATTTGTTAAACGAATGGATTTATATTGCCAAATCGAATTGGCAGTTTAAAACTGCATTCAGGATGCAATTTCTGGCCAGGGTCTTGTTTTAAGGGACTTATCAAGGGGGTGGCACAATACATGCTGCAGGCCCACTAGTAGCATTTAATTTACAGGCACTTGGTATATGGTATACCACTTTACTGTGGACTTATAAGTAAATTAAGTATGCCAATCAGGTGTAAGCCAATTTTACCATGTTTTAGGGGGGTGAGCACCATCACTTTAGCACTGGTTAAAGTGCACCAACAACGAACTGAGCAAAATAGGAGAATTAAGGAAAAATGTTTGGGGAAAGACCACCCTAAGGCTAACAGGTCTAACACCAGCCCTGGTCTGGTTGCCACTAGTCAACAGGGATATTTCACAGAAATATTAGCCTTTTATGTTTCCTGAGCCACTCAGAAATCAGCCTTATGATCCTTGGAGATCTTGATGCCCCTGGATTTCAAGTAAAAGGGGGGTCCAACCTCCTTACAGGTCACAGATGCCAAGTGCAGCAGGGTCAGTGCGCCTGGTATCCTTTTGGAAGTCCAGCAGTGTTTTGAGGAAGTCTGGGTGAGAGTCAGGCTTTGTAGGTTCACCAGTCTGTGGGTGGGGATCGCCTGAGACACGTCTAGTTCCTATTTGACTAATGGAGTAAAGGTTCCTTGGCCCCGACCACCTACTTTTGCTGTAGTACCTGTTTGCTGTACTGCTAACAGGCCCAAAATTCCATTTGTCATGGCATCTATGAGATGGTGAATGTCTTTGGACACCCTGCATATTCTTTTGAGCTCAGAGAAGTCATCTCTGCCCACTCAGGGGAGTCTATTTTGTACTCCCTAAGAGGAACTTCCCGTCTCATACACACCTCATTCAAGGCTGAACACTTTCTGTGAATAAACTACAGTAGTCAGAATACAATGGTAGGCCTAAAGCCATGTTTTCCTTGTCACACTAGTGGAAGGCACAATAAGTAGTGCAATACACAAGTAATGTGGGTGCAGTTTGTACATCGCATACTGTGGCCTTATCGAAGAGTTAAATATGCCAATGTATAGTCAATTTCTACATGTTTTAGGGGGCATACACTGGGTACTGGACCACAGTGTGAAAAGTTTATACACCAGAAATAAAATTAAGCAACAAAATGGAGGCTACCATGCAAAAAGGGGAATGTTCTCACAGGAACTACAACACACTATCTCAGTAGATGGCTTTGGTGGGACCCATTTTTACACATGATGCCTCCTGTCTTCCTGTTTGTGCCAATACATCAACTTAGAGACTACTAACTTGAGTGGTTAGTAGCGCTTAACAGAACCCTAAAATAAAAAGAATGTGGTCCATTACTCTTCTCCTGTCACCACAGGAGTTCTGGGCCTGATTCTAGGCCCTTGCATAATATCAATATCCATCACCAAGGTGGTGAATCCTGTAGAAACTCCAGGGAGATACATATTGTCACTCTTTCTTCACCCACTACCACACTAGCCTGGGCAAATAAAGAGAGACAGATATGTAGGACTTCCTCTTGGTCATACATGCAGGAGATGCATCAATGCAGTCCGTAGACTAAATAAAGACTTGTATACGATTTCAAATTGACTTCCCTAACTTTACCTAACAATATTTCCTAGCCTTTCATAGCAGGGAAATTGGGTAAAAAGAGGGAAAACTTGTGTGAAAGATGAAACCTATCCTCTGTATTAATAGAAAAATATATTATACCAATGGCTTAAACATGAACACAAACACTCAATAAAAACTGTCATTAAAATTGTCATGAACTGACAGATTTGAGCCCCTATATGCTGCGCAAAACAGATAATTATTTTACCAAAGAGGGATAGTGCTGTCATGCTGTGAACTTGTTCCTGGAATTAAAGAGGTGCAGACAGCAGATGCTGCATGCATGCAGTGAGGCATTACTGGATTCTTGTTGTCAATGATCCTTCTATTCCTTTCAGACTTACGCTCTGTAAAGGCATTTCTTTCATTGACTCCTAAGCCTGACACAGTTAGTACCAGGTCGTTTTTCTTTTATTAATTTTGAAGGGATGAGTTGAGGTAACTAGATTCCTTTGAGAAAACTGATGGTAGTGTTATGGATCCTCTCAATTATTCGTGTTTAAAACTGGCAACTGTTGTGCAGGCTCTTTGGAAACTGCAGCAAAAGCTGACCTATGTAGGGAACATATTGTTTTCATGTACCTATGCTTATGCTTCGTTCCTGTTTCAGAAATCCACATATTGCACTCTTTCTCTGTTAGCCTGTCTAATGCAGTTATCACTGATCTAGTTATTTTTATATTTTTATTACTTTCAGATACTGTCTTCAACCTCTTCACCTATCTCCTTCCTTCGATATACTATGACCATGGCAAAGCCCATGACCACTTTCAGTTTCAAGTACCTCCTCTTCCAATTGAACTACTGATGAGCTTCTCCTTGTCAGCCGTGCATTGCAGATGCTTTTCAATGAACACTTCTTTCCACTCTGACATTGTCGCTCTGCTGTTTATTGTTCAAATCAACCATAGAAGAGAATAATTTCCCCATTATCTGGCACATATAACACACTCTGATGTCCCTTCCATTTCATCTTCTCCTGACATAATTCTTCCATTTTATTCAGCTGGAAAGTGGGAGTTTAAATTAATAGTAAATCGTGACTAAACCTTTTTTTAACAACACGGTCATAGGCTCTTTCTAGAAACTACTCATTTCCCACAGTAACAATCTCCACATAGGAGACCATGTAACAGAGAACCATAGCAGACAGCAGTAATAGCGTCACTACACTACTGCAACACTCAAATTCAATACAACCGTCAAACAGTTCTATTGTTCTTGCATACTCTTCATCCCAACCCCAAAACAAAATCTTCAAATCAGCTGACATCCCATCCAGCCTCTCATGATCTACTACAAGATTTCTCCTCAGGGACATGCTGGATGGCTACCACAGGACACCTAATCCAAATACTAATTCCTCAAACATTTTATTCAGGGCCTCGAAATCAAATTTCTAGGTTCAGTTCAGCTTACATTGGTAATGTTAGTTGCACCTTGTGTACATGAGTCTGCCGATAGCTGCATATGTAGCCCACCTGATTCATAACAAAATGTGAAAGGTGCCACTGGATATCCTTTGGCAGACTAGGTTTGTGGACTTCATTTGTGGTTTTACAATTAGTCGATGGTTTTGCTGCCTTATAATTACCTTGGTGGCTGGTAAACATTGCTATTATTAGACCAAGCAGTGAGCCTTTATATTTTAGAAAACACGCACCAATTTGGTATTTCAATTAGAGGTTTTTGTTAGAATTATTATAAGCACGAGCATGCATTTATAAACATTTAGGGCCTCGTTTACTATATTTTGATGCACAGCAGCACAGCAAGTCTTCCTGTTGTGCATCAAAATAAAAGGGCAAAATAAAATCTACAAGAAACGGTGCATTCCTCTCCTTCTCCCCTGCGCCAGCACACAAACGGCAGCCATGCGCCAATGCGGACACCCTTGCGCCATGGTACAAGGGTGCCTGCATTGCAGGGATGATTGTTGAGCGAGAAGGGACACCTTCCTGCACAAAACAATCATTAATGGCGTTTTGCTCCTTCTATGTGTGCTGCAGGTTGAAGCACACATAGACAGAGCAAAAAAAGAGGAGAAATAAAAGTATTTCTCCTCATTGTGCCTCCCTTATGCGTCCCCTGGGGAGGCATAGGATTCTGACACATTCCCAGGTTTACGACACTTTGTAAATCTGGGAATTTGTCAGGTTATGTGGATGTTGCATGGAAACACCCTCAGCAACACCCATGGAACTCCCCTTTCACGCAGAGTAATGCATGAAAGGGGCCCCTATTTACAAGGCTATGAAAAGTCATGCAGGGTGGCTTTACGTGGCCTTGTAAATATGGGCAGGCACATTGCGCCGCCGGTGCATATAAAAAAGTGATGCCCCGGTTGCGCCATGGGCTTGTAAATGAGACACTTAGTTCTTTTCAAGACAACTAGTTAATGAGTGGTCACATATCTTGGATTTTCCTATCAATCACTGGACCTTTCAGTTGAAATGTCAGATGGGCTGTCAGGTACGGGCTTCCAAAGAGTTTCCAATGGCAGAGCTACAATTGACGCTACTGTTGGCAACCCAGCGGTGTCCTAGAACTGTACATTATTCTCTCTAAGTCAATGGATTGATGAAGCATAAGAATCAAATATTGAAAAAATTGTGCAGATTGCCTTGGCAAAGGCAATGCATTTGGGAGCAGCTAATCTTGTGATGTCTGGGGCTTATCCCATGACATTCAATGCCATTCAAGACACGTCAACATTTTAATGTTTTGAGAGGGAGGTTAATAGACATGAAGTTAACTCTTCTGTAGTTAAGAAGGGGTATGAGGATGGTTGGTGGAAAGTTATCAAAGAACCATAAGATAAGTTAGAAAATCAAGCAAGACATATGAAAAGAAGACATGTTTGATCTTGGCACAAGGGAACTAAGTAGATTTGGTGCGTGAGGAGTGGGAATGAAATGCCATCTCAATTCACTGAACCTTTGACGACTGCAGCAGTATGTATTAAGATGGAAGTCTGGAGCATGTCTAAACAGTGCATGGGCAGTTGAGGGACAGTGTAAGTGAAATAGAGATGAGGGGGTAGAGAGTGAGTTTGAGAATATGTTGTGTTGTATGGCCATTCAGAAGGAGGAACCCAAGATGTAGAAAATATTTTGTCACAACTTGAATGGTTTCTTAAGACTTGACGTGTATTGTCTACATTGTTACTGTTATAGTTTTTGTATAGCTTACAATTGTTATTTTCTACTGTTCAACATTATGGAGCCCATGTAGCCCATTTTGCCTTATTGCTGTTTTGCTCTGTGTCCATTTTTTGAGAGTCATATGTTACTGTTATGGGTTGGAGGAATGTGTTATGGCCTCACCTTCAGCTGTGCCAACATCTACATCGTGGCTGGAACTTTCGTGCAGGAAGCCTGCTCTCTATATAGTGTACTAAAACGAAATATACTGTGCAGAGTGTCCAATGGGTCACCAATTGGTTTACAGAGGCAAAAGTAGATAATACTAACGCTCTCTTTTGTGGTAGTGTGGGCAAGAAGTATGGCTTAATCGGAGGGTAGTGCTATGCATTTCTTGTACTCACAGAGGCACTAAATGAGACACAACACTCAAAGAATGAATCCGAGACCAAATTAGAAAAATAACACTTCTTTTTAGATATATATTTTATAACCAAGAACTTCGTTCAAAGGTAAGTACTGTTTTTGATATAAAAAATCACAGGTAAGTAAACTGTTCAAACCTGTGCGCTTTTACGCACATTGCAATCCTATAGGAGGAAAAGTCAAAGATGCATAAAGGTAGGTACAGTTGGTTTCAGGGGTTCACCTTCAGGGTTCGGAGTTGTAGTGGGCCAAGGTCCAAAGTACTACCGGCAGTTCGTCAGGAACCTCCTGGGCTGCACCGGCAGCAGGGTGCTGTTGAGGCTGGTAGATGGGGCTCCAGTGAAGGGGGGCCACCCAAAAACAGGCTGCACAGGAGGACTTGCGGACTAGTCAGAGGGCTCCCAAATGGAAGATTAGGTCTCAAGGGGTATTGGAGCAAGGGGGCACAGCTGACTTGTCAGGACCCGGGCTGAGCAGCTCAATGCAGAGTGGTTTGGTCAGCTTGGCTGGTGCTCAAAGATGCACCTCGTGGTCGAGGACAAACAGCGGGCAGAGGAGAAATCAAAGAAGCTGGGCCACTCTCAAAGTGGGTCTCAGTGATACTGATGTCCCTCGATGGCTGCTTGGTCCTGGTGCAGTGAGAACCCGCTCTGAACTCTCACTTCTGGTGTTTGGTGTAGGGCATCTAGTTCACCGGGGATGGTGCTGCAGGGCTCTGTTTGGTCCTAGTGTCTTCACACTCGGTGGGGAGAAAGATCTGACCTCCTGGAGCACGAGTACCTTCTCCTGGTTGTCTACGGTGCTGGTTGGGCCGGGGAGTTGCAAGGCATTGGACTGGACTCTGCTTGTCGGTGCCTGCGGACAGTAGAGGAGTAGGTCCTCTACTCCAAGGGAGACTGTCAGTGGTTTTCAAAGTGCTGGCAGGCTACTCAAGGTGTTGGTAGTTCTTCAGCTTGCAGGATGAGCCACTCTGTCACGATTGTTGTGAGAGGGCTAAGGATGGCAGTGACTCTTCTTCATCCTTCTTCTGTTGATCTGTCGAATTTGAATACTTGGGTTCAGGGGTGCCACCTAAATACTCAATTTAGGGGTGTTCAGGGAGAGACAGGTAGTAGCTAATGAGCAACCTACCCTCTATGTGACCACTACTGTGGAAAGTGGCCATAACCCTGACCCTAAGAGGCTAGTTCAGTCCAAAACAACACAGATAAATCTGAAAAGTGCATCCGCATCAGCTGGCCCACCCTCGGGGTGGTGATGGCTGAATGTGGGCACACCTCCTAATTTTACAAATTTTTCCACCTGTCATGCTGCCAAAAAGTGGGGTCAGGATGTGAAATGGCACCTCCACTATCTGGGGAGGCCCAGGGTTGCATATCAAAGGCGACAGGTACCTTGCCTCTTTCTGCCATGGAATGCCCATCCTGCTTGAATGAAGTGTGAACACCTCCGCCAAGAGCAGTCTTTGTTCCTGGCCTTCAAGAGCAAAGGATCTCACCTCAGTAGGTCAGAAACCTGTCTATGGCGGCTGGCTGGTCAAGACCGGTCAGTCAAAACACTAGTAGTTAGTAGGTTTTCAGGTGGCACTTCTAAGGTGCTCTCTGGGTGCATCTATTATTAAATCTAGCACTGGCATCAGTGCGGGTTTATTAAGACGAGTGTTTGGTACCAAACACCTTGGGGGTACAGTGAAGCCATCATATAGCTGAGGAACTAGTAATCACGGGAGTCCAGCCCATGTGCTCATCGTGGCTTTCCTGTGCACCCGTAATATCCAAGGATGAACTTAGATATCAAGGGGACACATCCATTGAGGCAGATATGCCCACACAAGGGTACAGTGCACCCTGCTTTTCGGCTGTAAGGCCTACCATAGGGGTGACTTACCTATAACACATGAAGTGTTTTGTTGGCATGGCACACAGAGGTGTGTGCCATGTTGTCCTTTCGGTTTTCTCTGCACCAAGACACGCAGGCTGCAATGGCAGTGTGCATGAGCTTGGTGAGGGGTCCCTTAGGGTGGCACAATTCATGCTGCATTAGGGACCCTCTTTAGTTCCAAAGCCCTAGGTACCAAGGATACCACTTACTAGGGACTTACAAGGATCCTAAAGGGTTGCCAATTGTTGAACAATAATACAGTTTAGGGAAAGAACACTGGTGCTGGGGACCTGGTTAGCAGGAACCCAGCAGACTTTGGGTCAAAGTTGCATCAGATACCAGGCAAAACGTGGGGGGTAACAATCTCAAAAGGAGACTTTCCTACATTACCTACGTCAGTAATGGGCTTAGTTAGAGTTCATTGAACTGAAACATCACCATAAATTGAGACTACTTCCATCAAATCAAGAATGTTGTTCCACTTCCTCATTTAGAGGTGGGGCAACAACATAGATTTTGGAGGTAAAGCCTCATCTAGCTCTGTAGTCAGAAAACTTTAATGTGACAGCCCATCCACTACTGGGCTATCAAGTCACAGTTGCAGCTACCCACCCTATTTAGGGCAACGTGACCATCATTCCTTTTTTCTTTTTTCTTTATTCGTCCCCAGTAATTATGAGTAGCTGAGAATAATTCAAGCATTTCACCACTCACTTTTTAGTATTCCTGTGTGACTCCCAAAGTAGAGCAGTTATGCCCAGACGTTGGTCCTGTGCACACAGTCCCACTGGAACGAAGCTGCACTTTTCTGATGAGGCCCAGACAGGTCAAAACCGGTATGGGGCTGCTTGTGTTCCAGTTCGGAGGAGACCTGACCTGGCAGTTTGGGATGGACTGTTCCTTTTGGAGAAGGACCAATACTAATATGCCTAAGTCATGTTCGTGTCTGAGATTGCATTGGGGGCAAAAATAACATGGACTGGTATTCAGCCCCAAGTAATTGCAAGTGGCTTAGATTAATTCAAGCATTCTGCACAGCACGTTATTGCATTCCTCGGTATGACACCCTAAGTGCTATGGGTGTGTCCAGATGTGGGTCCTGTACTTATTGAACTACTGGAACCAAGTGACACCCTCCTGACAAGGGCAAAATAGTTCCAACCCCTTCTGAGGCTGCTTTTGTTCTTTTTCAGATTGGACCTGACCTGGTATTTTGGTCTGGACGGTTCCAACTGCATCAGGTCCAAGGCTGATATGCATATATCTGGCTCCTGTCTGAGGTGGCACAGTGGGCAGAAAAAATAACGGACAGGGTTGTGCATACTACTAGGGGTGGGTGCATTTGGCAGAGTTTCATTCAGCGGAATCCCACAGAATTACATTAAAATCCTGTGAGCTTCCACAAAATTCTGCAAAGGGAAGGGGCAGAGTAGGCACCACAATTCAAACTCAGCCTTCTATATTTTCTGGGTGAGGAAATTGGTTAGTAACGTTATCAGCAAAATTGCAGTGTTTAGAAACTGCTTTCAAGTGCCATACTCAGCGATATACAAAAAACAATTGTACTACTACTTGTTCTTACACATAAGGCATAGTACGCACTCTCCATGAGGGGCTCTGATGCGCCTCTGAAGGAGCAACAGAACACTCCTGTAAAGAAGTAAAGCAAAGCACAAACTTTCTGGCAGCACGATATGTATCATCATGACAGATATTACTTTTAGAAGGCATGCACTGTACACCTCTCTCGGAAGCACTGCACTCATCTTCCTGCTCCTAGCTAGTGAGAGACTCGGGGTTGCTGCAGCAGACCCTGCGTAGGAGTTCGAGAGGCACCTGCTCCATTCTCTGTCACCTCAAATCCCTGATGGCCCCGCCTCAGCTGCACCTCAGCGGTACTCTTGTAGCTCCCGCAGATCCAGGGCAGACACCTCCAGGAGTAGCACCAATCGACTCTCTTAAAGACAGAACAATGACCGAGGAAAGTTGAAGCAGCAACAGGGCCTGGGCGGGGCCTGGCCTCAGTCTGGCAGCATGAAGCAGTCACGCGACCCGGCATGCACCACCTCACCAACCCTTTTCCCCCCTTTGCCTGCTGTGGGTATTGGCTATTGGGTGTTCACTACACTTGTCGAGATGTGTAGGGTTGGAGGAGTCATTGAGACCTCTCATTCAAACTCAGATGGACTTGTGAGCGCTGATTAATTCCACCGGCGGAGCGGCGGAATTTATTCATAATTCTGTGTTACATGTGTAACACGGTATTACTAAATTCCTCCAATTCTGCTGGCAGAATTAAATGTTCTGTCCACCCTTTGATACTAAACAGTAAAAGTTGTGGATGTACTACCCATTTAGAGGAATATTTTAATAGAAGGTCCTACAAAAGTGCTGAATGTTTGGGCCCTATGGACTTTGATGCCAACACCTGGACTGGATGCACAAAAAGGTGGACAGCATGGTTACCAAATTCACACAAGTAGAGCCTATGTTTGATTCTATAACTGCAAAGATAACTGGGGCAAAATAGCAATTTAATTAATCCTTCACCTTCATAGTCTGCTTTTCCAATCATTGATATACAACACTGGTAAGGTGAAGGGCCTCATTGCCCACCAGCTTGATACAATCTCTAATTTCAGCATGGTTCAGTGTTACTTCCCATTTGAACTACTGGTTAGAGAGGCTTGCTAACTGCAAGAGGATATCTAATGTTCTGCTACTTGGCTAAAGGAGAAGGTGACCAAAAGAACTAATTTGAGGATTTTATTTTAGAGGGAAATTGTGCTTGTTAGAGACCTTTGGTGCCTCACTCTGAGGAGGATGGTGAGGCAGCCTGTGAGGAGTAGGATCAATTTGACAAGAGGCACTGTAACAATTCTTCTTACCTGGCAGTGAAAAAGTACAGGAGACGTCCTTGACATGGGTCAGCAAGAAAAATTAGGTTTTTGTTTAGGGCTAGTGTAGAAAATGACTATTTTTTGCACTATCTGCACTGCTAGCTTTAGAACTCTGAGCAGTTTTACTCATGCTAACGATGAGTAGAGGGTTTGCACTCCCCCTTTAAAAATGGTTAAATTGGCCTATTTGTAGTTGGCACATTTAATTTGCATGTAGTACCTAGTATATGGTGTAGAAAGCGCACCCAGGGTCTGGAAGCTAAATGCCACTTGTGGAATACACCACCTATTGTCATCTACTATAGTGGAAGTCCAGATATGGCTTCAGACCTACCCAGTGTAGCCTGACTGCGGAATTTTAAAACCTGCAGTAAGACCAGTCAAAAAAACTCTTTTGACAGTTACAAACCTCCCTTTTAAATATTAGTAAATCAACCCTAAGTAAGACTTGTAGCCCACAAGGTAGGGTGCATGGTTTTTCAAAGTGAGGCATGCAGAGGATGTATTTTACCTACAGTGACAAAGCTTCAAATACAATTTTCACTGTGGCAATCCTAGCTGTCTTTTGTAAATCGGGAGAGGATGAGGTCTAATGGTTAGTGAGGTTGACCTAGAAGCTAGGGAACCCAGTATGAGTCTCGGCAGGGACGCTCAACATCCTGTGATTCTGAGCAAATCACTTAGGGGCATATGTATCAAAGAATGGTTTTGCGATTCTCAAATAGCGATTTTTAGAGAATCGCTATTTGAGAATCGCAAAACGAGATGTAATTAAAAATTAGCAAATATTTTGCGATTCCTTATTATTCCTTAATTGCGACTCGCAAATTGCGAGTCGCAATTAAGGAATGGCTTCCTTTTCATTTCTATGGGCCAAGAGGCCCATAGAAATTAATGGGAATTGCATGTGCAATTTGCGAGTACCCAATAGGTACTCGCAAATTGCGCATGCAATTTCAAGGGTACAAGGGTTCCAAAAGGACACCCTGTTACACCCCTGAAATGTGCATGTGTGCACATGTGGCACACATACATGCCCTAAGGGCATGTATGTGCGCCACATGGCACTTAGAAAAATGCAAAAAGTGCATTTTTCAAAGAAATAGCAAATTACCACCAACCTGAAGTTGGTGGTAATTTGCGATTCCTAAGCCAAAATCGCACAACTTGGGTGCTTCTACATTGCATTTAAGGAATCGCAATTTGCGATTCCTTAAATGCAATCGCAAAATAGGAATTTGCGATGGCCTTTGGGATGATACATCCCAAAGGCCTTTTCCATTCGCAAACGGGCCGATTCTGAGAATCGGCCCGTTTGCGAACGGGAAAAGGGCTTGATACATATGCCCCTATATCTCCCCGTGCCTAACAAAAATGAATATGTCAATCTGTAACACAACTGGTGCTCATGTGAAGCGCTCTGATTCCTTCGTGTCAAGTTTGTGTTATATAAAACAAAAGACAAAAAAATAGAGTACAGATTAAAATACTAATACTGTATTTTGGGAAAGGGAACAGCTATAAAAACAATCCACTATTTAATAGTTATTAAATACCCAATTCAATGGTGAAGTCGGTTTTTAATAAATATTACCTTAAAGTAACTATTAGAAAGTTATCAATTGCTTGCCAGCGCTGTCAGGAGATAAATTAGCATGATACTCTGTCAGCAGCTCTCATCCTTGAATAGGTGTGAATGAGGTGTGAAATGCCTTCCAGGAGCAAACAAAAGGCTGACATGAATGGGAAGAGATGACTTCCCAAAACTCCACAGATAAATCAGAGTAGGAGCTGTGGGCATTCTGTGAACACCACACTGTCAAATCTTGCTTAACATGTCTGTTGAGCCACATGTAACACTTTGGGTGCACTTGAAAGGGATAGAACAGGTAGGATGCCAAGACAATTTCTATGCATCCTCTGTCTGGTTGTTGAAGGGCCATGCTTTCCTTCCTATCAGACATCTGTCTCTGGATTTGTTGTGGGTACAGTCCCTGCTCCAAACTGAATGTTAGTGTTAGATGTGGGAGGACCCTAGGATGACCATAATACTCTCCCCACGTAACTTCCCAGCCGTCATAGCTCACGTTTACTAAAGCTGTAGACTTTCCCCATCTTCAAAATGCCCTGACATGTGACTTTTTAGGCCTAGTTTGCATTAAGACAAACTGGAACTTCTGAAAAAGTAGGTAGGTGTTACCCCTGGGAACATTTATCCCATTGGTTGGGGGTGAGCTAGGTGTCACACCCACCCACATAAATGCAGCACCCCAAGGACCCTCTTCAGAACACCTTCTGAACTCGCAGAAGATCAGAAGAGGACTGTATCTGCTGTCTGTAACCTGAGAGGAGCCCTGACACACTGACCTGCTCCCTCCTGTACCCAGCATAAAGAAATGTGCTCGAAGGTTCAGTTGGCTAACCTTATTTTTGTGGCTATAGGGAGAAAACAAGTCACAAGAGGCCTTTAAACTGGAAGTGCCCAGCAAGCCAGAGTCAAATGGACCCGGCAGTTGACCTCTGCCTGACACCCTGTGAGTCGCTAAGTGCCTCCTCTGAGATCCTGTGGGGTTAGAAGTATTGTACTCCTGTGGTTGAATGGGACTTAAAAGACTGAGGGCCTGATTTGGATGTTGAAGGATGGGTTACTCCGTCGCAACGGTGACGGATATCCCACCCGCCAAAATATAAATCCCATTACATCCTATGAGATTTGTATTTTGGCGGAGGGGATATCCGTCATTGTTGTGACGTAGTAACCGCTGACAACATCTAAATCAGGCCCTAAGTCGGAAGGTAAAATCTTTGACAGATACAAACCTGGTTGGTGCATCCAACCTGCACTCCATTGGGGTCAGCCTGTAATTGCACCTAGGTCCCAGTCTACCATGACTGCAGACTATCATTGGCAGCTAGGACGTTTTGACACTATTATTATTTAAAGATTTAAAATTCATACCTCCTTTTCCCTTCATAGGATTTTTGTTGTTTTTTTTCCATTTTGTTTATCAAATGTACTCTATTTTTCTAATTCGGTTTGAGAGTTTTCTTGTTTTACATTTTGACATTATTACTGTTTTGGTACTGCATAAAAACTTTACAAATTGCCATAAGATACACCTGTCTCTTGTGCGCCATAGCTACCAGCGGGTTGAGTTCAGGATCAATTTAGTGACTTGGATGTTTCACTCTGACACGGGCTGTGAATATTCCTTGAAGTGGGCAGTTACGGAAGCTTTGATTTCTTGCACTGTATTTAATCTCTTGTACTGTACTGTATGCTCTGATTGCCACATTAGCATGAACTACGAATTATGAAATCTTCTATGAACATTATATATAGGCATTTTATGTTACATAATGCTATCATTTTTGCTGATGCTGTGTCCTTCTCTCTTAAGGTGAGCTTCGATCTTTTTATCTTTTTATGTCTCTTACTGGAGGTAGTTTAACTTAATTATGGCATCTCATATGTAGTATAGAATTTTTAAAGTCATTCAATTTATAGGAATATTAAGGATGCAATGTAATTGTTTTGCTAAGGTGGGGACTAGCCCCCACAGGGTGAAAAGTTACAATAGGAGAAGCTTTAGCCAGGCTCCCATACCGCCTGAGATAGCAGTCCTGTGTGCATTATGCAGCACTCATTTCGGGGAGGGCAACGGGGGAGCACAGTATGGGCGGTCACTTGTGGGAGTGGGCGATTTGTGATCCTCTGGAGCCATCACGGGTGGGTCCCAGGGGAATCCATCGGGGGGAGGATTGACTTGGTAAGAGGGAGTGGGATGCACTTAAGCAAAAAGGAAAAAAAGTAGAAAGGTCATACTGGAAGATTGCCAGCAGATACTGACTAGATGTCTACAAGTGGGATTCCTCATAATACAATGGAGTAGATTCACTAAGGTAGAATATGCCCCAGTCCACAGTTTCACAAGGCCTCTGACCATTAATGAGTTAAGAAAAACATGCTAGCCAAACTCATAAATGTGGCCTACTGTAACACGTGGTGTTAACAATAAGACCAAGTAAAGGTCAATATTGGCTTGGCTGAGAGCATGTAATCTAAATGTTATCTTCCTACAGGAAACTTATCTTAAATCCATGTTGCCTCAGTCAAGCATCTCAGCTTTCCTCACCCATGCATTCTTTGCTTCGTCCAGCACAGCAGTTAGAGGGATGGCAGTATTTATTTCAAGGACACTTCAGTGCAAAGTGCTGCAGGTGATTAAGGATCCAGGGTCGAGATGGATCTGGGTTCAAGTCCTAATACAACAGCATATTCTTAATGTTATAAGCTATTATGGCTTCATAGAAGTTATTACTACTGCTTTAGAAGCAATATACGATATCGCGACAGAATTTAGGGGGCTAATTGTGCTTGGGAGACCAACTAAATACAGCTAAATGAGCTTGCTTTCTGACAAGGATGAAACTCTACCTTGCTCTAAAAGATCTGTGGTGGGCTGAGTATCCACTGGACCAATGTTCTACTTGTTTTTCTAAGCGCTTTAACTTGCCTTTGTTGTGTCGCTCCAGTGATGCAACTGGAGAGACTTGTTTTAATGATCCACTTGCCCCATTCGAGCAGGGGTATGTGAATTCCAGCCCCTGCCCTGACAATAGAAAGTGGTACAATCTGCTGGTCATGTGACCTAGGTTTAATAAATCATCCCTGGCCATGCGCAGGCCAGAGAGACGACAAGGCCGGGGACAACATAACATTGGTGATGAGTGTGTGTTTTGTGTCCTTCTGACCCTGGCACAGTGTAGCGTCCACGTCCTGATCGTTCAGAGGGTGCGGTGCTAGTGCCGAGCGTTTGGGCGGCACCTGTAAAACCTTGCGTGCCTAGAGCTCCGGTCGGAGGCCACCGGATCCGGAGTGCTGTGGAGGTGGGGCCTCGCCACAGTTGTGTGAGTAAGGTGGAGTCAGGCCTGATCCCTGAGGGCTGATTGGATGCTGATGAACTCACCCAGGCTCAACAACAATATCTTTTGCTACCCTCAAAGAAATGGTAAACTGCATTGGGTGATCTCCCTTGATACACTCCCATTTATGCTGTGAGTACGACAAAGCACAAAAAGCAGTGGCCTGTGGGAGGGGAGAGTACTGTGTCAGCCCGGCTGGTGGAGATGATAGAAAGCGGTGAACCAGTGGTGTGGTGGTTGTAGCACGACTAGGTCAGTGGAAAGCATTGGAACAAGAAACACTATGGCACCATCGCTAACATGCCAGCAGTGGAGCAGTTCACAGCTGAAGGTGCCCCGTCAGCGCAGGCTCCCAAATGGAAGGAATGGGTGGAGAGAGTGTTGCTTTTCTTTGAAGTGACGAAATTTGACAATGCTCAGAAGCGAGTGCTACTACTACACTTGGGGGGAAGAGGCATTTACAAAATATCCAAATCCATCAATGAGGCAGCCCCCAAAACACACCTCATCCTCATAGCAGCTCTCACAGCACATTTTGAACCAATGGCGAACGAGGTCTAAGAGCGGTTTGTATTTCGCCAATTGAGGCAGCACAAGGATGATGCAATAGATGTCTCTTATGCACACCTAAAAGAGCTAGCTAGCACCTGTGGATTCACCAATGAAAATTAAGAAATCCGAGGGTAGATCATTCAGGCTTCCGTGTCAGCCAAACTCAGAGAACGCATATTAGAGGAGTCAGGAAAATCCCTAACAGACATACTAACTCTGGGTAGAACCAGAAAACTATCCAGGGCCCGTGCTGCTCACATGGAAGCTGTCCTACAGACTCAGGTGAAGAAGGAGCCTGTCAATACGGTATCCGCTAACGCCAGTAGCAGACAAGGCCGGAGGGAGGGTGCCAAACAACGCACCTGTGGATATTGTGGCGGGAACAGTCATCCTCCATCGGAATGCCCTGCAAGAGGAAAGAAATGCTCAGTTTGTGGCAAACTTAACCATTTCGTGAGGGTATGCCGTTCAGGGAAGGAGAGAGGATAGAGCACCACCATCAATGCCCTTCCAGAGGCCAAAGAGAGGAGCAGTGACATGGATGATGACGAAGTCGAGGAGCACACCATGCACTCAGTTTTTACCGTTGGCACTGCTGCACCCGCTGCCACTTGACTCCTGAAAGGCCTAATCCAACTCGAAGCTCACGCCACCAAGGCAGTGGCGGAGACAAGGCAACCATCAATATCATGTCCGCAGAAGTTTTTGACACCCAAGACCTGGCCGAAAGCTAAGCCCAGCGCGATCACCGTCTACGCCTATGGCCAGGAAAAGCCTCCGGTAATGAGGGGCAGATGCAAGACCACCATAGCCTATGGATCAAACAGTGTAAAATCCTATATATACATGTCGAAAGAAGGTCATGGAATGCTTCTGGGCTGCCGAGCAGCAGAAGATCTGGGAATCGTGACATTTGCATTTGGCATCCATCAAGAGGCTATTGCGGACATTCTGAATGAATTCCAACAGTTTTGAAGGTATTGGGTGCCTAAAAGGGAAAGAGATTCACCTACACATTGATTCCTCTGTGAAGCCCAATACCCTTCCCCATCGGCAAATTGCCTTTCACCTAAGACCACTTGTTGAGAAGGAGTTAGACAAGCTCGAGGCAGCTGGAATCATTGAGAAAGTGACCGGCCCAACCCCGTGGGTTTCTCCCATTGTGGTTACCCGAAACCGAAGCAACCTGGGGAGGTTAGGATCCGCGTGGACATGCGCATGCTCAACGTCGCAATCAAGAGAGAGAGGCACCTGACACCTACGATTGATGACCTGATTGGTGAACTCAGTGGAGTCAGCTGGTTCTCAAAATTGGATTTACGGTCAGGGTACCATCAGCTAGTACTGGATGTGGAATCCTGATAAATCACAACGTTTTCAACGCATGTGGATTTGCAGCAATACAAGCGTCTGAGGTTTGGCATCTCCAGCGCCGCCAAAGTATTTCAGAATGTGATTCAGGATGTGTTGGCTGATCTTCTGGCTGTCAAAAATGTCAGTGATGACATATTGATCTACGCCCGAATGGTGCTCGAACACAACAATCAATTGAGAACAGTACTACGAAGAATTCAAGAATCAGGTCTAACACTTCATCGCAACAAGTGCGAGTTTTTGCAGTAGAAGCTCCATTTTTTGGGATATGGAGGGAGTGACTCCGGACCCTGGCAAGGTTTGTGACATCAAGGAAGCACCGGCCCCTGCCACGGTGACTGAAGTGAGAAGCAGCTTTGGGATGGTTAACTACTGTGGTCGGTTCATCAAAGACCTCACCACGTTGACCTAGCCTCTTCGAGAACTGACCAAGGCCTCAGTCCCGTGGTCCTGGGCCATGAACAAGAAGCTGCCTTCCAGAATGCCAAGGATGCCCTGTCTTCCAACACTACGTTGGCTTATTTTGACCCCCACATAGACACCACAATTGCAGTAGATGCTTGTCCAAAAGGGCTGGGGGCGGTTTTGATGCAATGATCCACTGAAGAAAATGAATGGGTCCCGGTAGCATTTGCAAGCCGGTCATTAACAGGTACTGAACAGAGATACTCTCAGATTGAGAAGGAATCGATTGCCATCCATTGGGGCTGGATCGCTTTCACCTGTACGTGTATGGCAATTCATTCACTGTGACGACTGACAACAAACCACTTTTCCCTCTTTTCAAAGGTCCTGCTGCCAAGATCCCTCCAAGAATTGAGAAGTGGATGTTACAACTCCAGGAATACCACTGTCAGGTGGAGTATCAGCCTGGATCCCTCAATCCGGCTGACTATCTGTTGTGCCATCCCTGCGCTGCCACGCCAAAGGAAGAAGCTGACGCGGAAGAGACTGAGGAGTATGTACGATACGTATCAGAAATGTCCCGACCCATCCCTTTATCCCTGGATGATGTCTGCCAGGTAAAACGCCTAGATGAGTGTCTTCAGAAGGCATTGGAAGCAGTGAAGAGTAACCAGTGGCACCATCTCAAAAGGACTTGGTCTTCTCTCACCCCGGAAGCCCACAGGGTCATGGAGAGCCTGTTTCATGTCCGTCAAGAGTTGAGCGCGGACATAAATGGGTGCCTCCTATGAGGACATCATCTCATCATACCTGCCAGCCTCGCTGAAAGGGTCATACATCTCGCTCATGCCGGACATCAGGGTATGATCAAGACCAAGAATTGAGTGAGGACCAAGGTATGGTTCACCCTAATGGATGAGCAGGTAGAGGAGTTAGTTTGGTCATGCTTGTGGTGTCAAGCAATGGGGAGTTCCAATCCTCCTCCACCAGTTGTAAGGGAGAAAGGACCTCAACGGCCATGGGTCTCTACCAGCCTGGATTTTGGAGGTCTCCAGGAAGGACGCCATACCATGGTGATGATTGACGATTACTCCAAATATCCAGAGGTGGAAATCTTATCCTCTTTAACTGCTAGAGAGATAATATCCAAATTAGAGAAGGTCATGGCCACTCATGGTTTGGTAAAGGAGTTGTGGACTAACAATGACAATCGCTGTTTCAGGGACAAGAACTCACTTCCTACTTGACTTCGCTGCGGATTACCCACAAAAGGATTACCCCAGGTGGCCTCAGGCTAATGGTGAGGCAGAAACATTCATGCAGACTCTAAATGAGGTGATCCGAATCGCCTCTGTTAGTCAGTATCTCTTGGAGCTGGCGATATATTCATTCTTGAGATACTATCATCAAACACCACATTCCACCACTGGGAGGACTTCCATATATCTTTCGATGGGCAGGGTCATTTAGGATACGATCTAGCACCATCCCACATGGAGGCCAGAGACAATGAATGATTCGGCTGTCTATGAGAAGAGAAGGAGGTTGAATGATCAAGTGAGTCATCGGCAACGGGCCAGGGTATCTGACCTACAGATTGGAGACTCAGTGCTTATTCAAGACTGCTGACAGACAGTAAATTCCAGTTGCCTTTTGAGAGAAATCCATGGACTATTGTTGCTATTCACTGCACCCAGATCACAGTAAAGTGACGACATCGGGTTCTAACTCGGAATGTCTCTGCATTCAAGAGATTTCATCAGCCCAGCAATGATCTGCCAGGAGGTGTTGAGGGGGCTTCTGTCCCTGACGACTCTGAAAAGGTAGTGAAGGAGACTGCCCTGAGTGGGAGTCACAGGATCGGGACGCTTCTGGCAATGAGACCTCTGGTGGGGCTGATATGTTGCCGGGGACGTGTCATGCCACTGCTCCGGAGTCTCCGTGCATCCGAGCCAGCTATACCCAGTACGGCCTCCGAAGCAACCCTAGGCCTTCTACCCTGCTACGAGATAATCTATTGTAAGTAAATTTGTTGGTGTCTGGTGTACGAGAATATGGTGGCCCTCGCAGGTATGTCAGCCCACATTGCTATGGGTGGTTTGCCCCTGGACTGACTGCAGGATTCTGTTGTTGTGATATCTACAAGACATTTTGCCTGTCATATGGTTGGTTATGGCAGTCTGTTTTTCTTTCTGTTTTGGGAAGGAATGTTGTGTCTTTCCAGTGATGTGACTGGAGCAACTTGTTGTAATGATCCACTTGGAGTATTCGATCAGGGGTCTGGGAGTACCAGCCCCTGCTGTGACAATATGAAGTGGTACGACCGAGGTTTAATAAATCATCCCCGGCTGTGGGCGGGTCAGAGAGACGACGAGGCGGGGGACTTTACCACATCATACCGTCTCTGTGTTTCATTTATCCAAGCCCCATGGTCCCCTGTGTGAAAACGTGCCTCGATGATTGCAGCCACCATTTGCCGCAACATAACAGCCTTCTCATATTGATTTATTTTTAGCATCACACTCTCTAGCCAAAGGCAATGTGGATATTTTAGCTAGTGCTTTTTCCAACCACTCCATTCCCACTATCGATCTGAAAATAGAAGATTCTAGTAAAATCGACTCTAGATGGTGTTTTGACAAATCTTTATAAACCAAAGAGATATGGGTTGCGGACATGCTTAAAACATTAGGCGAATTTTCAGAAAGGAACATTGGTACTGTTTCTTAATTTTCTGTGTGGGGCACTTTGAAAGCTTTCAATCACAGCAAAGTCATCTCTTTCAAAGCACACAACAAAAGCAACCCAATTACAATCTGCATTAGATTCTGCAACGTTAGCCTTTACTACGTCAAATGTTCAAGCAGCCAGAGTAAAGTTAAGCCAAGCTTGGCAAAAATTCAAAGATCACTTCACAGCCGTGAAAATTGTGAATCAAAATGCCTGCTTCCATAAAACTTATGAGGAAAACAAATATGTTGGTAGCTACCTAGCCTGGTCAATGAGGAAAAAAAACAATGATAGGATTATCAAATACACTTTTGATGATACTACAAACAAATCTGTTGCCCGGCCCAGCCAGATCTAATTGAAGTCTCTCTAAAACACTTTTCAGAACTTTGGGCCAGATGTATCAAAAAGCATTTTGCGATTCCCAAATAGCGATTATTACTGAATCGCTAGTTGGTAATCGCAAAATGCAATGCAGGAAAAAATTCGCAAAAAAATTGCGAATCTGTAATATTTGCATTCGCAAATACAGATTCCCAATTAGCGATTCTGTAATAGCGAATTCGCAAAATAAAAAATTGCAAAATTGCGAATCTGCTATTCCAATGCAGCTTGATGACCTCACAACCAGAAAGTGAGTTTCCCCCTGCTGTTTCTGAGTGCCTGAGGCTGTGTAGGAGGCTGAGAGCAGGAGCACATCACTCAGGAGAACATCCAGAGTGCAGAGACAGACACAAATACACAGCATGGCTTCACAGGAGAAGGGAAAGGCAGCTGAAGGACGCAAGAGAAAGCAAAAGTTAAGTGAAAAAGAATTGGAGGTCCTAAATGAGAAAATGATGAAGAGCCATGAGCAACTGTTTGGAAAAAATCCCTACACATCCCGAGTCAGAGAAGAGGAAGATCTGGCTGGACATCCAAGCCAAAGTCTACACCATAGGGGTCACACTTCGCTCCAAAGAAGACCTACGCAAGCTCTGGTACAACTTGCGCTCAAGGGCAAAGGAGAAGGTGGCAAGCAGGCTTTCGGACACCAAGAAGACCGGTGAAGGACCATCAACACAGCCGGCGTCCAACCCCCTGGAGGACTTGGTGGAGTCAACCCTACAGCCTGAATCCATCAGTGGTGTAGCAGACATTGACAGCTCAGCCACAGCCAACACCAGCCAAGGTAGGATGCATGCTAAAATACACCGGCCCCATGACTCACCTAAAACCCCACTTAGAAATACCATAATGAAAAAAGATAAATTCCCGCTCCAGTTCACATATTGGTTACCACCCAGCAATGCATCATGGGAGATGCAGTCAGACACATAGGATAGGAAACAATGATTCTAAGCAACATAGCCGCAGTTGAGAACCACCAGTAAATAACCAATTAAAACACACCAATTTGGTATGACAACTCAAGTACATTTCATTTTCATATAACATAAAGCAGGACACATAATAAGTAATTTTGTTACATTTACAGATGAACCTGCACCACAGGGTGAAGACACACCAATTGATGAGCCAGAGGAGATCCAGAATTAGGCAGGGGAAGAAGAGACAGACACCACAACACAAACAACACCTGCACCAAGACCACGCTGGTACACTGTGGCTCCACTACAGGAGTTGGAGGTAGAAGGGGAAGACATCCAAGAAGAGCCACAGACAAGGCCAGATGAGCAGTCACAGCCTCATAGTGATCAGTCCCACATGCAGCGTAGCAACACCAATCGCAGGAGACGCAGAGCAAAAGCACACGGTGCTGCTGAGGATGGAGAGGGATCCTCTGTCTTTGCTGGGCTGGAGGGCACTATGGTGAAGGTGCAGCGGCTACAATTGAAAAGCATGCGGTCAATGCAAAGCCAGCTGGTGTGTCTGAATCACAACATGGCTCGCATTAGGGACAGCATCAGGGAGATGAATAACACAGTGGCAGAGGGCCATAGGGCAAATGCAGAAAGTCTCAGGGACATGACAGCAGCGATTAAAGATCTCTGTACCACCATGCAGAGGGAGCATGCCTCCAAACGCTGTGAAAAGCACCACCTATTTAGCCGTTTGGATGGTTACACAAAGGCAGTTAACCATCTGAGCAATGCCACAGCTGTCCTGTCCAGACGCACTGTGTCCATGCAGGTGGAAATGACCCACTGCAGTAATGATGTTGCCAGGGGATTGGTGCAGATCACCATTGCTGGTGAACAGCTACAGACAGCTACTATAGCTGGGACAAGTATACTGGGTGCAGGGGACAGTGAGGAGGCCTCCAGCCTCAGCAGCATTACTGCACTGGTGACTGAGCCCAGATGACGGAGTGCAAGGCAAGGTACAGCATCCATGGCCTCATCAAGGGAGGCCAGTGTACACAAAGACAGCTCTAGTGCTGTGCGTGGCCATAAAAAGTAGTCAGTGGTGTGACCAAGGCATGCCAATGGGTGAGGTAACCCATTGCATGATAAGTGCTGAATGTCGTGCATGGTCAGTATAAATGCCATGTTGACCTACAAATTCACACACACAAAAAAGGAGTTGACGGCTGTGTGCACACAGTTTACCTGAAGTTAAGGTGAACAAAAACACAGTTGAACAAAAGTCATGAGGTGCATTGTCTCATCATTACTCACCTAGAAATAGTTGTGTGTTATTTCATCACGTCTTTGTCTGCCATCTGCTGTACCTACAACACCTGCTGCTCTGCGAGGTGGACGTGATTCATCCTCTTCTTCAGACTCCGAATCTGTGCTGTCCAATGGCATGCCACTGGTTGTTGCTAGGTTGTGCAGCATGGCACAAGTGGCCACAATTTTGCAAGAGATCTCTGGCCTATACTGCAGTGCACCTCCACTTTTGTGTAGGCAGTGGAACCTACTCTTCAGTAGGCCGAATGTCCGCTCTATGACATTGCTCGTCGACTTGTGTGCAGCATTGTATTTCCTTTCACTCTGAGTTGCCGGATTAAGGTATGGTGTGAGCATGAAGGAGCGTACAGCATATGCACTGTCACCTACAGGATGAAAGGCAATAGATTAATCACTGTCCTATTTCTACAGATCCAAGGAGTCTATCAGAGTGAGTTACATGCATTTACTTAGCAGGTATCCTTTGCAAAATTCATCCCCAGTGAGACGTGCGCATATTCCAATATTCCACTGTGTCTGAATATGAATGAATCGTGCGTACTACCAGGATATTTGGCCACTATGTCAGTTATTATGTGTGAGGCATTGCATATGACCTGGATGTTGAGTGAATGAAAGGATTTCCTGTTCCTAAACATATTCTCATTGGCTGAGAGGGGACAGATGGCTACATGTGTCCCATCAATGCACCCAATTACATTTAGGAATTGGGCTATCTGGTAGTAATCCAATTTGGTCTGCTGCAATACCTGTTGTGTAGTGGGAAATCTGATGTGATGGTGTAGCCTCTGTACCATTGCATCCAAGAAAGCATTTAAGAAGCGTGAAACGCAACTTTGGGAAACCCCTCCTGCTGCAGCTATCACCCCCTGGTAGCTCCCTGATGCTAGTAGGTGCAGTGAACATTGGACCTGCACATGTGTGGGAATGGCTTGGGTCCTGCTGGTCTGATGCTCCAGTATTGGATGTAGGTCAGCTATTAGGTCTAGTATTGTTGCTGAGTCTAGTCTATACTTGTCATGGATTTCTTCCTCTGTCTGCTGAAACAGGGTTATGCGCACTCTGTAAATGCGTTCCTGTCTCCTCCTCCTTCTCTGTGCTGCTGCTTGAATCCGCGTCCTCCTCGCTATGACATACAGCGCTGCCATTGTGAAGCATTCTAATGCCCTCTGGGCCTGTTTAAATAGTTTGCACCTGGTTACCACCTGACTTGAGTTGGTGGTAATTTGCACGTGCAAAATTGCGAATTTTGGTTCATTCGCAATATGCGAATGCTTCATACATTGATCTGCGATTCCCAAATTACAAATTCGCAATTTGGGATTCACAAAATTGGAATCCGCAATTTGGGATTCGCAAAATATGAATTTGCAAAATTAGGATTCACATTTTTTGCGATTACCAATTTTGCGATTGCGAAAGCTTTCATACATTGGATAAGGCCATTTTGTGTTCGCAAACGGCCGAATTTTGCGAATCGCACCGTTTGTGATAGCAAAATAGCTTGATACATCTGGCCCTTTATTTCTGTAACTGAAGAATTTTCACCAGAAAATATTAATAACTTTTGGAAAACTATACAGATGCCTGTGTTATCAATAGATCAACAAAAAACAGCCACTCTGCTTATTACATTAGCCAAAGTGGAAACCATGATTAAAACATCCCTGAATGCGAAAATGTGCAGGAGCGACGGCCTACCTGCAAAAGTGTATACATTATTTATGTATCAAATAAGCAAATTTTGGTTATCTTTTTTAATGACCTTCTTAAGGGTAGGGCTCCCCCAGTGCTTTTACCCAGACAGTCATCTTAAGTTTCTTGAAAAAGGGAAAACCACCGGAAAGCCCTGGTTCATATTGTCCTATTATCCTCCCCAGTTGCGATGATAAAATCTTCATGAAAATAATGACAAGTAGATTGGCCTCAACAGCACAAACTCACATCCATCAAGAACAGAATGCCTTTCTGTCCACAAGATTGATGTCACCTAATACCAATTACTTAGTACAAGCCATTGACTACTATTCAGTCTATATGAGACCAAGGAAGCTCTTATTATGTTTGACACAGAAAAAGCATTTGATTTAGTGCAATGGGAGGTGCTATTCACAATTTTGATAAAGTTAGAGTTCCCATTAAGATTTGTTGATTTGCATAATCTAAATAAAAAAGTCAAAACTAAAGTTATAATCAACTCTAAAGTAGTGAGCCTTTGGCTTGTGCTCCTAGGTAAGATTCTGGGATTCTACCCCTAACTGATGGTGTGGCAAAATTAAAACTATTCACTGATGACATGATACTATATCTGGCTGCATATGAAATTATTATCCAAACTGTGTTTGCCAGAATTGAGGAATTTAAATGCATTGGAGATTACAAAGTTAATCGGAAGCCATACTACTCAATAGCCCTTCATCTATTTTGCCAATCAAAATGTGGGTGCACTTCTCCACAGGTTATCCTATTAGGTATTTGGGGGTCTATGTCACAACTACCCTATTGACCTATTTCAATTAAACTATACCTGAATTTTAACCAAAGTGCGCGGGCTATTAAACCAGTGCCAGCCACTAGCCCTTACTATCATTGGTCAAGTTGCCTTAATTAAAATGGTAATTCTTCCTTTGTTCATATTTATTTTCTCCAATGTTATGATTAAAGTCCTGCAGTCTTTTTTTAATTAATTCGATCAAAAAAGAAGTGGGCAGTCGCCCATCCCACATAACGACCCAATTTCTTACAGCCAGTGATTGCTCTTGTTCCCTGCTGTGTGTTTAGTGACTTCACTAGAAGAAAGGAATTGCAGAGACTTAGGAAAGCGTTTGTACATCTGGGCCCCAAAGCCAGTATTCCCTACCCCCAGATAAGTGGTGGTTGCTGGTAGTAATATGCTACAACATACATAGACGGATTCCGCCTCTAGGTTCCCGAGGTTTCTTCCAGAGAAGAGAAATACTTGAGGTGACACTTAGTATCTTTCTCCATTTTTCCTCTTATTATTTCTGATGTTGGTGTGAGGTATTTTTACATGTCGCTGTTGTCTATCTATGTTTGCTAATGTTAGTTGCATATCCATTTAACGGAAGATGGGAGGTACTTATGGTGCGTTGTCTTGAGTAGTGTCCTCCATCCCTAAATGTGCTGCTCTGATTGGTAGAAGGGTTTTACAAATGTGCACAGTTTTCTCTGTAGGTCCAGTGTCCACTCCCCACCACATCTGTGTTATTCATTGATGTAATATGTTGTATTTATCTTGTGAATATTATATGCAGCATGTTCATAGGCTTTTCTGAGTTAAGCCTTATTTGTTTTAATTATTGTTGCACTTGTGCCCATGTTTTTGTTGATGATGATGAGCTTGTTGTTTCAGCACTCTCTATTCCTTTAATTAATGTTTTGTACAGCCAAATAAAATATATTGAAAAATGTTAATTGAAGTTAGAAGTAGATTGTTATCTTTGTGCCTTAACTTAGCTGAGTGTTTTGATCTATCTGTTTTCAGATGTTTATTACACAAAATTGAATTATAAATGTAATTTTTGATCAGGTGTTTAAAATGTTCTTCTCAATTCTAGAGTGAGTTTCCCTTTACACTCTCATTTGAGAGTTCTTGTAGTTCTCTAATTTAGCAACTGTGTATTATCTCATCTCAAAGTGAAAATAAACTCCCTTGAATTATTTTGCTTTGATTATAACCCAAGTTTAAAAGACCATATTGTACATCAGATCAATTAATTTGTACCTTAATAAGCACAAAATCTTTTGCATTGCTCACACTAGATTTATTAGCCATTGAGAGCATTGGAAGCAGACGACCATGCAAAAGTCATCAGTGGCACCCTTGAATTAATAAGTAACTTTAAACAATCTAAGAGCTTCACAGTATTGGGTGAATAAATGCCCAAGTAAATAGACTGCCATTTTATGGCTTGGCACCTATGCTGCAAATTAAAAACAAGCATTGGCAAAACCAATAGTTCTGGCATTGGCAAGGTGGTGCAGCATGTGCCACTAAAATAAAAATAAGTGAAAAAAGAGAACATGCTAAAAAAATATGTTTTAAAAAAACACATTGCGTCTGAGGCTCCTAGCAGGAAGGTGTACTTCGAACAGATATAGAAACCCTTTTTAGTTTTAATACATCTCACAGGAAACTATGATTCCGCTTGACACATATAAAAGGTAGTACTCACTTTGAATTATAGTAACCTGAAGTCATAGAGTCTGGATAAGGGTGTGGCGGGTGGGTTGCCAGCCACCTATCATCATTACCAAATGCATTGTGTCCACCACCCTGATGGACTTCTGCCTGTGAAATTTAAATATCACCACTGGTCCACAAGTGATCTCTGTAGCTTAGCTAGTGAGACTTCATTGCGGTGAGAGGCTAAAATTTCCCAACAGCCACTGCAGTGCACACAACTAAAAAGAAAGACTGATGAGTGGTATGGCTATGTAGTGTGTTACCTCCAGGTTGCAAACTCCAGTCGCAACAAGAGGTGGTTGAGAGTCTGGTACATTGATCTGCATTTAGCCTGCAAGTCATATGTTCCACTGCCAGTAAGAGAGCTGGGTGGGTTTGTTATGTGTCCCGTCATGTCCATTGTCTTTTTCCCTATGTTAGCATGAGCACATTGCGCTCTGCCCTCTGCTTTATATAATCGTATTTTTGTTTGTGCCACGCTGTGATTTAGTCTGAACACCATAGACAAGGTCAAACAACAATTCCCCTTACTATTCTGTTTTGATCAGGCTCTAGCACCTAGACAAAACACACAAATGCTGCTGTTGTTTGGTAACACTTACTCTTTGTCATATAGATATACACAGACATACAAATACACACTTGGAGAGCAATTTTTCAGAGAAGAGATCGCAACTACACCTGAGATGTAGAACTTTCATCTGTGCATGCTAAGGTACGGGGTCCGCTGCAAACACCCAGAGATCTATTGATATATAATCACCTTGCTTCTGTAGAAGGGGAGGGGGGTTACTTTACCCTGTCTAATAACATGACAGCTCCATTTATGGTTTATGGATTGCTTACTATGCTGACCGTATTTGTGTTAGGCATCTTCATACTTATGGTGGCGCGTATATTGCACATTAGAGCACGATAGTTAAAATAAATATTTTAAACATTTCTCGTGTCTCTGTCAAATCTTATTGTGGACAAGTACGCGTGTGAGAGCAACCAGTCACTCTCACATTTCAATCATACCTCATGTGTATACCTCAAACTCCTCCATCAATTATAGTGCCATAAACATTCAATTTGTTGAAAATAGTATGTATTTATTAAAAAAATATGTCGCACATATTGGAATAATATCTCAATCTAAAAACAAAAAATATAATTCTATTGCACAATCCATTGCATCAAGAATGTAAAAAATCCAATAAAATTCATAAAGCAGCAAGTTCTAAAAGCACCATTCGATGTATTTGGTCCTAGGGAGATCCTGCAGATACCATATGTGTTCCGAGTTTGAATGGGTGATGTAATAGTGCGTGGTTTGCATTCGGATGATTGGGATGTTGATACTGTGAATTCAATGTTTTCTGAATTGCAATATTACACTGTCTTTGAGTCTGAGGATTTATATTTAAATTCCGCTAACTATGCCGAATCATTCTGTTATCAACATTATGGACATCATTTTTTGCATAAAACCAATAGACAGCATCCCCAAGATAATTATACTAAATGGGAGCATTGCCCAACTCGATTTCAGGATAGCTCAATAACACATAAGATAAAGTTCATGTATTTGCTGCGCTGCCCTGAGAGTGGCCTCGGCACTATCATTGGGTCCGGTGCACGCCATCTCCTTTCTGGGTCCCGGCCTGTCCTGGCGTTGCCCAGGGCCTGAGGCGCTGAGGCTGGCCTGGCCTCCCAGACTCCGCTGCAGCCCTTGTACTTGACAACGTTCCGCCTGGTGGAGACTCACCCTTTCGGCTTTAAATGACCAATCCCGATACCACAGCTCCCCAACGTTCTGGGAGAGGGAGATTCACCCTTCCAGCTGTTCAGTGACCGATTTTCGACCCTATACTGCCCTACCCTAGCCAGCATGGCAGGACCCGGCCTGATCGACACCGGAGAAAACTACTACACTATTGTGTATCCTCCCAACCTCTCCAAAACCGCCACAAAATCTCTCAAGCACTCCACCCTGAAAACACACCCAGAGACCTTAATTTCTGACTTTCGTCACAGCGCTGACAAGGGCACAGTCATTAATGACCTTATTTTCTACTCTAGAAGAACATCCTCGTGGCGCAAAACCATTGCGCACCTCCTCAATGTACACGGAACCAGGAAAATACCGTATGGGACCAAGCTCACGATAGTGCCCTCCGCACTCTTGCGAGCTGACCTCACCATCACCCTCTATAAAAGCGGTATCGTCTTGATCCAAGCCACAACCAATAACCTAAATAAATTCGCTGACCTCTTTACCCGCCTCAAAGACCTTGTGCATGACACCTGCAGGGTAACAAACACCTGCCCCGATGACCCCCTAACTAGTGTGCCCAGCCACCCACAAACCACCCCCCCAAGGCCTCACAACTCAGATCAACCTAACCCCTCTATCACGCCACCTACGTCTACCAACAGAACCGTTCCCAGACCTTCGGTCTCCTCCCCGCCAGCTCCTCCCTCTAACCTTGAGACTGAAATTCTCCCATTGGCCTATGACACAAGTCGACCCAGCCCCTCTACCCTACCCCCAACGCATGCCAATAGAACTGCTCCCAAACCACTCTCTCCCTGCCCTCAAGCGCCTCCCTCTTTTATTGATATTGAAACTCTGCACTACTGAGCAGCCAAATTAACGCAGAGCATCCATAACTCCATTCTGGATCTACAGAACCTCCTTCACCTTACTGAATGCTCCTTCTCTAAGTTCAAGCCTCCGTGGAACACCACCCCCCTCCCTATCACAGAGCCCCCCATTCACCCACTACCGCTATCCTTGAGACACCTTCGCCCTCGCAAGCAACCATGCCACCTTTCGGAGGAGGAAATTCTCACTCTCCTCCTCTCCTACAACTCTACCCTTATCACCCCCAGTCCGCTAGATCTTACTGAAGAGGAAACTCTAGCCATCCTCCATTCCCACAACTCTATCCCAGTAACCCCCAGTCCACTACACACGAATGTCGAACATGCCATCCGCACGGTCGCAATCAAAGCCAACAGATCGGCTACCCTCCGCAACAGAAGTGTGGTTGCCAGCAACCTAGTGCCAGTACCCCTGTCCGCCCCTTCGCACGACACTCCCTCCGACCCCCTCTGTCTGGCCTCCTAATTAATTGCCGATCAGCAGTTAAGCATGCCGCCGATATCGCAGACCTCGTACTGAGCCAAAACTTTGAATTAGCAATCCTGACCGAATCGTGGCTCAACGAATCCTCATCTCCATGCCTGGACCTCCTAGTCCCTCCCAACTACAACATTGCAAGGCTGGACAGGCAATCCAGCAAAAGGGGGAGGCATTGCCTGCATTCACCGTTCTAATCTCCTCATCACGGAACTCCTGGCCGATACCACAGACTCCTGTGAATACCTCGCACTCTCTATATGCAGCAACACCACCCAACTGTGCAATCTGCACATCTTTTACCACCCCCCAGGCACAAATGACGCCTTCACCGACCACCTCATGGAAATCATCACAGCCAAGGTTTCCTCCAACTCTAAAGACATTTTCCTGGGTGACTTCAACCTGCACTGGAACGACCCCAAGGACCCTCATGTCAACACCATCATAAATTTCCTGGCCGACCAAGCCCTAACCCAAGCCTGCTCACTCCCTACACACTCGAAAGGCGCCACTCTAGACTGGATCATCGCTAAGGAATCTACAGTCAAGCTTGTCACTATAGACCCTTGTGACTGGTCGGACCACCACGCTATCACCTTCCTATTACCTGGCACCCACAAGACTAGGGCACCGCAACAGGTGATCCCTAAATGCTGGGTTAGAGACACCAAGAACCTTGATCCCAGGGAATTGGCAGCTCGTTGCAAGTCTGACCTCCCACCGCCCCTCCTTATCACATCGGCCAGTGACCTCAACGATCATTATTCTGCGACTATAACTAACATTCTCGATGACCTTGCCCCGCTAAAATTAAAAAGAACCCAAATCAAAGACAGAAACCCCTTTGGTTCAATGGGTCCTTCAACAGCGAGAGGAAATCCCTCCGGCAGTCAGAAAGAATCTGGAGACAGCACCCTTCAGCCGCACATTTAAAACTTCTCCGCCAGGCCAGAAATGCCTACAACAGGAACATCCTTAATGCAAAAAAAGAATTCTTCAGGTCTGAGCTGGGGAACGCCAAGAACAGACCCTGCAAACTCTTCGAATTGGTCAAACACCAATCCAACAAACTGGCCAAAACAGCGAACGAAACCCCCAAATCACTAATATCAGCTGAGGAATTCTCCTCGTTTTTCTCTGACAAAATCACAGCCTTAGGTAATGAGCTGAGATCTGCTACCTACTCTCAACCCCTTCCAGATGTGCCTCCTCCCTCCGAGCCGCCTCCACAGGCATCTCCCAAAAACCAAGCGCACTGGACCAACTTCGAAATTTATGACAAACACTCCATCTCAAAAATCCTATCCAGCTTAAAACCGAACAACCACTTTAATGACCCACTCCCCTCTAACTGCCTAGCTGCCGCCACCCATTCCATCATCCCTAGCTGAACTGCAATAATTAACGTCTCCCTACTTCAGGGATCGATACCCGACTCTCTGAAAGCCGGCCAAGTCCTACCCATCCTGAAAAAAACGGCGCTTGACCCTGCCTCCCCTGACAACTTTAGACCTATTTCTAACATCCCACTCTTAGCTAAAGTTCTGGAGAAGTGTGTGCAACAACAGCTGAGCCAACACATCACCAACTTCCACCTACTAGATGACTTCCAATCCAGTTTCAGGCCTGGGCACAGCACGGAAACCACCATTCTCCACATCGTGGATGATGCCCTCCAAGCCCTTGACCAAGGCAAAACCTGTCTCCTAATCCTCCTAGATCTATCCTCGGCCTTTGACACGGTCAACCATGAAAAATTACTCGAACGCCTCAAACTCAGGATGGGAATGGATGGCTCTGTTCTTGATTGGTTTAGGTCCTCCCTCCATAACCGATCTCAGAGATTCCTAATTAACGGTAACCTGTCTGCTCCCTCTCCGGTCACGGTTGGAGTCCCCCAAGGTTCAACCCTGTCCCCCACCCTCTTCAACCTTTACCTCGAACCGCTTGCCGAAGTACTGCACACCGCAAATATCTCCTACCATATGTACGCTGACGACACCCAGATCTAAATCAAAATCTCCTCCCTCGAGGAGATTCTTTCCCTCAATGAAGCCTTGAAACTGACTGTCAAATGGCTCTCCTCCAACCAACTCAAACTCAACGCAAAGAAGACAGAATTTCTACTAATTTCCCCACCCATAACCAACCCCGAGCTTCAGGTATGGATTAAGGCCATCACAGCCTTAAACTGCCCTCCGACCATCGTGGACTCGGCCAAATCGCTTGGAATAACTCTGGACTGTAACCTAAACATGCGGGACCACATCAATTCGGTGGCCAAATCAGCCAGATTCCACCTGAGCTACCTAAGGAAACTGAAACCCTTCCTTGACACTCCTGACCTAAAAATGGCAGTCCAGTCACTAGTCATCTCTAGACTCGAATATGGCTGCTCTACCCTCTCGGGTTTACCCATGATCTCCCTGGCACCTTTAAAAGCCTGCCTCAACGCGGCCGCCAGACTACTAACAGGCTCAAGGAAATTCGACCATAGTTCACCACATCTGAAAGCTCTGAACTGGCTTCCTCTACAGGCCAGAATCCAACTCAAATTGGCATGTATCACGCACAAGGTATTATACTCAAACTCTCCTGCATATCTTGCCCAAAAACTTGTGATATCCGGAGGAACCAGAAACTCCCGATCCACCAGAGACCTCTTGCTCCAACCTGCACGCTTTCGAAAAAAGAAAACTTACAATCGGGCCTTCTCTGGGGCCGCACCGAGAATATGGAATTCACTCCCGCCCGCCATTAGAAGAATCCCTTCGCTGGCTCGCTTCAAAAGGATGCCAAAACCTTCCTAATGGGCAAATTCCTCGCTTAATTTTTGCCTTCTATTCTTCCAGAGACCTTGCTCTACTTCCGTCTAAGGCATCCCCCTGGAGTACCCTGACACTATCCACCCGGAACTTCCGGGCTTCCCTCCATGGACCCTGGGACCTTCGTTTCTCGTAAAATGTAAATGTAAATGTAACTGCTTGTCCTTTTATCCCTTACGTATCCAGCCCCCCGCCAAGTCTGATGTTTGCTACTGCTGATTCCTGTAAAGCGCTCTGATACCCTAACGGGTCAAGTTCGCGCTCTATAAAAACTCAAATAAATAAATAAATAAAAATGTCACCAGTTATAACGCTTCAGACACGAAATCATGCTATTTTAAATTGGTTCCAACTTCCGCAAAGAAATATATGCTTACTCAAACTAAGCTAATCAGCATCCTTCATTGAGGAACTAGCCCTGAAAGGCTATGATTATTGGAAAGAAAACATTGACTTGAAATCAATTTGGGGCACTAAGTTCTGAAAAATCCAAGGTACAGAATTGCTGTTTCGTGCATGTATCATAACCACACAAATAATTTTCCTGAATGACACAATCCAGCAGACTACTTATCTGGGTTTAGCTAAAATTAAAGAATTAAATACTCCAGCTAGTCCATCCTTTACCCCATTTTGATAATTGAAAATCTTATTCAAATTATACTGAAGACCAACTGAATAGTATGATACAAAACGGTACATTTAATTCTTCAGTTCTGGCACCGGGTGGGTGATTAGTATGGTCGGTTCACACTAATGTTTGTCATGCTCGTTTTTTAAATTCCACAACTGCGTTCGAATCAAATAGACCTGATCCCCAATATTCACAATCCACGCATCCTAACACTGTTACCACTTACCCCGTGAGTAAATTATGTCAACAATGGTTAGAACATTCAACATTGTCTGCCGTGAAACATCTTTCTCTCCTGTCTGAAAACATGAATTTGTCTGACTCTGTCATCTCTTATTTACAGTTTAGATAATATTGTATTGTCTGTCATTGATATTGTACAAAGTGATGTGTCTACATTGTATCATGGTCAGACTCAATTTGGATCAATTATGCAATTTAGTTGGACACTCCAATCACTTAAGAACGGTTGTTTTCCTTGACATTACTTTAATTCTACTGCTTTGTTTTTACCTATTAACTTGATCCAGAAACAGCAATCAATGGCTATGAAAGATGCTAGTTATCCCATGTTACAAATGGAGAAACTACAACAACTGCCATTCACTATAGAGGAAAAACCTACAGCAGTATGGTTAATACATGGGGTTATCTTGTTGTCTATCTCGATGTTTCAGTTCACTGCCTGCATGAAACACTTCTCAGTAGACCCCTGGGACCCCTTGGGAGCAGCTACATACATGAGCTGTGGTTCCTGCCATTTAAGTATCGTTGCCAATGGGCTGAGCAATACATTTTATCTGCAGGGAAGGAATATGACTCCACTGCTGGTCATTGTCTGGTATGTGAACATATAAAGATTCATGGCACCTGTACTGTCTCTGCTCCTAACTTGGCTTGTTAATTAAAAGGAACTCCTGTTCCAGCAATTATTTCCACTCTTACATTGCTTTGAATGGAAGCTATCTTGTCCTTAATAATCAGGACTGTTGCGGTCTGTGGGCAGGAATCCCATATGTGGTGTCCGTTTCCCAGTTAGTCACTTGCTGCAACAATATCCTGTTTCCCCCTCTGCACAGGAGTGTAGATAGTTCATTATGGCATTCCATTCCAACTTTGAAAACAAATTTCAATAAGCTAAGCAGACTAAAAGCGTTGTTGTAAGGTATGCACAGACATGCAAATACACACTTGGAGAGAGATTTTTCAGAGAAGAGATCGTGATTACACCTGAGATGTAAAGCTTTCATGTGTGCATGCTAAGGTATGCTGTCCGCTGCAAACACCCAGAGATTTTCTGATATATAATCACCTTGCTTCTGTAGAAGGGGAGGGGGGTTACTTTACCCTGTCTAATAACATGACAGCTCCATTTATGATTTATGGATTGCTTACTATGCTGACCGTATTTGTGTTAGGCATCTTCATACTTATGGTGGCGCGTATATTGCATATTAGAGCACGATAGTTAAAATTAATATTTTAAACATTTCTCGTGTCTCTGTCAAATCTTATTGTGGACAAGTGCGAGTGTGAGAGGAAAAAGGTTTGCTCTATCACCGCGTTTCATAAGAAGGTTGGGAGTGTTGTGTTCTGGGGTGTCTAATCACTTGTTCCTCTGTGAGTGAGTGGGAGGGAATATGAGACACTATAGCTAGTCAGTCCTGGGCTCATAGGTACTAAGGGGGTAGGATGACTCAGTCCCTGCCTACTAAGATTTCCATGGTCCCAGGCATAGTTCTATGATTTTGCAGAATCCCTGCAATAGGTTAATCCAATTTCTGCACAAATATATGTATTTGTGTGCACGTTTCTCTCTCTTCTCAAGGTAAATTTTATTCGATATTATCCATTTCACATCAAATATTTCTAAAGAGCACCAAAGCATGCCCCAGAGAGCATTTTTATGTTAGCAGGCATATCTCAAATTTGGGATGAGGTACTATTGAAATCTATATACAAAATACAGTCTGTAATGAGAAGGTGAGAAAAAACAACATGGTATTGCAACATTACTAAAAAACACAAAGATCAGTTGGTTTTTACAAAGCACATTTTTTAAACAGAAGACCGCTGATCATCAAACTCTTGATATTTCACCCTCCACCCCACCTTTCCCATAACCTGAAGTTTATGTGACCATTGTGGGACCTGTCCTCAAAGAATGCAGTAAATCTTCTTCTGTAAAGGTAATCCTACCTAATCAGATACATTTCACAAGTATGCTGTGAAAGCTGCACCAGGTGAAGGATTCTATGCATACTACTGGGAATGTAGTGTCAAATCTCCCCTAGGCTCCTGTTCCCCGTGTACAGAATTCTAAATACCATAGAATTATTTACGGGGGAAATAAAGCTCGATGTGCAAATGCACACTTTAAAAAACAGTTTTCTCCAGTGAGAAAGATTTTCCCTTACTCCCCACTAAATCTTGAGATAATATGTTCTCCTTTCCATCATAGAACAAAAATCACTCCAACCTCTGAGTGAATAAAATTTTGGACCATTTACAGGGTGGGAAATGGTCAGATTAGAGTGTGGGAATGCTCACAAACTTAAACGTTTGTTGGCATTCCCAAAATTACAAGGCTAAGCATGCCTCGCCACATCCACTTCCCATCCTTTGTGTGGAATTTACTACAATGGATTTCTCCACACTTGTAGTAGTGCATTCCTGGCATGAATAAATAGAGGTGTTTTGTGCCGCAAACATATGCCAGAAAATGCATTTATGAACTAGGCTCTTAGGAACTGTCTAGAGCCAAGTAGCTGAGCAAAAACTAAACAAGTGAAAATAATTTCGCTTGGTGAATTTTAAATTGTTAGAAGGTGGTTCTGACCATCTGAGCCGCCCGGATTTTTCGCTTTTTGAACACCTATTGGTTGAGCTTTTACTGTGGGAGAGCCTCATAAGTTGGGACTCACCCACAGTGAACTCATGATGAAAGGGACTGCATGTGTATTTTACCGGTGTCCCTCTGGCGCGAGTAGGCCTCTGTGCTGCAGCCAGAGTAAGGGGCACTGGGCTGGTTACATGCAAACACGTGTGTACATCTGTGTGCACAAGTGTAAGGGCTGCACAGGACAGATTTCTGGCGTGCGCAGCCCCGGAGCAGCTACAAAGTGAATGGTGTGGCAGGACTTATGCAGAATTGGGTGGTGACATGGAATAGGCTTTCTACAATGGGGAGAAACATTTGAGGGAAAGTCAGTGTGCTTTACTGTTTTTATTCCATTATTCTCCTATGAGGATGGGGAGCACATGGGCTAGTTTTACTTTTCCTAGGGCCTACAAATTCCAGACACGCACCAAAGTCCACTGTAACCTATGTGAGAAGAAGTATTCTGCAGAGTCCAAAGTCATATTTGCACTGCTTTTGGGTCATCCAGAAATGACATATTTCTCTGAGTCAGCTCATAACCAGGGCCTGGCTGGGGCTGACCTGGCCAGGCTGAATTGATGACCTTCCTCCCCCAGGCAGCCCTGCCCAACAAGCATTCCAAGGGCGAAAGCCTCCACTCCAAGAAGAGAAGATGGGTGGAGCTACAGGTTCATCCATCAGCAGCTGTCACCTGGTGCCAGGCACCAAGCTGCTCTGGAGAGAAGGCAGCGAGGGGGGAAGGGGCTCTCAGAGACCTTGTGGCATGAGACCCCTGGACGATGCCATTTTGAACAAACCCAGAGGCCTGGGCAGGAAGGAGGGAGCAGGGGCAGAGAAGTGATGTGTCGCTGTGTGCTAGGGCCAGCAGAGACTTCCTGCCAGCCCCCTCCCCAATTCTTTTAAAAGAGTTTGCACAGGAAAAGGAGCTCTCTCTGGGGTGTGGTCTGCTGAGGCAGAGGGTGCTGGAGCCTGGCGCCATGGGCAGTTGGAAAGAAGAACCCCCTGACTGTCCCAGGATCCTAAATAGCGCCAGGAGTGGAGTCCAGGACCAGTGAGCAGGGAGCTGGGGCCTCTGCGCAAGGAGAAGAGAGGCCCAGGAGGAGAGCAAGGTGAAAGGCTGGCGCAAGGAGCCAGTGAAAACAGCTCCCTGCTGAAGTTCACCCTCTTGGAGGTGAGGAGGGTGACGGAAAGTGCTCCAGATGGGTAGAGCTGGCCATCAGGAGCGAGAGGAGGCCAGAATGGTGCAGATCGGACCCCTGGGGGCTGAGATATGCCCCCAGAAGGTAGGCGACCTTTGACCTCTGGCTGGACCGACGACGAAGCGCGTGGTTCTCCGCCGCCAGGCTCCAAGATGCCCCCGGGGTGGGTCAGGTCCCGGGGGCTGCCCCCAAGAGAAGCAAAGTCGGGGAGCACCGTCGTGCTCCCCGTGAAGTGTCCCCAAAAGGGGTGACAGGAGCCCACCCTGGCCCCCGAGGAAGAGGGAGACCGGGGAGCGCCGTCGCGTCCCCCCGGGGAATGGTGGGAGGGGCCCGGGATCCCAACTCCGGGCCGCGAAGCCGGGGAGCGCCGTCCTGCCCCCCGCAAAGCTTCCCAGGGGCCCGGGATCCCAACTCCGGGCCCCGATGGTGGTGGCAGAAAGGAGGAGGGCGCGCCTTCGCGCAACCCCCCTCGCGAGGAAGACTAAGCCGGGGAGCGCCGTCGTGCTCCCCTTGAAGCTGGTCCCGGGCACGGGACCCCATCCCCGGGCCCCGACGTGACGAGGAGGACGGGGGAGTGCTGCCGCACTCCCCCGCGGTCCCACCGGACTGGCGGGAGACTCCGCGTCTGCCCGCCGGCGCGGGCAGACCGAAACTGACTCTTCGGCTCCCGCGGCCGCATCAGAGGGTGCGGGCTGGGCGGGGAGCCGGCGGGAGCCACCGGGGGTGGACTCCCGAGTGGCTCTCCAGCGAAGGTGCTGTGCGGGGTTCCCGGGTGGGACCGGGACCGCGAGGGGCCAGAAGAAATTCCGGAGCAGCCGGGGGTGAGCTCCCAGAGCTGCAGCACTCACCTGGGGGTCCGGGTGGGACCGGGCCCCCAACGAGCCTGGAGATGCATGAGGGCCTGGGCGGGACAAGGCCCCCGTGAAGGAAAGCAGGTTGCGCAGCTCTCCCCGGCACAGCGGGAGAGCCGCTGTTCTAATATGTGCGGGGCTGGAGGAAGTGCCCCATAATGCTTTGCAGGCCGGGCCGGCCTGCAGGAAAATGCCTGTTTTTTTTTCTGCATGTGGTGGCCCCAGGAGAACGGGGTCACCACAAGGTGTGTGCAAAGGGGGAGCTGCAGGAGCAGCGCAGCTTCCCCCATCACGAAGAGGAAAGTCCCTCCCTAAGTCTCTGGGGACTTGGAAAGAATAACCCCTCAAGGGCTCAGCCAGGCGTTATCAGCATCCCCATGGCTGGAACTTTTGTTCTACAGCTGGGGATGCCTTAGGGACTGCCTCAAGGTGTGAAGGGCTGAGTTGGGGATGTCTGGAGAAGGGCATCTCCTGGAGGTGAAGAGGTGTAATTGCACCACAAATGCATTTACCTATGTTATTTCTTTTTAGAAGGACTGAAAGTCACATGTGTTATGTGAAGTACCGGTGTAAGGTGATGTCATAAGCAAAGTGGGGTTATGTTGCTGGACATTCCTGCTAGGGTGTCTGGCTGCATTTGCGTAATCCTGTTATTTTACCTTTGATGCCTTTTAGAGGCTGTGATTGCAATGCATTATAATTGTTATCCTCTATGATAAGTACCTCATTTAAAGTGATGCCCAAACATGTATTCTTGCTGCTGCGTTAGGTGAAGAACAACCCAGACTGTTAGCCCCGAAGATGTAGAGGTGCATACTGTATGGACAATATGAGATGCTCAGTCAGGGTTATGTGTCACCAGGGCAGGTGTACCTATTTTTAATGCTTGTTGAGATAATGGGGTGGGTCGCCACTGGGATGGTGCCAGTGCGCAGGGCCCTCGCCCCAGGTTATGTTCAACTAAGTGCATTAGGGGGCAAGATGATGTGCATACATGGGAGTGGTGGTACTAGACCCCACCCCCCTTTGGGAGGGGTGGAAATGTTATGCAATGTCACAAAGTAATTCCAACAGCTTATGTATATTTGTAAATTGGTGCATAGTATTAAGTAGTGTGTGTGTTTAATAAATGTACTCTTACTTTTATAAAGCAAAGTACAGACTGGACAATCAATTATTGAGTGTTATTTCTGCGCACCTGTAATGGCGATTACTAGCCCACACCACCTCCCTTGAGTAAGCCTTAGACTGCTCTGCAACGCTACCCTCTGAGAGTCAGGCGCTGCACTAGGGTGTTTGGCTCCCAGTGAAGGACAAATGTGACATGTTATTTGTGCAGGCCTCACAGATACTGCCTCGTTTTCCAACATACATGCATAGTTTTAAATGCAAAAGATTTCTTGATATTAGCTGGGTTACATAGCTATCAGGTATCAGTGGCTGTTAATGACACCATTTGTTTTCCCCACTGAATTGTTTGTTGGTGGATTGGGAGATTTTAAAAAGGAACCTGTCGGTTGTCCAGGGGACAGGCATCTTTGCAGTGAGCACTCCAATTTCAGTGAAAGCCAACAAGGACACTGCTCACCCGACTTGGAGACTACAGATAAGAGAATGCATTTATTTGATGGGTGTGACTCCCAGTACTTAATTTGTAAATTAATGATTGCTGGTACCCACAGCATTGCTCAGAAGCCCGACTAGTGCTATTAAATGTCAGTGTGACAAATACCAAGACTTCATAGTCCTGAAACCACCTCATGCATCTTTAATCCACTGCCAAACACTCCCTGTCCCTTTAATTCATGCTTGCAGTTTCCTGCGTTCTCCATCCTTGCCATTTTTTTAAATCTTTCACAAAAGTAAACTTACACTTTTGTGTAAGTGTACTCTTCTTCGGTATTCACAAACAATTAATTTAATAGTAACTTTAAGACTGTGGAGACTCTGCTGTCTCGCAGAGAAATCCACACATAAAGTGATAGGCCTGTCCAGAGTTTTGTGGACAAGGTTACTTTGTCATGACAGAGTACCTTGACCGCCAAACTCTAAATCTGGCCCATAGTTTAAACACACAAGAAAGACTAAATAAAAACAAAAAAGGTTAAAGTATGAAAAAAAAAAGAATTTTCAACCTAAGTCAATGACCCACCAGCCCTGACACCTAAGTGTACATGTTTTTAGGTGGTGTACATTTGTGCACTTGTTATGAGGCAAAATGTTACCGCTCACGGTGCAGAAAAGCCAATGGATGATTGGGCTGACCCGTTGCCCGATGATGTATGCTTTGGTGGGGGACACAAAATGTGAATTACCGTAGAACAGACCGATGGATGAAGAAGGGCGACAAAGTGCCTCTCCAAATATGTATGCATTTTCATTTATGAATTCATTTATGTTCCTACATGAGGATGGCAAGACAACTAAAACAGTGTCTAGGCCAGATCTAAAAAGAGTATTAATGTTTTTCTTTTTTTAAGATTATGACTCCTCATGTCACGAAACCGTTTTGCCGAGGCCACAGAAAAGTCAGCAGTCGACAATGTAAATGGATTATGACTTGTCTAGACTGATTAAAAAATGGCAACTACGGAAGAAACGGATTTTTACACTTCTGTAAACAAATAGCAATAAATCAACAATAGTAACAAATGTTGCACTGAAATATGCATATATTGTGCCATACATGATTTGCCGATGGTCTAAGGGGGACTTTTTGCAATACTTGTTAAGCCCTGCATTGCAAATGGCAAGGTTTACATGGGGCAGAGTTTTTAAAGTGCTTTCTGATGTTTCACTGTGCAGTTTATCCATGTCCTTTTACTTTTGCCTCTAAAGTGCTGCTCAGTCTTCTTCCTCTTTCCTCAATATTGTGCAAAAATCATCTCCTCGGATTTGCTGCACAACACACGTTGTTACAAGAAGTAATTGGCTTATATCACTGAAGTACTTTGATCGCCCTGGTAGCTAACATTACTTTGCTAGCAATGATGCAACTCTCCAGCAATTTGATGGTATAGGTGCCTCTAAGAAAAAGTTCTATCAATAAGAGCGCTTGGGCATTTGACCCAAATACCTTGCAGTCAATGATTGCTGTTTTAAAACTTTAGAGACGCAGGGGGGAAATTGTGAGCATAGTGTGAAGAGAATTAGGCACTCTATGCCGCTCCGATATTTATTAATAGGAATTTCATGCCCCATTCACTGCTCACTGTGCTGCAAATAGACTTCCCATTGGTCCCCAAATAGACTCTGAGCTAAAAGATGTGCAATAGTGGAAGAGAGGTGCACTTGAAGCAGAAAGCAATAGGTTGCAGATCCACTACATAGATAAGGAAAGTGAGCAATAAAAGAAATGTTAACTTCCTATCAAGTCTCATTTTTAAGTTTACTGTAAGAGGCTGCATCGTTATGCAGATTCATGCTTCCAACAACTTCGCCTCAATCGTTTTCAGTTGTTTATGTGTATAAAATGAGCATACAATGTCTACTAATCACCTTTGAATGTGCATAGTGTGTGATATTAACTAGAGAAACTAAAAACAACTCTCCATCTTTCCGTGCAAAACTGAGGCCCAGATTTACTATTATAAGGCACAACAGAGCAAGACAACTTGCAGTAGTGAGCTGTGCTTCGTCAAATGGAGAGAGCAGGAATGCACCATATTTACTAACATATCGTGCTTTCCTGCTCTCTCGCTATGCTTGCACACACAGTGCAGCCTGGCGCCAACAGAGGCACTCTTGCACCATGTTGTAAAGGTGGCTGTTATAGGCAGGATTGTTTTTGTGCAGAAAGGGACATCTTCCCACACAAATTCAATCCTCGGAGGCATTTCCTTCTTCCTACGTCTGCTGCAGAATACAGCACACATAAAAAGAGGAAATAACAAGAAGTAATACACATATTTCTCCTGGTTAGGCCTCTGTTGGTAAGGCATAGCATTTTGACGCATTTCCAGGTTTATTAGTCTTATTATATCTGGGAAGGCACGAAAATCCATGGTTGGACGAGTGCAAACACCCATACTCCACCCATGGAAAGCCTTCTCAACGGTTTGTGCTGCCTTGCATTACTACTCTTGATTTACTGAGGCACATATGGCCATGCCTGTTGGCCTTGCGTGTCTTAGTAAATCTCGCTAAGTCCCTAAGCATGATGCAACGGCAATGCAAGGGCTTGTAAATCTGGGCCTGAGTTTGCAGAAGATTATCAGAAGTGAAAATACCTGCTACCTTTCCCAGCACTTGTTTGAATAGTAAAGAGGGGGGGGGGGCGTGTCCAAGATGGCGCTCGTGTAGGAGCAAATCTCCGGAGCTCCGCCCCGCCACGAGATAGTGGATTCCTGGGGCCACGATCAGATCCGAGCCCGGGTGCAGTGTCATAACAATCGGGGGATGCCCGCTGGCCCCTCCAGTCGAGTGCAGAAGATGCAAGAGTGGCGCAGCGGAGCCCCGAGGGCGATGAGCCGCTGGGACAAGATGGCAGCCGGAGGGCTCTGCGGCGGCTCCTGAACATTGGAGCCGCTGGGAGCGTGGCACCCGCCCATGGGGCCCACAGTCTAGTGCAGGAACTGAGGCATTGAGAGCGGAGCCCTAGTTGGTAGGTGCACTATCCATAGAAGAGTCGGGGCGGACGGCAGGAGAGCACCCCCCACTCCCTCCCACCATTATACCAATCAGTGGGCTGACGGCCTATTAAGGCAACCGGCTTACATCTAGACTGCGGCCTGGGGGCAGCTGCACCATGCGGTGAGATCTGAATAGGGCCAGTGAAGGCGCCGGGAGGCGGAGGGACGGCTGGGAGCCACAGCACTGGAGGAGCTAAAACAAACCTATGACAGGGGGTGGGACAGGGGGTGGCCCGGAGAGGCAGCCAACACCTAGGAGGCACGTCCCTGTACCTGCTCCCGAGAAGGACCGGCGGCATCTGTGAGCCATAATAAAAGAACTGAATAGCGAAGCCGGCCTCAAATTGAGGGCTTTCATTTTGCTTGGCCCCATAGTGGCATAGGAGCAGTGCCTCGAGAGTGAGCAGTGCAGAGTTAGCGAGGACTATTGACTAGGGCAGGAGTGGCCCATACTGTGTAGCAGGACCTGGGCCTTCCGGTCTGGGCAGGCGGACTGGGAAAAAGAAGCAACCTCACCACGGGTTAAGGAGAAACTATCTAGTGTCCGGCCAGCCCCAGAGGGTCACATTAAGGCTGCATCAACCCCGTACAGACGTCCCGCACATATAAACAGGGCCTGGAGGGACAGCCTGAGCGCAGATTAACATAGTCCATCGGAACAAGAGCGAGCACACTCAGCAACACTGGGGGGCAGAAAAATGGTGAACACCAGCACCAAAAAAGACCCCTTCATCAAGGACCTCGTCACAAAAACCCCCTCTAAGTGTGCAGGACAGGCACCGGAGGCAACCTCCCCACTATGTCAGTCGATGGGGTCAGCTCCGGCACAGGAAGCAGGCGAGGAGGGCCCAGCCACGCGTGGCTTCATGGAGTCCCTCTTCAGCATACTGAGGGACAACATCGCAACACTAAAGACGGAGATAGCCAACCATATGAAGGAACTGCGCCGTGAAGTGGGCGAACTAGAACAACAGGTGGACACCGTGGAGAGATCGGGCAATACCAGAGAAGAGGAGTTGGAAGTGTGCCGCAGCAAAATATTGGAACTTAAAGATCGCAACGCAGATTTTAACTACTACCTGGAAGACTTGGAAAACAGGTCCCGGAGATCCAATATCAGAATTAAAAGGGTTCCGCTTCAGGCAGATGGAGGTCACCTAGAGGACTTCGTCACACGGCTCTTCCACCAGATTGTCCCAGAACTGACGAACAATGAGACCCCCTGGATTGCACGCACAGAGCGGGTCGTCCATCACAATCTCTCGGAACTCCTCAGGACATCCTTACATGGCTGCACAATTACCGCCAGAAAGAACTTATCATGAATGTGGTACACGACCAAACGCACGTCATGTTTGAAGGGATCAAGGTGCGCCTGTTCCAAGACCTCTCTCCCATCACTGCACAATGGCGCCGCAATATGAAACCAATCACAGATTTCTTGAGGGACAAAGGAGTGCACTACAAATGGGAGCACTTCTTTCGTCTTGTGTTCATATGGAACGGAGAAACACGCTCGACCTGAACACCCCCGGAGGCAGCAGCGCTTCTGGGACTAGATGTGGAGCAGGGTGACTGAACCGAAAACCGAGGCTCCCCGTCATCTTCTCTAGGAACTGGCTGACAAAGGCGCCCCAAAAATCGACTCCCAAAAATCGTAAGCAAACCGACGACAATGGAAAGCATCAGGGAAAGATCGGCTTTGCTTCAACACCTCACTAAGCAAGATCCCACACCAGAGCAAGAAGATGACTGACTGTCTTAGAGACAGGAGCTAAACTATGAACCTCGCCACCATGACATAGACTGACTTTGGCTGGATGGCACGGGACTCAGTCGGGCACAAACAAGTAGAAGCTGCAAGCTCGGCACCGGGATCTGCCCCATATCTGGGTTCTAACATTAGCGAGCATCGGCGGAGGACTCCATTAACCGTCACCACCCCAGACGACCAGCGAGGCTAGCCGACGACATGGACCCCTATTACGTAATTACAGTTCTTCACCACTTGGTGACTTTGTTATTTACGTTATATTGTATTTTTTTTTAACACAAGCCCATGCACCGCTAACACCCACATACGTCCCGATCCACCACATAGAGAGGGAGCACAGTGTCACATTCCGGAGCCTTCACTACGCTTCACAATTAAACTTTGTCATGGTACAGGTAGTTAGTCTTAATGTAAGGGGCCTAAACTCTCCTGCTAAGAGAATAGCACTCTTGTCCTAACTGGAGGCAACACAATACGACATATGCCTCGTGCAGGAGACCTAACTTGTTAAAAAGGACTGGAGTCGTATGTGATCAAAGTGGTTCGACTGCCAATTCTGGTTGACAGGGCCGAGCAAGAGAGCGGGAGTAGCTATACTACTTGCCACACATTTTCAAGGCCAGGTCATTCAAACACACTCAGAGGCCAAGGGTAGCATGATAGCTTTGCGGATCGTCTTCCACCAACGCACAATTTCGCTTGCATGCCTCTATGCACCTAACGACCACCAGGATTCTTTTATCAGCCAGGAAATTGGATCAATCCTCAGTACACCAGACACCAATATCCTAGTTGGGGGGGACTTCAATATTGTGCGAGATGCTTCAGTGGACCGGACTCGTCAGAGAAAGGGATTAGCAGGACCGCTCACCGCGCAGGGACTCCAATGGCTCTCAGATGCAGGGTTGGTCAATGTTTGGAGGGCTAAACACCCCACTACAAAATCATACACACATTTCTCAGCTGCTCATCAGTCATGCACCGGAATTTACTTTTTTCTGGTCCCCACCTCCCTGTTATGTTCAGAGATGAAGCCTGACTTTGAAGTTGATTCACTCTCAGATCACTCCCCCATATCGCTTGTGCTGCGCCTGCCCAATAATAGTCAGGATTCCAAAACGTGGCGCCTAAATCCTAAATTGCTCTCCTATGACTCAAATGTCAAGGAGGTCTGGGAGGTAGTTCTGGATTATCTCGCCACCAATGGCGCCCCATGGTGCCTGCCACAATGTGCATGGTTGGAATGAGGCCTCCCATGGGTAACCACACTGACCCCAACCAGAGACCTCAGGGTGAAGGTGGGCCTGCTATGTGCCCCCGAAGTCAGATGGCCACAGTCGTTTCGTGTCAGGCAAACCGAATCGGAACGGCTGTCTGAATCGGTTATCGTAATCACTCATTCAGAAACCATGTCCATAGATCTGTACGACTCGGCTCCGAACGACTCGGTCTGTCCGAATGCCATTCTGAACTGATTCGGGCAGCCCAAATGGTTTCCTTGCAACGTAATCGGTTGTCCAGAAAGGTGTCCGATTTGGTCGGAAACAGAGGTTCTGAATCGGATTTGCCGATTCCGAATCCCATTCGGAGCCTTTTCGGATGGCATCGTAATCGACCCCATAGAAGTAATGAGGAGAAATAAAGATACATCTCCTCATTATGCCTCTATGTTGTAGACAAACCATTTTGGCGCAGTCCCAGTTATAGCACCTTTAGTAAATCTGGGACTGCATCAACTTCCATGAATAGATGTACAGGAATGTCCATGCTCCACTCATGGAATGCCTACTACTAGGAAATGTAACCCAAAATAGTGCAAGCAGCTGTGTCACGATAATTGTATTTTAGAAAGTTACTCCTAGTGGAGAAATTGCCCTTTGTGTGGTCTTGTAAATCTTACTGAAGCTTTTGCTTTGTCTTGTGTCTCATTACACGATACAAAGACAATACCATGGTTTAGTAAATCTGGGCCTAACACTAGGTCAAAGAGGCATGTCATTAGGAAATCATCTTTCTTACTTTTTAAAAACGTTGAGGTCTCTCCAAATACCAACCAACACACCTAAAAGCAAAATATAGTAATCTATCGGTGTCATTTTTTATCCAAAACACAATCCAGAATAAATTGCTTTTGGACCATCACTTAATTATTTGAAGACTATATTCTCATATTAAAAAAACGTAATTGGTCCCACAATTGCTGATTACTAATGTTCCCGATATAAAGCACATATTTGGGAGATGCCTGTGTAACTTTCTGGCCAAAGGCATGTTTAATGACAAGTTGGCTCCGCAACTCATAATTTTGAGCTCCCAAAAGTTACAACGATTCAGGTGGATGTTATTGCCTTCTTCTATTGATAGCAAAATATGATTGATGTTTGTGTATTGATTTCGATGCGATTGTGACCATGACCCCTCTTTAATACTCCTTTTTTGTTCATCTATATTAACTTTATAGGAACCCTACTTGTGCTTTTCGAATTCCAGTGTGTGCTCCTTGGCATCTATGCTTTATTCTATCATTTCTATGTCTACTCTTTCAACCTTATGGCTTCTAAACTCTGGGATTCTCCCACACCCCACCCGAACAGACTATTCATTATTACTTGAAGGAGTATTTGCTTTATTCTGCATTGTGAGTCTGCCATATGCTAGTGTTGCCTTATTATTGTTATCACTCCCTGAGTGGGTCGCTCCATAACAAGTGTGAAGTGCACTAAGATTTTATCAAATTGAAAATTAAATGCCACGTCAAGTGTAGAGTTAGTAGACTGCATTTCAATCCACCCTTCATTGTGTGCAGTAATTGATCATTTCATTCATAGCCCTAGTCCTACCAGACCCCATTCCATTAAAAAAAGAATGAGCAGTGAGTCAATGTCAGTGAGTTCATTTATGGGCTTGCTAAAGTTGACACACACAAGGAGTATCACGGTTTCTTGGCCAATGTGTGAGCATTGACATGCATGACCGTGTGTACTGAGCTGTACTTATATTGAATGTAAAACAACATGTCAAATGATATATGAAAAATGTTTGCATTTCAGTGATTGGAAGATCTGACTTTAGATTTATGGGCAAAAGACAGCAGTATTGATTCTGACCTGTCAGCATCTGCTTTTCAAAGATTATTATTTTCACACGTTTCACAGTTTTTTTCAAAGTCATCACAGTTCAGTAAAAGGAAAGGTTAGCACTTATATTTGGCTGCAATTTTTCTCAGCAAATAAATTGCTAATGTCAAGAATAACATGATTTTCCAGGTAAAAATCAAATCGATGACACAGTAAGACAAATGTTTTGAGTTAAGCACTGCATTAAAAACAAGGGTATATTGCAGTAAAGCCATACACACTTTTTTAGAAAATAAACTCTATGGGGAAATTTACTAAAATGTGACGCAACGCAGCAGGAGAAACCAAACTTGCTGTACTGTGTTACATCAATGGGAGAATGAAAAACCTGTGTGATATCTACTCAGATATGGTGCAGTTGTTCTCGTCCCCAGCACTGGTGCATTTTAGGCTGCCATGCGCCAACGCAAGTGTGTGCGCGTTTTGTCAGGCATAGCTTTTGTACGGGTAGGTTACCTTTTCAGTACACAACTATATTTCTATACTGTTCATACTTTGAACGTGTGCTGTACAATGTAACACATGTAAAGTTTGAAAATTATGGCTAAATGAAAACATTTCTCCTCTATTATGCTTGCCTCAAGGAGACCTACCGTGGTGGCATAAATCACTGTCTACAATTGTTACTAGACAGAGATTTGTGTCCACGGGAATGATCATGTACCACCCATGATGCCCCCTTGTCACAAAGTGGCACAGAGTAGAGCAGAGTGCTAATATGCGTTATATTGGCTAACTTTCCAAAGCAAATCCTGATTTGATTTGAAATAAATACCACTACAACACCTCACGCAGGGCTTGCATTCCAAAAGGGACCAAGAAGGCACAACGTGTTAGTAAATCTAGGCCAACATTTCCTGAAATGTCTGTGCTCACCCACATTTGCACCTAAGAAAGGGAAATTACTATACTGATTATTTACCTCGTAGAACATCACAACGTCTCTGCAAACTTCTCACTTACTATCTCAAAGACCAACCAGTTAGAGATATTCTCGCTCAGTCCTCGTTCTCAATATTCACAATGCCAAGTGTGCTGCAAACATTTGGCAAAAATGCAGATTAATTAGAAGCCACAAAACAATGAATTCCGTATGCAGAACTGCAAAGAAAATAATAATAATTGTAAATTGTATGTCACAAATCTTATGCACAAAAGTGCAAAATGTGCAATTTTTATATTGCAAAAAAATAGCAGGGCATGGCAGACTTTTCACTAATTGTAATCAGATGCAAAAAGGACACCTAACAATGCATCAGGGGATCTAGAATGACTGTCTTACCTGCTAGTGAATATATGTTAATATAGGCTGCTGAGCATATATAAAAAGGAGGGCAAAGTTTTACCAACAGGGAATGACCCTATATCAACAGAGCGAGGAAGCACAGATAGTATATAACGCAGTATTGTGTGACATCATATATCAATACAGCATTACGCGCAAATAATTACGGTACTACCTACACACATACATGCACTAGAGTCTGTAGGTAGTGCTTCTCCTAGCCTCTGGCACTTATAATCTTACATTTGCTGTGGCTTGTCCCATATTAGAGCTGGCAGTGCAATGTGCACCACACTCATTCATTCATTGCTTCAACGCTGACAAAGATCAAAACATGAATACATCACCAAAAATGTTGCCTAGTTGGGAAATGTGATGATAGGCTCCTATAGTTTTGCATATTATCGGACTATTGTTGGTACAAACATTGTAACCACTGTCTTCCAAAAAACACAAGATGAAGACTAGGAAGGGATGAACTCAGCTAAGATTGAGGGCCTGATTCACAAAGGGACTTGCACTGCTAAAGTTAAGATTGCGGAGCCTCCTCACTTGCTGGCCGCAATGTAAAATATGGGAAGTGCGACCGCCGTGGTGGTGGTCGCATTGTAATCAGCCCTGTGGGACCGCCGCCTTGTAGGTGGGTGGTTCCACTTCCCGATACGATGGCGGATGGACCGAAGTCGGTCCGACATCGTAAACAGCCCCTTGGTGCGGTACGGAATCTCCGTACTAGGGACGGAATTTCTGCACAGCAAGGCCCTCAAACAGTAAGGGAAATAGACTACTACATAACTGGTACATTTTCCAAATACGCAGACAGCACACACTACATACATATGAACTATACATATGCACAAGTCTAACATCAATGACTGGAAAGTGCGGATCTCGGTGAGAGGTGGTTTTGTGATAAAGAATGTCCTTTATTAATATCAACCAGTGCTTAATTTGTGCCGGTGCTTTCCGGTGCTTAGCACCAGCACTTATTTATCAGGGCCGGGTCTAGACATACCTGAGCGCCAACTCACATGGTGGCAACCTGTGTCACACAACATCGGCCCTTCATGCTGTCTCCGGTGAAGAGCCAGTCGATATATCACAGAGTAAAATAAATCCATGCCTTCTGTCAGTGTTTCGGTGGGTGGGGCACTGATTGGGCTGAATTTAGTCCTGTGTGCGGTAGCAGCAGCGTAAGTGTAACTTTTTAAAAATTCAACGCTGCCCGCCTTATCCTGAGGTACGCACGTACGACGCACCGGCACTATTCAGTCAGTCAGTTCAGTTGAAGCAAGCAGCAGCGTGTCGTGCAGTGCAGCAGCAGGCTTTGGATTCGTAATCAGATTGATAAAAGCAGTAATTAATGCTGCTTTTTCTTGAGCTTGCCGGCTAGCACAGTTTTATGCCAGCCAGGTGAAGTGTAATTTTATTTGTATCCACCTTGCTCCCACTGGGAATGATGCTCCGCCATTCATAGCTGCTAAGCTGAAACATGGGTGATTTCCTTGGAGACAACTAGTTTTGTTCTGACCTAGAGACAATCCTCTAACTGATCCTCACCTCCGGGCTGTACTTAGGAATATTTTTACTGTATGCTTGTTTTGGCTTCTGATGTTCTAAACCAAGTATTGCCGAGAAACTTTACATTACGTTAATACAGTGTGGATGGCTCAGTGAATTAATGTGCATGCTTTTTATCACAACTTATTTGTATGACATTTTCATCTTGCGATAGTGACTTAACTCTTTCTTACTGTGTGCCCTTCCAAAACAGTTAATTTAATTTTGTATGTGCGTCTCTTTAAATTGAATCAGAGACCAATCCGTGATTGGGTGGGAGCCGAAGGCAGGTAAATTGCTACTGAGAGTTAAGTCTGTAGGAATTAATGTTAGCATCCCTACTAATCCATACATTTATATGACGCCTAACCAGCAGAGTCTATAGATTCTCGTTTTATGATATTGTCTCCCAAGCTTTAAGACCAGCAGTTTACAAATTAAAATTACAAAGCATTTTGAGTGCAGAAGTGAGGGGTTGTGGCACAGCCCTTGTGAATATTCAGCCAACAGCGGGCCCCTGATTGCGGGCGCTGGTTTAAACTGTTGATAAAGAAGGTGATTTATTTTAAAGTGTGCCACGTCTGGGTGCAAAGTTCAGTAGGAAGGAACCAGTAGAGCTGAGGGAATGCGCCAGGGAGGACTTGCACCAGTGAGCATGTCTAGTAAGGCTGCCGGTATTGTAACTTGTGACTGACAAGCAATCACACTGCCATGCCAGACAGGCTGGAAGGGCGGGGGCCATTTTTGAACAGGGGACAGGCTTTGTTACTGGAGGCCTATTTTTGGGGAAAAATCGTCCCACAGTAACAAAATCAGAAGGCCACTCTGACAGTCTGCACTCTGCACAAAGCCCATGATGCTGCCAGTCCCCCCTTCTCCCTCCCGGCCGGCGCCAACAGCAAGCCCATTGTAGAGCACAGGCTTAGCGTGCACACGCTTCACACGTGCTGAAGCCTGCACTGATTTAAAAAATAAAAATAAACATCGCCCCATTCCGCAGGGCCGTCATTCAATCTGGTAGCAAAAAGCGCTTCAAATTTGACTGCCCTACTGTGGCTGGTATGCCCTGTCCCCGTGGCCTCTGCCCTAGCCGTCACCATAGCATGCATTTGCATATTATTTCATGCTTATGCTCTGTGTGACACGAGAGCATAAGCTTTAAATGATATGCTAATTCGTACCTGGACTCCCTAGTAATTTTTCTCTGCAATATGCAGGAGCCCCTTCCTTCTGATATGTAATCCCTCGCTGGCTACCCCTTACCTTGCACACGTGCTTCTGTTCTGAGGCAGAGTGACCTCGAGTTTTGGACCAAGACTGTGTTTGGCTTTCTCCAGTGTCATCGAGCCACGAGGGCAGAGGGCGGCACAGGCAGAGCAGACTGGTGGTGGTGAGTAAAACCTGCTAAATTTGCATTGTCCGAACTTAGTGTGTGCCATTGCCATGCTTTCTGGTATGGGCTATAGGTGCTGGAAATAGGGGTGTGGATGCTACTCCGGCACCCCCAAAATAATCAGGGTACAATTCAAATGGGGAATGGCCAATATAATGCCTTTACTTTTTTTCTTTTCATCTTGTCACATTTGCTGTGCTTTCAAAGACAGGTCAAATGGCAGGCTATGTTGTCTGACAAAGTGCTGTTTATTCTTTTTAAATGGAGAGTGGTGTTTACTTTTATTTCTGTGACTGTAAAGTTAGTGGCTTTTGTAAAACAAACTATCTGTAAAGGTACTGCACAAATATTTCAAAAGTATATCAGCATTTAGAGAAGTGAAGCACATTGTTTCGTACTTCTGAAGTATGATGAAAACAATGATTTTAATAGGAGCACAATTAATCAAGACACCTTACTTGGTGATGTGCAAATTGTAAATATTTTCTGAAGCCCAATTCCCACTCATTATCGTTTGAATGTCACATTGTTTTATTAGTAAAACTGTATGTTTTTTTTTGGGCAATTTCAATGGAAAATGTGTTGTCAGTCATTGACAGAGCGCTACCAAAGCATGCTTTAGTAATATGTTTGCAACAGTGGTTTTCAAAATGCTGCACTGCCTACATACCACACCCTCACCACATCCGCCGGAATGGGCAAGGCTTATTTGCTATGCTTGTTCTTTGTGTGATGCTTGGATTTGTCACAATCCTAACACTTCAGTGATGTCATTGTCACATTAGCCAGTTTGTTCCAAAATTGTGCTTTAAATGCACTTTGGATTTCATATTTTTGAAGATGTTCATGGGGTAGGGGAACTTTCTATCAAAACCTTATTTGAGGAAGGCTCCCTAGCTGAAATTCAGATCGGGTATTACATCTGGCTTTCAGCAGTGCCAGTTGAGGATGTGAGTGGAGCCAATAGAGTAAGAGGGTGGAGCCAGTTGGGGAAGTGGGCGGAGCCTGGGAAAGTGTGAGCGGCCTCCTACAAACATTTGAGCACCTGAACTTAATATTTTACAAATTAAGCACTATCAACATACCTGTACCATTCCTACACGCATTTAACCACAGTGTTTTCTTTTCAAACAGGGGACAGTGCACAAAGCTGTGATCCTAAAACTTTACTTGCTTTCATCAACAGACAGGCAGCAGAGGATGAACTGTACACATACAGGAACAAGGTGTGAGGTGGAATATTAAAGATCGGATTGAGATGCCTGCAACATCACTGTAGTAGAACACTGTGACATGCTGTAAAATCACAGCCACATTTAAAGTTCATACAGCCTCTCCATTCACATGGGTTTCGATAGAAGAGGAAGAGGATAAGAATGACATGGCTGAAGATGCTATGACAAAAGAGGAATATTTGCAGGCTGGTGATGGTGCCACGGAAGGCCTTGCGTGGAAGAAGTAAGTGACAATGAACTATGTTTAATGGGTCGCCTGTCATACAACATGCGAGTACTAATACATTATTTAATAATTTCCCTTTATTAGTGTCTGTACATGAAAAAGAACATAAAACTTGTGTCTGACACCACCTTTTGTACATCAATGGGAACATTGGACAATTTCAGTTGTGCAATTAAAATACTGCTTGCATGTGATTCCCAAGTCAGTAGTTATACATGTTCACACCTACCTTTTGCAAAGGCATAATACTGGTTTTCCCTTTGACATGCCCTTCTAGCCCTTGTGCATCAGCAATTGGTGGGGGAAAGCTGCTGAAACTTGAGACCTCATTGACAGAAGTTATAGGTTGTGTGTCCTATATGCAATCAACCAATATATTCCCTGTTCATCTCACCATGTCCTCTAGCAATCATATAGTGCATCTGCTGAGGATGGCTGCTGCATTTGCCCACCAGAGCAGGGACTTTTTGTGGGACCTAAGGCAACGCAAGACAATGCAAGCCCTTAAGTCAGACTTACTAAGTCATGCGACGCCACCTTGCACGGTTCTGCGTGGCTTAATAAATCTAAACTAATGGAAGGCAGTTCAAGTCACTGCCTTGTGTTACTCTGGTTGGGAAGGCATTCCATGGGTGGAGTATGGACATTCCCATGCATCCACCCATGGATTTTGGCACATTCACAGATTCACTAAGAATAGTAAACCTGGGAATGCATAAACAATCTGTGCCATAACAACAGAAGCATAACAAAGAGAAATATGTTTAATTCTTCTTGTTATTTCCTCTTTCTACATGTGCTGGATTATGCAGCACACATAGAAAGAGGAACATGAATTTGAGGATTGTTTTTGTGCAGGAAGATGTCCCTTTCAGCACAAAAACAATCTTTCCAGTAACGCAGGCACCCTTGCGCAATAGCGCAAGGGTGACTGTTTTGGTGCTAGCATCACTCACTGTGCCAGTGCAGAAAGAGAGCAAGAATGCACCATATCTTAGTAAATATGGAGCAATTCTGCTCTCTCCACCACTTGAGACGGCGCGGTGCTGTAAGTTGTCTTGCTGAGTTGCGTTGCTCCAAATGTTAGTAAATCTCGGCCCAAATGTGGTTGCTCTCTTAGACTATAACTGCTACTTAAATTGTTTATAAAGTGCTGGTGGTTCTTCCTCCCCTTTATTGTGAAGAGTGGAAGCAATATTGTGATATCTGGGAACAGCAGGAGAGGAGAGGTAGCAGGCAGAAGCACTTTATCTAGCATTGGTTGTATGTAGGTAGAGCACCTGACGTTGTAGACTTTTTTTCTGAAAGGCTACACGTCCTCTCCTCTTCCTTCATCTACTCCAGCTCCCAATGTCCTTAGATGATGGCATGTACATTTGGGTGGGAGTGAATGAAACTATGTTTTTAAATGTATGTTTTTACATGCAATAATCCTTTGCGTCAAAATTCTACTGTACGAGTACAGATGTTATTTCTTGAAATGTGTTTTATGCCCCATATATATATTTTGGTGAAACTGGTATCATACTTTGTAGTGCCCTGGCTAGAATTTCCAGCATACTTTGTTTTTCACAGTTATCTGCCTGTTTAGAAACATGTATACAGATGTATTTTAGTTACTTTATACATATGTCTGACTCATGGAACAACAGAGTGGACCTGTCATTCCCTTTAATACATATAGAGGGAGGTAGAAACACCGCAGTCCTAAATTTGAGGAAGACAGATAGAAAGCCAGAGCTAGAAAAAGAGAAAACCTGGAGCCATCTTGGCATTCGGTACAGCAACCAGGCTCGTCGATTAGATGGAAGGCAGGACACCAGGCACACAGAGCTTCAGAACACAACATGTCAGAAGTGATACCCAATGGAAGATGTTGTATAATAGTTGTAGAAGATAATGACAGTGCAATATTTCAGCAGTCTCCGGTTCATGGTATGCATTAATGAGCACACAAACCAAGCAGCATACCAGCAAAGAGCTACTGAGACCCTGAGACTGCAGTACCTATAATGCAGGAGGCAGAGGACACAAACCAAGGCAGAAAAGCACAGACCCAGTGACTGAATTGGGGATCTAGAACCAAGGGAACTAAGAGGGAGGAAACCAGCAGAGGTACTGGAATGCAGAGCCGGGTGACAATCTATGTGGGAGCGAAATGCCAAGTATAACTCAGGAAGCGTTGTTAGGCAAAGGTGTATTGAGTGAACTACCCTTTGTGCTGACTCTGACTACTTTGCCTAGGAAGTGAAACACACTGAAGTCAAAACCTAGTCCCAACCTTAAATCTCTGAAATGCCAGCCACCACAGCAGGTCTGTTCTCCACACTCTCCACACTCTCCCCACCTCTTACCCGTTGCTCCTAGGGGCTATGCAGGTATAATGTGATGTTGTGTGGATTATATAGGGAGAATCATTCCCCATTTAAGCCTTATCATGAGACTCACAACTTGCATGCTGTTTCAGACGTGGGTTGTTATATTTTTTATAGAGGAATTTTGACTCGCATCCAATCCATCCTCAACATTAAAGATTAGTGTGACCTTTACCACAGCCTCCAAGGCTGCCAAACGAACCTGCTGTGATGTCCAATACCTGTGGCATTTTTGTCAACTCATTCCTGGGTGAAATGTGCCATTAACGTCCACCTCAGGCTGTGGAGGCTCTTCTGCCGATGTTGAATCTCGTAGGACGCTTATTTTGGTTTCTTTATACTCTCAGGACATTGTGTGCTTACTAACCACGGCTACTGTTTTAGTTTACCCTCTACATCAGAATGTTGTCTTCTTTGACGTTGTTCATTCACTTTCTGAAATTGACAGGGTCACCGGTGCAAACTGCAGTGCCCATTTCAGCAGGGAGGCATGCACACTCCCGTTCTTAGCTCACCTCAGTATACTAATATGCTGTGGAATGGTCATTTGCCAAAGGAAAGTAGGAGCTGTATTGTATTGACCATCAGATTTTTAGCATATCACAAATTTGTGAATCTTTCTTTGTAAATTGTAAAATGTAGAAACATTGTGAATTGCAACTTTATGCATGCCCCACAATGACATTTCATTCACAATATGCTAAAGCGTACAAACATTGACAAGTCCCATTTTCAAATTTTGAATTTGTCCTAATATGTTATGATTTATGATATTTTGAACAGATTTTTGGGTGCCAACATGTGGGTCACACACATTTTCTCTAACTAATCCCTCTCGATTATGGACAAATAATTGTAAATTTAAAAGCAAGTGCTAAAAAAAACTGACTAATATAATATATAGTATTTTTGTTTCCCAGACTTGTCCAAAAGGTCATTACTTTTCAACATCTGCATTCATTCATATATGAAACTGATCTGACAGCATGGTCTCATGTTATAATTTTATGCAACTGGTACACAGATCCACACTCGTAACCAAACAGGAAAGCAGAATTTTTAGACTACATCATCCATGAGATAAAAATATTGCTTCCTGTGTTTTAAAAGTGAAGAGAAGGGGGATAATTATAAAACGTGACTCTTCAAACATTATTCTGGCTTCTACCCTCGCCGATTCTTGGGGCTTCAGAAACATAAGCATATTTTAACACATTAAAACGCTAAAAGTGTTATTTATTTTCATATGCCATGACTTGTTTGTCGACCAAGCCTGCAAGGGGATTCCGATTAATTAAAAGCCAACATTTGTGACACGTCCTTTCTTTTCGGTCTTTATTAAATTGATGCTTTTACTTTCCCACCTTGAGAATGATCATAGTACCTATTGTTTCAAAATTACATTTTGCTATTGTAATGTAGGCTTGTGATGGCTGTAGCTGGAGTTGCCAATGCAAGAGGGAATAACAACATAAAATGTGAATGTAGAATATGAGCCTAGCAATATTGATAGGATAAAAACAGGATAACTGGCCCTAATGATTACATATAATTAAACAGCCTGTGTAACTTACTAGTAGTTCCATTTTCCCATCACAACAATTAATCTTATTCAGGGAGGTGGGAATTTATCGGTCCAAATAGTGCATAATCTCAGCTATTTACCCAATACCAGGCAAAACAGTACATAATCTCTGCTCTTCATACAGCGGCTGGCTAAATATCTGAATATCTGTTTATCCAACCACCAGCATAATGGTAGATTTGCTGTACTATTTGACTTCAACCGGGTACAAAGAAAAAAAAGAGACTCCAGGCAATGGCAGGGTGGTGGCCATCTTATAATGGGGATGCCGCATGTGTGAAGCATTTGAAAATAAATGCATACACAGACGTACGAACGTATGTGCAAAGGTAAGTGCGTGAATTAAGCTAAATTGTTCACAGATTAAAAACACTACAATCAATTTTGGGTACAAACATTTATGCTATTTTGTGTACTAAATTGAGGAATGTAGAAATCAGATTGCTGTGTCTGATGATTTTTGAGAGCTTGGCACATTTTGGGCTTCTTGTGGAAGGCTGTGTGCTATTTTTGGACTTCCTTTTGCAGAGGAGTGTGTTTGCTTAGTATTTCAGACCTGTAAACACAGCAGCAGTCAATGAGGAGCAGCAAACAGGGAATTCAAAGAGATAGGTAGTATCTGGTCATAGAGGGTCAGATACTTTCAGTAGGCAAATTGGTGCTTGAGGGAACAGTGCTTTGGGACATTTGCAGGAGGTAAATTGAATGGGACATAGTAAGGTGAAATGAAAATAGGAGACAGGGAAGAAATGCATCTGGGTAATTCATGAGAGGAGTGTCTATTCTCTCAGCTGCCAGCTAAATAAACAATTTTTTTCATACTATTCACCCAGCAGAGTGGGTTTCAGACATTGATGCTTATTGGTCATTTGTCATGAGTGACCCTTTCACCCACAGTGACATTTTAGTCACCCTTCCAATGTATCTTGGAAATGGTAGCTTCATTTTTAACAAGATAAGCAGTGTTTTACGTGGGCAAGCCGCTGTCTTCCTGACCCCCCATTTCTGTCCGTAATAGTGCAGTTTCTGCAAAATAAATCTGGAACCCCCCCCCCAAGAAAAGTGACAGGTTTTGCGGCTGTACTAAAGTCATTATGGAGGCAGCCTGGGAACGTAGTAAGACCGGAGCAGTGGGAGGAGGAGGATGATTAGTAAAAGGATAAAGACCAAGAGGTTGACCACCAGGAGGACTAGGAGGACAAGAACCACAAGGCGTAGTAGAAGAATAACCAGGTCCATGGAGAACTAATACATGGTGGCCAAGGTTATTAATGCCAGAGGGGAACAGGAACAAATAGCGATCAGGAACTAGTGGACGAGGGCCTGAATTAACATAAGAACTAGGGGTAGAAGAAACACAAGGCCCTGTACCATAATGAAGAGAAGGACTAGGAAGGTCTGAGTGCACAGACCAGCACCAAAGGGATGCGGACTACCAGGGCCAGGACTAGCAGACCCACATGGACAGACCAAAGAAGACCAGTACCAGGAGACCAATGGAAAGAAAGACCAGAAACAGGAGGGCCAAACAAAGAACAAGATGGAACAGACAATGTAGGATACCAGCCGGAGTAGCATTACTATTATGGGACAGAAGGACTGGGGACAAGAAGGGTTTGGGAAACTATGGCCAGTGGGACCAGCACCAAAGACCCGATACAAGAGGACCAGACAAGGGAGTGTCAGAACTAAGACCAGGACTATATTGGCTTGGACGACCAAGAGTAGATGGATTAGGACCAGGCAAACCACGTAAGCTGGACCAGAAGGAGTACATGGGAACGATGACCAGCCAGACAAGGATCAATCAGTGCAGGTATAGGAAGTTTTAAGGCTAGAATGAACCAGAGAACAAGGAACATCAGAACTAGGGAAGGCTAGGATGACCTTTGGTGGGCCAGCAGAAGTTATTGCAGAACCACGAGGACAATGGGCAGGAAGACTATGGACAGGAGGTGCATTTGATATTTGATATTTATGAACTTTTATAGAGCCTGAATTACCCCGACAGGGGTATTTCTGCGCTGGGGCAGCGTGCTTCAGCCAAACGAACACACCTCAGAAGAGATAGGTTTTTAGCAGCTTCCTGAAGTGTAGGAGGTTCTGGCATTCGCGTAGTTTGCAGGGAAGTTCATTCCAGAGAGTAGGGGCATGGTGGATAAACGCCCTGCCACCCATATCAGCTTTTTTGATTCTCGGGGTGCAGAGAAGTAGCTTGGATCCTGACCGAAGAGGCCTAGAGGGTGTATACCTTGACAGTTTGTCGGACAGGTAGGGGGGTCCTAGCCCATTGAGAGCTTTGAAAACGGTGCAACAGATCTTAAATTTCACTCGTTTTCTCACGGGGAACCAGTGGAGTTTGTTTAGAAGCGGTATCGAGGCTGTTCTGGGAGGGGCATTCTCTACTAACCGGGCCGTGGTGTTCTGGACTACTTGCAATTTATCCAGGGAGGCCTCGTTGGCAGAAGCCAACAATGCATTGCAGTAGTCCAGTCGGCTTAACACTAGAGCTTGCATCAGTGTTTTTCGTGTGGAAGGTGGTAATAGGGGGAACACTCTTCTAAGGAGGCTGAGTATGTGAAAGCAAGTTCCTGCCACGGTGGTGGCATGAGCTTCGAGCGTAAGTTTCTGGCCAATGCGGATTCCCAGATTCTTAACCACTGTTTTCGGGGTGGGCGCAGAGCCCAGTTCCTCCGGCCACCAACTGGGTGACCAGCTTATAGCCGCGCCTCCAAACAACATAATTTCCGATTTCTCGGCATTCGGTTGAAGGAAGTTGGCTCTCATCCAAGCGGCAATGGTCTTCAAGCCTTCTGAAAAGATGAATTGGATGTCATGGCTGGTTCTGTCGAAAGAGAGTAAGAGCTGATAACCAGATTGAAGAGGGCTATGAAGATCAGGACCTGGTGTAGAATGGCCAGTAGGACATGGAGACCTGGATAAGCAGGACAGGGACTCTGTAGACCAGATGCACCAGTCACACAGTCACAAGGGCACCCAGAGGACCAAAGCAAGGAGGTCTAGGTGAATTTAAGGGTCATGACCAGGAGGACCAGAAATAGGGCTAAAAGGGCCATGACGATCAGGACATAGTGGACCTGGGCTTGGACTATCAAGAGGGGCAGAGCAATCATCTTGTATAGCAGGAGCAGGGTGAGGAAGATCAGATATAAGGAGGCCATCCAAAATCTAGAAGGCTAGGGTGGCCTGGACAATAATGGCTGGGAGGAACAGGATCAAAATGACCAGGTTCTCAATAAGAACCTTAGTCAAGCAGGCCAGGACCAGTGGCTGAAGTACCAGTAGGACTAAAAGGATGATGAACAGATCTAGGAGGCCCAGGACAACCCAAACCAAGAAGACAAAGACTAAGAGGGCCAGACCTTGAGGGGCTAGATTGATCAAGGGGACCAGCAGGACCAGCACCTACAGTGCCAGGGCTAAGAAGTTCTGGATGAGAATGGCCAGGACAAGGTAACCAGGGCCAAGAAAGCCAGAAAGGAAAAAGACTAGGATGAGCCAAGACTGGAGTAACCAGGAAGAGCCAACATGGCCAAAACACAAGGTTTATGATGACCAGCACAAATAAACAAGAGGGACTAGGATGACCAGGACCAAGGAAACTAAGGCTAGGATGACTGGTGTAACAGATGCAGGAGAATTAGTTACGGGAGAACCTAAACTAGAATAACAGGACAAAGAGGACCATGGTTAGATGGTTTAGCATCACAAGAAGAAGGAGTACCTGGGCCAAGAGGATCAGGTCCAGATTCAGGAAGATCAAGAGCATAAATAGTATGGCCAGTAGACCCCTAGAGTCCCTAGAAAAACCAACCCTTTTTCAACCCGCTTATGGAACTGGTATTTGCTAAAAAATCAGAACATACAAAGTCATTAAAAAGACAGCGGGGTTACCTTCTGACCCCTGAAGGATATCATACACTGTCTGATGCTGGAACAGTATTCTGAGGGTGGATCAGAGGGCAAATGAATTAAATTTGGCAGAGGGGGTCTAAAGGTGGATGGGTGAAAGGGAATGTGGTCTGTGAAGGATGACAGAAAGATTTTGAGAAACTAAGAGATCTAAAGTCAGACAAAATGTTAATGGCTTCCAAAGGGGGTCAAAGTGCTATGGTAATCAGCAAAGGGGCTCTCACAATCATAAGAAGTTTCTGATGAGGGTGAGTGAGGCTCTATATAGATTGTCTCAGATGACCTAAAGAGGGAGTCTGAGTAACAAAGGGCTCTGATTGCAAGCTGTAATAGCACTGGGAAGCAAGACCAGTAGTGATAGCTTTAGCACCAACCAAGTGATCTGCAAAGCTTTGAGGGCTGGTTGAAAGGTGCTGGAGATACATGTGAGGCAGAAGTGTTTGGAAGGCCATCAAAGAGAGAGTGAGTGTCAAGACCGGTTGAGTAATCTGTGTGACTGTCAGACCTTTGTGCTGACAAACAGTGTGTGTGTCTGTACAGTGTATATGTAGCACATTTTTTAGTAGTAAGACTCCAAGTGTGGTGGAAGTGTAAGTACTAGGGTCACTGGAATGCATTTTGGATGGCTCGTAATTTAGCATGGCCCATGATGGAGACTAGCTACAGCTTCCCTAGACAGTTAAGTGCATTGACTGCACCCCTGTGGCTGGAGACTGGACACTAAAGTGAGTGAATATGCAGAAAAGGCAACCCACAGACCCTCTGTATGTCCTTGATAACAGAAAGCTGCTGCTTAGGTCTTCCTGAGTTACGATATAGAGTATATGATAGGAGACTCCGCTTGTTAAAGGTGACAAAGTTTGTAAGCTAGGCCTGCCTTTTTGTTTGTGCTTGATGGCTGCTCAGGATGGCTGATAACAGCCAGGTGCTGAGATCTCAAGCTTCACTATGCCCTTGTTTTTGGTATTCATGCTTGGAGCCAGCATTATTGCTCCTGCTGTAAGAGCCTTCACCTAGAACAGAGGCTGATCCTGAGCTACAGCTAGAAAATGACATTTAAAAGCGAATCACCCCAAATCAGTTCTGACACCTCAACAGAAGATCCATATCCTCTACCTGGAAAATGAGTAAAAAAGTGTAACTGTGAAATGATTGATGCATAAGTCACAAAAATGGAGGTAACAAAATGTTTCTTTTTATTCAGTGTCTCTGTCAGTTTTATTTGGTCTTTGCCCTTGATGCCTATATGTCGTTCTCCAATTTGCTGGGATTATTCATTGATAGTTCAATGATGTTCACTTCAATTAATTATAGTTACATTCCTTTGCTCATTGCCTCCATCAATGGAATTCTTCATCTGATGGTCCAATGGAATAGGGGCCATCAGAAGTAGGGCTTTACACCATCTGCCTTCTTTAGGGTAAAACCTGCCTATAAGGGACAGGAACAAATGATGGCCCTCACACACAATTCCAAGTGTGTGGGGCCAATAATTTTTTGTTTTTCAAAAACAAACTTCAGCTTTGGGAGATTGCTTATGAGAAACAAAAAAACATTTTAAAAGTTTGATGGTACCATCCATCAAACATTTCCTAAATAGATAGGAACCATGATGACAGTAGATCTTGTCAATGTAGAGAGCTTTCTGGAGGGCTGGCAGACCACCCTAAATTTGGCTTTTGGAGATCACTCAGAATGTCAGAGGTTTTGTTCTCCGCCATTCTGACAGAGTTAACTTCGTACACCAGACTCTAAATCAGGCCTGTGACAGATTGGGGTATTAGTTGGGGGGCATGAGAACCCATCTCAAAAAATAATCACAATCCTTTTAAGGATGTACCACAAAAGTCAATAAGCAATTTGGCTTAACTTGGAGGCAAAGTGTAAATTAGTTATGCAGTACACAAAAAGTAATAAAATGAAAAAACATCACAAGAAAAAACCATAAACAATTCAGAAACATAGAGTAAGTTTTAATGTAGAAAATATCACTGAAACAACACAACTCCAATCAGTAGAACCAGAGTTATTACCTTTTAAAGTTTAAGGTTCGAAATATCGCCAAAATGCATTAAACTTTAACCACAATCATTTGGTAGTAATTGTCTGAGACAATGTAAAAAATTAAAGCCGACTGCAATGGAGCGCCTGTCGGATATAGTGGCCAGGTTCATCCCAGTAAAAAAATGTACTTTCGGAATAAGGGATACATTTATCATAGTGTTGCTTTGCTCTTGCGTCATGCAAAGTAGCGTAAAGGCAATACAACAAAGTCAGATTTAGGAAGCAACACAAGGCGACCTGGCGTGGCCTTGCAGTGCATGGTAAATCTGTAGTTACGCAAGGCAGCGCAAGTTGCCGCCTTGTGTTACTGTGCACTAGGTAGGAATTCCATGGGTGGAGTATGGGTATTCGAAACACATACACCCATGGATTTTGGCACATTCCCATATTTACCATTAGTGGTAGATCTGGGAATGTGTCAAAATGCTATGCCTTCTTCTAATTTATTTCCTCTTTCTACATGTGTTGCTTTCCACAGCTCATAGAAATAGGAAAAGCCTCAGAGAATTGTTTTTGTGCTGGAAGATGCCCCTTCCTGCACAAAAACAATCATGCCTGCAACGCAGGCACCTTTGCACCATGGTGCAAGCATGCCTGCACTGGCACAAGGTAGTACATTGTGACCGTGACCCAGTGCAAGGAAAGGACAGGAATGTGCCATATAATGTTAAATATGGTTCGTTCCTGCCCTCTCCCTTTCATGCAGCACAGCACAGCAAGATGTCTTGCTGCATTGCTTTGCGTGAAAGTTTGATAAATCTGGCCCCTTGTCTCCGGAATGTAAGTCAGAAATACGCAGCGGGGCAAGGCAGCAGGCTGTAGTTAAAGGGTGATCAATGTCATGCAACAGCCGGTGGACAAGGTTGCAGTGAAGCTGCTTACTTTTTGCAAGAAAGCTCCAGGAGGTAGACATTTTAGTTTTACATCCAGAGAAGATGCCCTGCTGGCCAGATACTTTTTGAGTCTTCGTCTGGTGAAGATTTCTACCTTTGGACTTAGTCACTATTTTTGAGCTTGGATTCTTCTAGCAGGACAAGCCTGCAGGCTTTAGTCAAAGAGGGTTATGCAAAGCCGGCCACTTTCTACGCAAAGTCCAGCTGGTTCAGATTTGCTGCTGCAGAGAAGAAAGTAATGGGAATGTTGGACTTTGCCCTTTTTGCAGGCTTATCCCCATACTTTTTGCTTCTTCATCCTATTTTATCCTGATCTGTTGTTGTTGGTTTTAGTATTCTGGGCACTTTACCACTGCTAATCAGTGCTAAAGTGCATACGCTCTCTGTGTAAATTGTGAACATGATTGGTTATCCATGATTGGCATATTTGATTTACTGGTAAGCCCCTAGTAAAGTGTACTGATGTGCCAGGGCCTGTAAACCAAATACTACTAGTGGGCCTGCAGCACTGATTGTGCCACACACATGAGTAGCTGTGAAAAGGTAACTCAGACCTGACTCTGCAGTGTCTGTGCGCAGTTGTTAACTGCCATGTCGACTTGGCAAGTGCACCCACTTGCCAGGCCCTAACATTCCCTTTTCTTGCATGTTAGTCACCCCTAAGGTAGGCCCAAGGTACCCCTGTGGGCAGGGTGCAGTGTATGTGAAAGGTAAGACATGCCCTGATGTGTGTAGCATGTCCTGATAGTGAACTACTGCCAATTTCGCTTTTCACCATTGAAAGGCTATCTGTTCCTTTAGGATAGAATGGGGAGTTTGCTTATAACATCTTATAAACATAACTACCCCTGGGAACAAGATGGGAAAATAAAGTTTCGTATGCCTGAACTCAGAATGTTAAAATGCATCTTTTAGTGAGGGTGATTTTTACATTCTGTGTTTAAAAATACCACTTTTACAAAGTAGGTATTTTCTTGCTTCGCCATCCAGTGTGCCTCTGCTAGGATGTGGATTGACTGTCTGGGTTTGGAGTGTCAGGGGCTGGGGAGGAGCAGTGGCTCCAGAGAGCCTGACGAGTCAGGGCTGGGCTGAATAGACCTGGGCTGCATTTAGAGTAGGGGGAGGACATTTCCTTTCACCTCAATGGGCCTGGTCTGCTTTCCACATTCTGTCTCCACCCCCTGCCAGGAAGCTGCATCAGAGAGGACAGAACTGGTTTGGGCTGGGTACAGACACTCTCTGCCTTCAGAGAACAAAGACATTTGCTGTATAAAAAGAGGAGCTCAGACCCAGACTTTAGACTACTTCTGGAATCAAGAGGAACCTTTGCCATGGAGAAGAGCTGGAGAAACTGAGGAGAAGTACTGCCCTTGCTGTGTGTCTGGGGTTGGTCTGCAGTTGCTGTTTCTGCCAAGGAAAGGAGAATGACTTTGCTGTGTGCTGTGTCCCCTGCTTGAGAAAAGTCTCCAAGGGCTTGAGTAGAGCTTGCCTCCTGTTTTGAAGTCTCAGCAACACAAAGACTTCACCCCCAGCTCCCCTGAACTTCCTTGCTGGGAGTTCTGACCTGCCAAGAAGTGCCTGTGACTGTGTGGGTCCTCTGGTGGTTGTTTCTGCTGCTGGGAGCTGGATAGCAACGCAACAACAAGAAAGTCGACAGTTTTCCGACGCAACGCCATGGTGTGAGAAGAATCTCCACGCATCACCGTGCCGCTGCTGAAACCGATGCAACGCCTGTCGCCGCTGCAAAAATCAACGCATCGAGGGATCGCGGCTGAAGAAATCAATGCAGCGCCGCTCAACGATGCTGCATCGTTTGCCGTTGCATCCCGGATTTCCACGCATCGTCCCTGTGCGGCAAGTTTTCCCCGATGCAACACCAGCGGATCGGAGTCGTCTCAGAATCGACGCATCTATTCCCCCCCTACAAACTGGACCCGATGCACTGCTCCTCTGTGCCCAGAGGAACTGTCGCATTGCATCCACGAAGGTCTCAGGAATCGACGCATCTCTTTGTTTTTCGACGCTTCCCATCGCTGCAGCTGTTTGGCTTGGTAAACTTTGTCGCAACGACAGGTACTTTGCAAGAAATCACGCATCCATAGTTTTCTATGGACTCAGTTGCTAAAACCTTTTGAAAGCCATTTTTCTTAATACTTGTATGTTGGATTTTTGTAGTTTTGGTCTTGTTAAGTTTAGATAAAAATACGTTATTTTCTAAACTGGTGTGGTGTCCATTTGTGGTGTTATCACTGTGTTACTGTGTGTTTTGAGTACAAATACTTTACACATTGCCTTTGGGATAAGCCTGTCTGCTTGTGCCAAGCTACCAAGGGGGTGAGCAGGCGTTATCTAGAGTGTGTATCCCCCTTTCCCTGACTAGAAGCAAGGGTCCCTATTTGGACAAAGGTACCTACCTCTGCCAACTAGAGACCCCCATTTCTAACAGGGAGGAACCTGGATCTTTAGCCCAGTGGCAATACACCTTCGTTAGATGGGCTTGGTAGTTGGTTCTGGTCCCCCATCAGTTCTCAGAACAAGGATTTTGGAAAAAGTTTCCAAGTTCTAGGTTTCAGGAAATTTCAGGAGGAGTACACTTTGACACCAGCCAATTGTCCAGGACCTTTAGGGGCTGCTTTTTTGTGGTCAAGACTCACTCCTGCAGAGGCCAGCAGTAGGGTCATGGTGAGGTCCATTTGGAACTGGTAAGATGGTCATGGAAGAAAAGGCATCTTTGTGCTTATTGTGTTCCTGTAGTTCAAACAGGAGGTTGGCGTTATGACCCTTGGAATCCACATCTTTGACCGTGGTGCAAGATGGAGAGTAACTCCAGTCTTCAAGACTGTTCTCAAGTCACAAACAGCAGATCTAGTCCACTTCTGTTCCTCCAAAGGTCCATAAGTGATCAAAGGAGGGTACGAGGATGTCACATTTATGCTCAGTGCCAACCTGTGGGTGGGGGAAACTCCTGGCCGCTTCTTTTTTTTATAAACAAAATCTTATTGGTTTAACAGTGCATGCAAAAATCAATAAACAGTATAAAATATTGGATATTCACAACAAAGGTCGCAAGCAGTAAAAGGAAAAAATTGTGGGCCATGATATGTCAGACATCATGCAGATCGTAATAGGCCACACCACGTCCCCCAAATTTTTCGGTCCTTGCTAGGACATCCACGGGCTGCTCCACTTTCACACACAAATCCATCACAGCGTTCCACTCCGCAATAGATGGTGGGGGGAGGACTTCCAATGGAGACCTATGTCACACTTGGCCACCAAAATGTCAAAGGATGCGTTGTCAGCGCGGTCTAAATAAAAAAAGAATCTAAATACGGTATTTGTAAAGAGCTTACTACTCACCCCTAAGGGTCTCAAGGATCCGGGACCGTCGGGGAGATTAAGCAAGCTATTGCCCAGAGTCACATGGTGATGAGCTGAGCTGCCGCCTGCGATCGAACCGTGAGCCCTGCGCTCCTGAGTCAGCTGCCCTGGCCGCTGCACCACACCTCTCCTCTAACATCATCCAAGATGCCCAACAGGGCTGCATGGGGAGTGCAATCAAATGGCCTTTCCGGAACAGTGGTTAATGTTGTGAAAATAGAGGACCAATATTTTGCTATAACCGGGCAGGACCACACTATATGAAAGAAATCTCTTTCGGTACTCATGCACCTATGGCAAGTAGGGTTTGGGAGGAAACCAATTCTCCATAATTGCTGTGGGGTAAAGTGTGAAACATGCAAATATTTTAGTTGTATCAGGCATAGATGAGAGGGAATGACTAGCTCTCGTGGAGCCACCTTGGCATCTCTCCAATCACTGTCATCCAGGTCACCCACCTAACCCTCCCACCTAGCCCGAAGGGGGCCAAAGGACCCGAAGAGTTAAGGACAAAGGATCAGTATATCCGCAAGATGCCTCCTTGGCCCAATGGTGCCAATAGGACCTAGGCCTCAAGAGGACTGTATTCTGGGAGGTCATTCAGTTGCATCCGATAGACAGAGTTGAAGATATCAATAGAATTGGATTTGGTGGAGATGAAATTCATCTTGGAGCATCTGGATGGTCTTCAGCTGCGAGCCCACCGAGATATCCCCAAGCAGGGAAATGCCTAGAGATCCCATTTGTTAAACCCATCCAAACTGGACACCTGTGGCATCCAGCTACACTACCATAAGGGGGTCATCTGTGCAAGCCGGTGGTCCCAGCCATCCCATCCTGGGAGGCCAGTCACCAGCATAGGAGAGTAGCCCTAGTCACCTGCGGCAGAGAATGAGGGATTGGGATGACATATAAGAAACGCAGGATACGCTGTTGGTCCACAAGTGAAATCTCCAGACGGAAGGCGGGGTCTTTGGAGTCGCCAAATATCTAGTCATGAATTGTTTGGAGCTGAGAGGCCCAGCAATACAGGTGACCACCAGACAGCCCCAACCCACCATCATAGGATGATTGGACGCAGTTATGAAAGGCAATTCTCGGGGTCTTATCGCCCAAAGGAAGGAGCGCGCAGCACCATGTAAGCCTGCGAACCAAGAGTGAGGAATGAAGAGGGCGTAATTTTGCAGAGCACATATTAATCGTGAAAGGGCGATCATTGTAAAAAGTGCAACCCTACCCAAGACATTGAGCAGGATAGTGGACCATCTGATCAAGTCGACTCATTCAGGTTAATTTGGGCTCTAGAGCAATGACCACTCCTAGGTAAGGAAAACTCAAACTACATACTGTAGTTGAATTTTCCTACGCAAGGAAAACTCAAACTACGGACTGGGAGACAGTCTTGCCAATCAGTAACCTCGCAGTCACCCCGCACTGGGACAAGAAGGAATTTGTTCCAGTTGACCACCATCCCTGATGAATTTCCAAACAGCTGATGCATCTGTAGGAGCTGCTTTCCGGTGATATGAGGTTAGCAGAGGAAGAGTAGCATGCTATCCACATACAATGCGATGCAGTCCTACAGGGCAGTTTAGTCACTAGACACCCCAGATTTTGGCATCGCAATGAAACCAGACCGCCAACAGCTCAATTGCCAGGGTGAACAAAAAGGTAGAAAGAGGGCATCCCTGCCTGGTGCCCCTGTGTCTTGAAAAGGAAGGAGACAAAATGCCAGTGACCCCCCACCTGCGCCTGGGGCAAGCATGGAGCACTTTGACAAAATACAGGAACCAGGGCTTAAATCCACTTGAAAAATAAATCCCCAATCCAGGATATCAAAAGTTTTTTCAAAGTCTAAAACGATAAGTGCAGCAGGGTACCAAAAGTGCTGGTGGTGTTTCAAGGCAATGTGCACTCGACAAATTGAATGGTGGGTGCTGCAGTAAGGCATAAAACCACATTGATCTGGGTGGACAAGAGAGGGTAGCAGCAGCAGGAGGCAGCTTGCCAGGACATTTGCAAAGACTTTTATTTCAGCGTGGATAAGTGAAATCTGCCTCCGGGGCTGACCTGGTTTATGGAGAACTATGATGGTGACACGGTCTACCTCAGAAGGGAAATGACCCCTATCCACAGCCTCCATGTAAAAATTGATGAGATGGGGGAGATTGATGACAAGAGCTTTCTTTAGTATTCAATAAGGAAGCCATCCGTCCCGGATGTTTTACCTGATTGGAGCTTGCCAACAGCTTGCCAACAGACAACTCCTCTACCATCAGGGCCTGATCCAATGCCAGCCTGTCTCCCACTGTCAAGGTTTCCTGTTAGACATGGCATCTTTGGCGTGGTGTCCCCTGACTTTTTGTCTCTACCGCCTGTATTTTTGATGTGCTGGATTTCGTTTGTGATGGCCTAGCTGCTTTGGGCACTTTGCCACTGCTGATCAGTGTCAAAGTGGAAGTGCTCCCTGTGTAAATTGTTATTACAATTGGTTCTCCCTGATTGGCATATTTGATTTACTGGTAAGTCCCTGGTAAAGTGCACTGAGTGTGCCAGGGCCTGTAAATCAGATGCTACTAGTGGGCCTGCAGCACTGATTGGGCCACCCTTATGAGTAGCCCTGGAAAGCCATCTCAGACCTGCCACTGCAGTGTCTGTGCACAGTTTTATACTGCCATGTCGACCTGGCAAGTGCACCCACTTGCCAGGCCCTAACCTTGCCTTTTCTTACATGTAAGGCACCCCTATGGTAGGCCCAAGGTACACCCATGGGCAGGGTGCAGTGGTGTATATAAAAGGTAGGGCATGTACTGGTGTGTGTGTGACATGTCCTGATGAAATACAGTGTATCTCGTTTTTCACTATGGAAAGGCTGTCTGCCCCATAGGATAACATAGGAGATACTTTGTAACATCTTACAAGTATAACTTCCCATTGGGACAAGATAGAGAAATAACGTTTAGGCTTTCTGAACTCAGAATTTAATAACACATGTTTTAGTAAAGATGGTTTTTAAATTATGTGTTTGAAAATGGCACTTTTAGAAAGTAGGCATTTTATTGTTTAACCATTCTGTGTGCCTCTGCCTGTTTGTGGATTGACTGTCTGGTTTTGGAGTGACAGGGGCTGGGGCTGTGCATTCACTGTAGACAGCCGGGTTGGGGGGGGTGCCTGGCCCTTCCTGGATGACTAAGAGCTAAGCTGAATAGACCATGGCTGCATCTAGAGTAGTGGGAGGATTTTCCTTGCACCTGAATAGGGCCTGTCTCCCTTGCACAATGCTGTCTCCATCCCCTGTGGTCATACTTCACCAGTGAGGACAGAATTGGTTTGGACTGGGCTCAGAGACCCTTGCACAAAGAAGAATAAAGACAAAATGGGGTGTAAGTAGTGGACCTTAAACCCCAGAACTTTAGATCATTACTGGACTCAAGAGGAACCTTTGCCAAAGAGAAGAGCGGGAGAGCTGTGAAGAGGAGTACTGCCCCTTTGCTGTGTGCTGTGTGGGGTTGGCCTGCAGTTGCTGCTTCTGCCTAGGAAAGGACAAAGACTGGAACTTTGCTGTAAACCTGCTTGAAGAAGTATCTCCAAGGGCTTTTGTGTGCTGGCCTCCTATTCTGAAGTCTCAGGGGCACAAAGACTTCACCCCCAGATCCCCTTTAACTCTATTGCTGAGAGTTCTGACCTACCAGGGGGTGCCTATTCCAGTTTTGGGCCTCTGTAGGTTGTTCCTGCTGTTGGGAGTGGGAAGCAACTTGAAAGAAGCAAGAAAACCTGTCTCTGATGCCATCAGCAGCACTGCTGTGGTGCCGCGACCTGCACCGAGGCCAGAGGCACTGCTCAAGAAGTGCACGACACACCGCCTGGCCTGCACCGCAGCTCTGTCACCCTTCAATGCCTGCCGACACCTGCAGTCTTCGGCATTGCCTGATGCCAGCGCTCGCACCTACTCCGTTATCCCCAGCGTCTGCATCCTGTTATTGCAGCGCCGGTAACTGCTGAGGGTGACTCCATGAACTAGCTGACTTTGCACCATCAACGGAATCGCCGCCTCACCATTGACGCAACCGACTTCCCCTGTCCTGGATTTGACACGTCACCTCCTCGCAGGCATGACGCCTCGCCTCGCCCACGGCAGCCATGGAGCCAGCCTCGACCTCAGCACGAAGCCTCACCTCCATGACGCCGTGCATCATCATAGACTTTGTTTCCAAAGGTACTGTTTGTTTGGGGGTCCATGTGACTCCTTGCCCGACACCTCGCACCTCGCAGTCGGCACCATACTTTGGCCTTTATTGCTGTCACGATGTCGTAGTAGCCCGAGGTGGAGCTATTTTTTTCTACAAGCTTTATTTTGGAAGTAATTGTTTTTAAGTGCTATTTTACGACCTGTATCTTGGATTTTTGTCATTTTGGTCTTATTGAGTTTAGATAAAGATACTTTATTTTTCAAAACTGGTGTGGTGTCCATTTGTGGTGTTCTCACTGTATTACTGTGTATTTTTGTTGAAAAGACAAATCTACATGATGGTACGTTCCAGTATTTATTTGATCTCCTATGCCCACCATCCAACACATATTCTGTCTCTACAGCTCTTGAATGTTCTCACCCAAGCTTCTCTACACAGGCTCCCTGTCCCAACATTCTAAGGCAACCTCTGCTCTAACTGTAGGGAAATACCAACTGGGGGGAAGCGGGGAGAAAGGAAAGAGAAGCAAAGGCAAAACCACACAACCTAATGAATAATATCACTTGGAAGATATACCAATATAGGAGGGGAAAACAATAAAGCATGAAATATATCAGTTTTGAGTAGAAATACTTCACACATTGCCTTTGGGATAAGTCTGTCTGCTCGTGCCAAGCTACCAAGGGAGTGAGCAGGGGTTATCTAAATTGTGTATCCCCCTTATCCTGACTAGAAGCAAGGGTTCCTACTTGGACAAAGGTACCTACCTCTGCCAACTAGAGGCCCCCATTTCTAACATTTCCAATCGGAGGTCGGCAATCATAAGATGAGTGCCTTCCCATTTGGGTCAGTGGTGACAACTATAGAAGGAGCTATAATAAGAGGCAAATTCAGCCACAATCTCTGAGAGGCAGTGGGCCTTGTCCCGTTGAGGTCTGAATCAGAGGAACCAGCTGAGAGGCTGCGTCGCGTGTTGCCAACCAGTACAAGATTTTCCCCAATTTGTATCTCAACTCATAGAAATGCCTAGCAGAGGCCATTCAACATTGCTTGGCCTCCTCCAGGCACAGCTGACAGAGAGAGGCCCTGCAAGCTTCAAGTTGCTGCAAGGAGTGGGCGTCCTGAAGCTGCTGATAATGGCACTCAAGAGACAAATGCTCCACTTCCAGATTGGCAATACACTGAATGCGAGCACAGGTTGCCCTGCGAAGGTACACCTGGGCCCTTCACCAAGGGACTGCCTTACTGGCCATCCAGATGGTCCCCGGGGAGGCAACCAAGCCCGCTTTGATGTCAAAGAATGTGTGAAGTTCCTAGGACAGGTAGTCAGTACATTGATCATCCACCAGCCACCAAGCCATAAAGGCCTGCTACTCCCACACTGCTGGTCATAGTGCAGCATAACAGGGCCATGGTTGTAAATACTCTGGGACTGGGTATGTTTGGATCCCAAATTGGGGATGTCCATGGTTGGGAGGAAGAAATAGTCAATCCTAGAAAGACTACCATGGACTGCAGAGAGGTGAGTGTGTTCAATCACCCATGGGTGCCACAACCTTCACGCGGCACAGAAGCCCAGAGACGTCGCCCATTCTGCCAGTGGAGGGGAGTGTTGCGAGTATGTCCTCCTCGCCCCTGTCACATCAAGCTTATGATCCAATACAGTATTAAAGTCACAGCCAATGATGGTGGGACCTGATGGAAGGTCTAGAATTACCTCCTGGATGCAGTGCAGCACAGGGACGCCTGCACTCGGTGTTATGTAATGTACACGCTAAGGAAGTTGTGGTGTCTGCCCTCAGGAAGACCCTCCACACGGACATACATCCCTTCATTGTCTGATACTGAGCGAGTGACAGAGAGTAGAAAGGATTTGTAGAGGAGGATGGCGACACCCCTGGAGCCCCTAGTGTTGCTTACATGTAAAACACAGTCATTCCCAAAGCGAGCGATAACTGGGCAACCTGTGCCAAAGAGGTGTATCTTTTGAAGAAATAGCACAGTGGGGGAGGGACACTTAGCAAAGCAAAATACGTCTGTATGTGTAATGTGGTCATTTAGACTGCTAATGTTCCAAGTCATCAGGGGTAATAAGTGTTATTAGTCTATGATGGCCAAATGGGAGCTGTTAGAAATGGGGTTCTCTAGTTGGCAGGTTGTTACCCTGTCCAAGTGGCGACTCTTCTTCCTAGTCAGGATAAGGGAGCTACACTTCTAAAATAACCCCTGCTCACCCCCTTGGTAGCTTGGCAGGAACAGTCAGACTTATCTCAGAGACAGTGTGTAAAGCATTAGCACATAACCAACAGTAATACAGTGAAAACACTACAAAGGAACACCACACCAGTTTTAGAAAAATAGCCAATATTCATCTGTGTAAAGCAAGACCAAAATGATAAAAATACAACATACAGTGATTCAAAATAAAGCAAAAATAGACTTTAAAAACAGTTCCTTGAAGTTGATAGCTTTCATGTATGAAAAGGGAAAGTTAGGGCTTGGCAATTGGGTGCACTTGCCAGGTCGACATTGCAGTAGAAACTGCGTGCAGACACTGCAGTGGCAGGTCTGTGAACCCTTTGAAAGGCTGCTTGTGTGGGTGGCACAATCAGTGCTGCAGGCCCACTAACAACATTTGGTTTATATGCCCTGGGCACACACAGTGCACTGTACTAGGGACGTAGGAGTAAATCAAATAAGCCAACCATGGAAACACCAATCCATAAACACAATTTACAGTAAAAACACTTGCACTTTAGCACTGATCAGCAGTAGTAAATTGCACAGAAACACTAAACCAGTATAAACAAGATCCAAAGTACTACAAAAACCAGGAGGTCCAAAGCTAAAAGAGAGGATAAACACCAAAAGATGCCAGGTTTAACACATATCCACTCCAGCTGAAAGTAGGCAGAAATACCCACCCTCTTGGGAGTTCTCTGCACTAAGGCAGAAGAACCGGGCAGACCATCAGCATTGGCGTGCTCTGTGCCAGGGCGGTGTTCCTACATAAAGTCCATTCCCTATAGGGAGATGGACCACCTCAACAGTTTTGGGTTCTCACCCATCATCTGCATTAACCATCTGAGGGGCCTGATGTCTGTCTGAACTCAGAAGTGAGTCCCAAGCAGGTAGGGTCTTAACTTCTTCAGCGCCCAGACTACAGCAAAAGCTTCTCGATCAATGGCACCCCACCTCTGTTCCCTGGGGAGTAGCCTCCTGCTAAGGAAGACTGCAGGCTGGTCAATACCCTCGTTGTTCAGATGTGAGAACACCGCTCCCAGACCATGCTCTGAAGCATCTGTCTGCACTACAAATTCCTTGGAGAAGTCGGGTGCCTTGAGCACAGGCGCCATGCACATAAATGCCTTCAGGGCATCAAAAGCGGTCTGGCAGGCATCAGTTCAGATCACCTTCCTGGGATGCTTCTTGGAAGTCAGCTCAGTAAAGGGGACAACAATGTTGCTATAGCTCTTGACAAACTCCTATAGTAACCAGTAAGGCCTAAAAAGGCTCTCACCTATGTCTGGGTCTTGGGGGTCTCCCACCAAGCTAGAATATTGTCAATCTTAGGCTGTAGGGGGGCCACCAGGCTGTTTCCTACCTGGTGCCCTAAGTACACCACAGACCCCTCCCCAATCTGGCACTTACTGTCCTTGATCGTGAGGCCTGCCTTCTACAGAGCCATCAACACTTCCCAGAGGTGCTGCAAGTGATCTGCCCAGTCGGAACTGAACACTGCGATGTCATCCAGGTAGGCAGTACTGAAATTCTCCAGCCTAGCCAATACCTGGTTGACCAACCTCTGAAAGGTGGCAGGGGCATTCCTCAACCCAAAGGGCATTACCCGGAACTGGTAATGCCACTCTGGTGTTGAAAATGCAGACCTCTCCGTGGCCCCATCAATCAAGGCAAACACCCAGATGTTAGATCAAACATACTGAGGAACATAGCAGCTTCCAACCAATCGATGAGCTCTTCAGCTCTGGGGATGGGGTGTGCGTCAGTCCAAGGGACGGCATTGAGCCCATGGTACTCCACGCAAAACTGAAGTTCAGGAGTGGCACTGGGTGCAGCAGCCTTTGGGAGCAAGACCACTGGGCTTGCCCAAGGACTGTTGGAGGGCTCAATCATGCCTAGCGCCTACATCTTAGAAAGCTCTTCTTTGATGCTGGCCTTGACACTGTCTGTAAACCCGTACATATTGTGTTTGACAGGAGGACTGTCCCCAGTGTCCACATCATGGGTACACCAGCGCGTGAGACCTGGGGTCAGAGAGAACAGTGAGGCAAATTGCCCCAACAGCTGATGACAGTTACTCTGCTGCTCTGGGGTCAGTGCAGGGGAGAGGTTCACACCTTCCACTGACCCATCGTGCTCCTTGGTAGACAGGAGGTCAGGGAGAGGTTCACTCTCCTCTTCCACCCCATCGTCTATAGCCAAGAGCATCCTTAATTCAGAGCTTTCAAAGTGAGGTTTGAGGCGGTTCACATGTAGGGCCCTCAAAGGGTTCCTGGGAGTCTGCAAGTTCACCATATAGGTGACATCACTCTTGCGCTCCCACACCTCAAAAGGCCCTGTCCACTTGTCCTGCAGGGCACAAGGCTCTACTGGGGCCATAACCCACACTTTCAGGCCAGGGTGAAACTCTACCAGAGTGGCATTCTGGTCATACCAATGTTTCATCTCCTTTTGGCTGGCTTCTATAGGTTCACCTGAGGGAGTCTCCTGAAGCGCTCAGTCTGGTTTCTAAAGGCCAGCATGTAGCTACATACGTCCTGGGGAGTTTCCCTGGGAGCTGTCTCCCAGCCTTCTTTCACCAGACTGAGAGGTCCTCTCACAGGGTGCCCATACCGCAACTCAAAGGGACTGAACCCAAATGACTTCTGCGGTACCTCCCTGTGAGCAAAGAAAGGGCATGGTAGGAGGACATCCCACTTATGCCTTATTGGTTCAGTTAGACCATTGATCATGTCCTTCAGGGTTGGGCATAATCTCTCTACCAACCTATTACCTTGGGGGTGGTAAGGAGTGGTGAACTTGTAGGTCACACCACACTCCTCCCACAGCGATGTCATATACTTGGATATGAAATTGGTACCTCGGTCAGATACCACCTCTCTGAGGAAACCCAAGCTGGAAAAGATCCCCATTAACGCGCGGCTCACCACGGGTGCCGTTTTTGTCCTCAGAGGGATAGGCTCCGGGTACCGGGTGGCATGGTCCACCAACACCAGGATATACCTGTTGCCCATAGCTGTCTTGGGGTCCAGGGGCCCCACAAGGTCCATCCTCACTTTCTCAAAAGGGGTGCCCTCAACCAGAAAAGGTTGGGGAGAGAAGCCTTACACTTCCTCCCACTCGTACCACTTAACTGGCAAGTTTGGCAAAACCTACAATGAGCATCAGACTGCACCTGCATTTGGGGCCAATAGAAGTGGGTGACAATTCTGTCAAAGATCTTGTTCTGCCCAAAATGTACTGCCAAAGGCACGTCATAAGCCAGACCCAATAGGAAGGTCCTGAAGCGCTGGGGTACCACCAGCACACGGGCTGACCCAGGCTCAGCGACCTTAGGCTCGCTGTATAGGAGACCATACTCCCAGTAGATCCAGTGTGATTCAGACTGGTCACCAACTGTCTGGTTTGCAGCCTGCTGCCACAAACCCTCTAGAGAAGGGCATTATTTCTGCTCCCTGCAGAACTCTTCCCTGGTGGGACCCCCTTCTGTCTGCCAATGGGTCAGCTCAGATAAGTTCTCCAGCTCAGCTAACTGTCCCCCTGTAGGTTCGGGGGCATCCCGCTCGAGGTCAGCCTCCTCCCGGACCATGGGAACTTCAGGAGCATTTTGTACGTGCCCCTTACTCTTTCTCTTGGCAGGCACCTGGGCCACTGTTTCAGTCTCCAGGTCCTTCTGATTACCCTTGCTGGCTACCATGGACTGAGTGGTCATGCATGCCCACTCTGGTAACCCAAGCATCTCCAAGTGAGACCTGAGCTCCACATCCTTCCACAAGGACTGCTCCAGGTCGTTCCCTAGTAGACAATCTACAGGCATGTTAGGGCTCACAACCACCCTCAAGGCACCTGAGATCCCCCCACTCAAAGAGAACCTGCGCCACCTTACACTGGCACTCTAAAATTGACTACAGCAATTACTTGGTGGAATACACCAGGGACTACTTGCTCCTCAGATACCAGTTGACACCGGACTGAGGTCACACTGGCTCCAGTATCTCTGAGAGCCTCTACTCTTCTCCCATTAATGGTCACGCAGGTGCTATACTTCGTAGTGTTTACAGGCACCTGGCATCCTGTAAGCATCTCACTGTCCCCTAGTGAGACAAGGGTCATTTCTGTTGGATCCCCACCCTCTTATGGGTACTCCTCCTCCCCAAACGCTACACTAGCCATCACCTTGTAATGCCAACCAGTGGGTGGCTCTTCCCCCTTGGGGCACTTGGGATCCCCCTTCAGTTGACCCACCTGGCCACATGTATAGCATGTACAGGGCTCTGTCCCTGCAGGCTTTCCTGGAGTGACCCATGGTTTCTTATCTCCTGGGGGCAGGAATTCTTACCTTGGATACTAGTTTGGGGCCCTTTAGAGAACTTCTTTCCTTTACCCCTTTCCTCTCACTTTTCTGCAGGGGTCCCTGCCCCTCTTTGACAGAGTCTACCCATACACCTTTTTGTGGACCCTGGTACTCACCCAGCAGGTCCGCCTCCATGGCAATCTTCCTGGGGTCAGTCAGCTTACTATCTGTCAAGTGCTGGTGCAGCTCTGCAAAACATAGACTAGACAAGTGCTCCCACACAATTAAATTGTACAGCCCCTGAAATTCTGTCACATTGCTGCCCTTCACCCAACCATCCAGTGACCTGCAAAAAGAATCCACACATTCTAACCATGTCTGGGACTCAGTTTTCTTACTCTTTATAAACTGATCCCTGTACTTTTCAGGAGTGAGACCATACCTAGTGAGAAGGGGCTCCTTCTTTTCAGTGTAGGTAAGGTTGTACCCCTTACCCAAAGCCAACAATGTGTCCCTCCCCTCCTCTGAGAGGTGATGCCACAATCATGCCCCCAATTCTTTTCAGCACCCCATTCATGTGGATAGATGCCTCATAGCCCTGAAACCTCCTCTATATGCCATCTCCCTTCTTGTACTCTTTTGCTTCATTCTTGGGAATGTGTACTATTCTATCTGAGTGCACTGAGAAATTGCTGCCGCCATCTGTGCTGGACATACTCCTTAGTTCTAGCTCCTTGATACCACACTCATGTTCTAAGATCATCGTCCTCTCTTCCATGACTATTCTTTTGTTTTCCCTTTCATTCTCCTGCCGGAGTTTTTCCAGTTCAAACTTCCTTGCCTCCCGCCTGTCCTCCAGCTCTTCTGGGGACAGACCACTGCTGCCTGGCTTGGAGGGTCGCACCCTCCCAAAAGCACATCCACCCATTGAATTGGCTCTTCTGCCTACCCATTAGGAACTTCAGATTGCCCACTGGCCTTTCTGGCCTCTACCCAGGCCCTCAGTGCCTTTTGCAGCTCCTCTTTCTTATGATGAGGGTCTGATTTGGACTTTCGGGTTTTTGCACACAGCCTTCAACTCCCTCACATTGTGGGCTTCCAACCTATCCTCCTCAAAAAACACTTCTAGGGATACAACTGATTATGCTGTTGATTCATGCAGGGTCTGATTTGGACTTTCAGGTTTTTGCACACAGCCTTCAAATCCCTCACATTGTGGGCTTCCAACCTATCCTCCTCAAAAATCACTTCTAGGGATACAACTGAATATGCTGTTTATTCATGCATGATGCAGCAGGAAGTTCAAGTTCAAAAGAAGAAAATGGAATACAAAAATAGACCAAGAAGAAAACAGTATGTGGTACGTAGTGGTCTGCGATATGGTAGTAGTGTACACCAATCAATGTAGGTCAAGTGCAAACGCAAGTCATATCCTCACTACTGACAACCAATGTTAGAAATTGGGGTCTCTAGTTGGCAGGTTGTTACCCTGTCCAAGTAGGGCTCCTTCTTCCTAGTCAGGATAAGGGAGTTACACTTCTAAAATAACCCCTGCTCACCCCCTTGGTAGCTTGGCAGTGTGTAAAGCATTTGCACATAACCAACAGTAATACTGTGAAAACTCTACAAAAGGACACCACACCAGCTGTAGAAAAATAGCCAATATGTATCTGTGTAAAACAAGACCAAAATGATAAAAATCCAACATACATTGATTCATAATACTCATAAAGCAAAATAGACTTAAAAACCAGTTCCTTGATGTTGATAGCTCTGCCCGGGGCTATCACAGCATCGTGAACAAATAAATCCACAGTTGTGGCTGACCGCAGCATCGCGGGCAAGCTACGATGTCGGGAAGACCTGCAAAACAGGCCCTTTAGAAATGCAGGGCGTAGGGGACCTTGCGATGAGCTCCGATGAGCCGGTGTTGGCAGGCGTTGGTTCCGGAGGTCGGTGCAAGAGTCGTTGGGCCCTTGAAGTCACATGCATTTTAGGTCAAAGTGCAGCAGTGCGGCGTGCGGTGCCCTCAGGTTGCAGTGCAGGCAGCGGCTCGGTGACGGCATCCAGCAGCGTCGGTGAGACCAGGGTTGCCGTGTGAAGTGGGGCGGCACTCGCGGTGCTAGCAGGTCACAATGGCGTCATTGCTGCTGAAGCGCTGTCGCCGGCTGACAAACTGGAGTTGATGGCGCCGATATCGATGGGCCAGCACTGGGGTGTGAGAAGGGAGGGTGCATTGTGTAACTTACGAGCAGTACCCCCAAACCACGGTGCAGGCAGCAGCAGCAGCATCGATATCAGCTTGGAGCGGAGTTGTTGGTAAGGGCTGCAGTGCACAGCGGACAGTGCTCTGTGTTCTCCACGAGCGGAGTCCACAGGTCACAGTGCATGCAGCGGCATTGGTTGTGGCGTTGCAGCATCGTTGGAGATACCAGGGCAGCGGTGTGAAGCGAGGAGGTGTGGAGTGCGGTGCCCACAGGTCACAGTGCAAGCAGCGGCTTGGTGGCAGTGCGAAGTGCGGCAGTGCCCTCTGTGGTGACTTCAGGTGACGGAGCCGGCAGCGGCTTTGGGGATGGTGTTGTGTTGCTGTTTTCCTCTGTGGCAACTGAAACACTCAGTTCCAGAAGCTGGTACCCAGAGGATCTTGAAGTCTTTGTTGTTCCTGAGACTTCTTGCACAAGGGGCAAACTGTACCTCAAGCCCTTGGAGACACTCAGAAAGAAGTTGCAGAAAGTTAAGTCCAGTCCTTTCTTTGCCCAAGAAAGAAGCAGCTACGGCATGCTAACTCAGCAAAGCACATAGCAAAGTGGTAGCCCCTCCCCAAAGCTTCTCCAGCTCTTCTTCTTGGCAGGTGCCTTGATCCAAAAGAGTTCTAAAGTTCTTGGGTCAGGGCCCCAATATTTATACCACATTTCCCTTTGAAGTTGGCACAAACAATGTTCCACTGGCATACATAAACCAGTTCCACCTGGCTTAGCCCAGGTTCACTCTAGGAGGGGGAGACAGCTTTGTGGAAGGCAGCCACAGTCCATTCAGGTGCAAGTGACACCTCCTCCTGCTACTCTAAATGTAGCCAGGTCTATTCAACCTGGCTGTCAGTCACCCAGGAAAGGCAAAGCACACCTCAATTCCCCTTGTGTTTGTCTAGTGTGAATGCACATCCCTGCTATTGTCACTCTGAACCCAGACTGTGAATACACAATGGCAGAGGCACACAGGATGGATAAGCAATAAAATGCCCACTTTCTAAAGTGGCATTTTCAAACACACAACAAAAAAATTATCTTCACTAAAAGATTGTTAAATTCTGAGTTCAGGAAGCCTAAACTGTTCTATCTTGTTCCAATGGAAAGTTATGCTTGTAAGATGTTACAAAGCAACTCCCAAATTAGCCAATAAGACAGATAGCCTTTTAATAGTGAAAACGAAATTGGCTGTATTTCACTATCTGGACATTTCACACACACCAGTACATGTCCTACCTTTCACATACACTACACCCTGCCCATGGGGGTACATTGGGCCTACCCGAGGGGTGTCTTACATGTAAGAAAAGGGAAGGTTAGGGCCTGGCAAGTGGGTACCCTTGCTAGGTTGACATGGCAGTAGAAACTGCATGCAGTCACTGCAGTGGCAGGTCTGAGAACCCTTTGAAAGGTTGCTGGTGTGGGTGGCACAATCAGTGCTGCAGGCACACTAGCAATATTTGGTTTACATGCCCTGGACACACACAATGCAGTGTACTATGGACTTAGGAGTAAATCAAATAAGCCAATCATGGAAACACCAATCCATAAACACAATTTACAGTAAAAGCACTTGCACTTAAGTACTGATCAGCAGTATTAAAGTGCCCAGAAACATTAAAACAGCATAAACAAGATTCAGAGTACCACAAAAACCAGGAGGTCAGAAGCAAAAAGACAGGGTAAACACGCCAAAAGATGCCAGGTCTAACAGGAGTGTAAATAAATACGCTGCCCAGTGAAATAGGGTGCACCGTTTGTGTTGAGGGAGACCATGGTTAAGGAATGTGTGGCGCACTAGCATCAGTAGGCAAGTGCACTGCTTAGGTGAAATAAAAACTAAGAAAAAAAAACAACAAAACTGTGTAATCAAACATCCAACAAACCCCCTAATACTACCCCACCCCTACACTGCCACCTCAGAAGTATCTGTCACCCAAACTCCCTCATAGAACCAAATAACATGGGAGCACAGAGAGGTTGGCTTCCCCCATCCAACGTTCAAGAGACAAGGATTTTGAGCTGCTGGTATACCTTACAGAAGCAGAAGACAAGAACAGTGCATCCATAAGTTGAATTACAATGAATACCTGGATCCAAAAGTAAAGACCCAAGCACGGAGGCCTCAGTACAGGTCTAGCTTTTACCTCCCATCAAAGTTTGGGGCCAAGGGGTGGAGAGGGCACCCCCTTTGAAGATGACTAGCCCCTTGGGAAGACCAATTGCGGCCACCACTCTCCTCACTGGATGAACTCTAAGTGCCCACCACAGTTTACAGTCACCGTTTGGATCTCCATTGACCCTGTCCCTTAACCCAGGATGGCCCAGCACGAGGACCACTCAGCTGCAGAGCATCCAGCCCCTGGAGGGAAGGTGGTGAGTGAGGCTTGAGGTCTCTGTGCTCTGCGGCCCAGTCCCATGCTGCCCACAGAGATAAAAAAAAAAAGCAGGTATAATAGAGGATCTTCAGTTTTGTAGGGAACATAAACATATACAACATGTAAATTGCCCAATGCTTTTGCTTGACAGAACAAAAGGCTTTACGCTGCTTATGGACCAGGTGTGTATAATCTAGGAAAATGAGGATGCAGCCATTCTGGAAAGGGATGGGCCTCTGTGATCTCGCTCCCTTAACAATAGCATCCTTATCCTTCTAATTAAGAATCCTGTAAACAAGGGTTCTGTGGGGCAGGCCACGTGGAGGCCACTGCATCAAGGATCTGTGGTCTCACTCCAATACAAAGAAGAGAGATGATTGGATGGCAGCCAGGATTTGATCCACTCCTCCAAGAACTCATCAGGCACCGGTACTTCCACTCCTTTAGGAAAGACAATGAAACAAAGGTTGTTCCTGCGAGCCAGATTATCTGCATCTTCCATGGATTTCTCCAGAAGTATGGCAGAGGCAGGTAAATGGTAGACTGTAGATCTGAGCTCTTGGATGGTGTCCTCGAGCTCCAAAATGCAGCCTTCAGCATCAGAGACCCGGTCCACCATGTTACGACAATCTTGTCACAGGAGAGCTGCATCCACACCCACCTCACCAAACTTGGCCTCAAGAGCCACTTGCGAAGCTTGTATGGCTTGTAAGATCGACTTGGTATGCAAAACATCCGAGGGCACTGAGTCCGGCTGAGGGTCCATAACATGCCTGGAGTCTGCGGCTGTGGAGTTGGAGTATCACTCTATTTTTGTTTGGGAGGCGAGTGGCCAGTGTTTACCCATGGCGAGGTTGGATATGTGGATCCCACTGCACAGGAGAAAGAGAGCAAAGGGTTGGTCCTCTTTCACCACAATTCTATGCGGTCACCACAAGCGGCTGATCTGCTCTACTAGGAAGTGCACCCCGGATCACTCAGGAGCTCTCAAAGGGTGATGATGAATATGGGGCCTAATCAAAACCCAGTAGGCACAGAGGCTGGAGCTGTGTCTGCACAGGCCCAGTCTGTGGGTACTCACACTAGTCCACATAAGTCTAAGGGAGGGGACAGACATGGCCCCCCCGAAAGGTAGCCTCTGTCCAAGCTGGCCTTATCCTGGCCCTCCAACAGGCACACCAGTCCTGGTTATCCTCCGTACCCCTATACCCACAGCCCCCGGTGCAAGGGGGGCATATACAGCAGACTCGAACTCTCTAGGCCCAGGCACAATACACAGACAGATGAAAAGCATGGGGGAGAGCAGGACAGGTAGTGTGGCCTACCTCAATTGCAGCACCGCCCACAGCCACAGTCTGGAGCAGTTGGGCATGATGGGGATGGAGGGGGGCGTGGACTGCAAGGGCCTCATGGCGGATGCGTTTTAAGGTCCCTCTGCCACATATCCCCATAATCTGTTAAATTTATAAGCAAACCCGCGACTTCCAATGCGGGACTCCATTGAGGAGTACTTTACTCACCCCCAGGAGACCAGGAAGATGACAACGCAGCCGAGCACCGCCATCTGTGCACCTGAGCCTGTGAGGTCTCGGCTCGTCGAGCAGGCTAGGGGAGACGTCTGCTGTGTGGCATGTGAACAGAGAAGATCGCCGCTGGCAAGGGGATCAGCAGGAGCCGGGAAGCTTGCACCCCGGAGCGTCGACGGAGCAGGCGGTGTGTCTGGAGCGGAAGGAAGTGCTGTCCCGGCAGCTGTGGGGGCGGGCGGCGCGGCAGACATTTCTGCAGAGCGGGATCCAGGGTGAGGCCCAGGCCTGGGCCTGCAGGAGACTTCACTCGCCACAACGCGGGAGCAAGTGAGGGTTCGCCGGCAGTTAGCGGATTGGGATGATGAACCCTCCTCACCCTTGGGGGCCTGATTAACTGCCAGCAGAAGCGCGGCGGCCACTGCCTGCTGGTTTCAGCACACAGAGGCGAACCGGTTTGATCGGCAGACCAAGGGGAGCGACCACCAGCCAGGAAACAGAGTGAGAAGGTGCCGTTGGAGACAACGTGCGCAGCGAGTGCCCGTCGATGAGGGGGTGAGCTGCGGGAACCGAAGAGAAGGTATCATGCAATGACGGCGTGACAGGAACACTAACGAGTAAGCGGCGGGAGGCCCTGCGGTGTACTGCTGAAAGGGTGAGTCCTGATGCGAGCGCCGCTACTGGGCACGTGCAACCAGAAGCTGGGTCTGCGCGGAGGGGAGGCCAGGCCGCACCGGGCTCAGAAAACAGAGCATAGCTGTTAATAGCTGGGTGAGTGACGGTTCCACCCTGTGAGCTGTGAGCTCCGGCATTTCCTGCATCATTGGGCGTCTCCTGCATGGGACTGGAGGCCAGAGCGCCCTGGAGGGGAGTCTTCATGGAGCAGCCCAGCTGATTGAGACTCTGGGCACTTAGGGTCGGCTTCCAGCAAGGGCTGAGAATACAACGTCGACACTTCTGCATGCCAGACAAGGCCTGCAGCAGTGAGTTGGTCCTTACACGCGGCGTGACTCCCAGTTGAGCACTCATCAGAATAACTGCTATCCCCGTAGCACCATAGACAACACCAGCTGCACCAGGAGATAAGGGGGGGGCGGCTGCTACATAGTGCTTATGCGCGGAATTAAAACTGGGAGCCATGCGAGTTATATTCCATGGAAAGACCCGCTGGTGGGCAAGATGAGACCTGAACCTTTTGCGGAGCTGATGCAGTTATAGCCCCGGTGCTTTAAATTTGCTGAATTGACCTACACAGACACTTTCAGCCATAGTGTTCAGGCCTGTAAGGTGCAACGCATTAGCCAGATGAATCAGAGTGCTTGGCTGCGGAGATGGGCCGCCCTAAGGGCACTGGATCGCGGGCCTCCTCACAAGTCGCAGGTCCGAAGGACATGGACAACACGTGGTCTGTGCCGCAGCAGGACCTCCCTGAAGACAGGCTGTATGCAATCCTGAATTCCAAAGAGAGATCTAGAGAGTCGCTAGAATCCAAAATTGATAAAGTGGCAGTGGACCTAATGTTATTGCATGCGGATCATCGGAAGATGAGGGACCAAGTCACTTCTGTGGAGCAAGACAAAACAGATCTCAAACCAGCCTCAGATTTCATAGAGAAATAACAAAATGCGCATGAGGCCAGAATACGTTACCTTGAGGACCGAGTGGAGGATGCGGAGCGCCACTCCAGAAGGAACAATGTCTGCCTGATTGGCCTACCGGAAGGGGCGGAGGGCGAAGACGCAGTTGCTTTTATGGAACAATGGCTTAAAGACATTTTGCCCTCCTCCTCTTTGTCTTCATTCTTTACTATAGAGTGAGCACACCGCATCCCTGCTAGAAAACCCGTGCCTGGTACCCGTGCCTGGTACAGCCTGGTCCGCTCATTTTTAAAATGCTGCACTTTAAAGACAGGGATATGATCCTGCGTGAAATGAGGAAACTTTCTGAGGTCAAATTTGAGAATACGAAGGTCCTGTTTTTTCCAGACTACACAATAGGAGTTCAGCGGCAGCGGGGATCTTTCCTACCAGTCAAGCAGAAGCTTCGACAGTTGGACATTTCTTACTCATTGTTGTACCCAGCAAGGCTCCGAGTAATTTCCGATGGCAAAGCGAGAGTTTTTTATACGCCGCAGGACACCTGGGACTGGCTGGAAACTATTCGTGAGTTTTCAGGTCCTCGTCCATCAGGCATGCCAGGAAGCAGAAAAGGTGCAGCAAAATGACCTAGGAATCGCAGCCGATGAAACAAGAGACGATCCTCCAACTTATCGGCGGCACCGGATCCGGACCAGATCAGACAAGAAAGACAGGCAGCTGTTTGGGTGGCAGAGCGTATAGCAGTGGCTTTAGAGACAGTCAGTAAGGAAGGAACGCCAAACCATACCTCAGAAGATGAGGGTTCATCAATGGCTGGCCATCAGACCTTGCTTCATTACAGTTGCCGGATATAACGCCACAGACTGCTGATGGTATAATATAATGTTGTAGAACCTGCACCCGCATTACGATTGTTCTAAATGACTGCACTTCGGCACAAGTTGGTATTGTAACCTTTAACTGTAGCTTACTCTGTATGGGGGTATAATTTACTTGTCAATGTATTAAGGGCCGCACAGGACGCCCGTGATGTTATTCTTACTTTACACATGCTTGCACGAAACAACACTAGACACCTAGGGGATTTTACAGTGGCATGCCCCCGGAGGCATTACACCCGCTTCCATTCTCCCTTACATAGGGAATTAGGTAGTTACGTGGGCAGTTTTCCTCCCTGCTAAGGTTTGGGCAGCACCTTTTGTTAATGGTGGCCGCCCTAGTAGTATTCGAACATTGCCATGTTGGCCCTTTCATTTTAATCCCTGTTAATTGGGCTTCTCTGGGAGGCGTGGGCGGTGTCACTGAAGACAGCCGTCTTACACATATAGCTGCACACATGGTCCTGAGCATGCTCCGTTACTTCCCAATGGTGGTGCCATGACAGATCATATGAGTCTTACTTGGAATGTGCGTGGCCTCCGCACACCCTCTTGCAGATATGCTGTGTATTCATACCTTAAGAGGCACAATGTACGCATCCTTCTCTTACAAGAGACACATTTGACTCGGACTGAGACAGTTAGATTGCAGAGAAAATGGAGAGGTAAAGTTTTTGCCACTGGTTTCTCCCTGTATGCTCGAGGGGCTTTAATCTGGGTTCGTCCGGGCACACCTTTCCTGGTGGAAGAGGCTCTTACAGACAGAGAAGGCAGATATGTGTTCCTAAAGGGTAGACTGGACGGGCCTTATATCCTGCTGGGTAATGTATGTGCCCCGAATACAGATCAGGGGCACTTCCTGAGATCACTGTCGCAAATACTGGTGAAATGGTGTGACGTACCATGGTTGATAGGAGGGGGTTTAAACAGCGTCATGGACCCAGGACTAGACAGATCCTCCCCCCCTACGATGCACTACTGCCTCGGCCAACTTAACAGTATTGAGCAAATGGGTGTGTAGTTTGGACTTGGTCGATGTCTGGAGGCATCGCAATCCTGCAGAGAGGGTATATTCATTTTATTCCACACCCCACAATTTACATGTGCGACTAGACAGGTTATTGAGCTCGTCCTCTTTGATTCCCTATGTGACAGACTCAGACTATCTGGGCCGCACACATTCCGACCACAACCGACATTACGTCACAATTGTTTGGGAGCGCGGAACTCCTGGCATTCCTACATGGAGGTTACAACCGGCAATGCTGGAAGACTCTTCCTTCTGTGATTTGTTAGGGGAGGCCATTAGTGAATACTTCACACATAATGCAGGTACTGCCTCATCCACCATGATGGTATGGGCCGACCTGAAAGTTACGCTGTGTGGAACATGCCTGGGGCTGGGCTGCGGTATGAGGAAACAAATAGAATCGGATCTGCTGGAGGTAGAAAAAGATCTATTGACGCTGGAATCGCGAGTGATAACGGGATTCCACCCCATTGTTAGAAGTGCCTAATAAACACGAGGCACTCCTAGAACGCTTACGATGTCTGAACTTTGCAGTGCACGCAGCGAAAAACCATGCCGCGGCGGATCGATCTGGGCCCCTCTTGGCCTGGTTGATCAAACAGGACCAGTCATCGGGACCCATCACGACTCTTAGATCCAAGGATGGTGGGCTCAAATACACACAACACGAAATCCACAGTGAACTAACCACACACTTCGCGCAGCTATACCGATCAGCGCTGGACGCATCTGAGGCAGATATACATACCTTTCTTGATGGCCTTACTGTACCTATTCTCACACCTGAACAACGTAGGGTGCTAGACGCCCCGCTCACACTAGAGGAAGTGAGAGGCACAATGCGAGCATTGCCATCTGGCAAAGTTCCCGGCCCGGACAGTTTTCTGCATTAATTTTACAAAACATACGCCGACCTCTTGGGGCCACAGTTACTCAAGGTGTATACTGAAGCTTTGCAAATTGCATGTCTTCCAGCCTCCCTGACGGAAGCCACACTGGTTACCCTCCCGAAGCCGGATAGGGATCCCATGCAAACGGGTGCTTATCGACCCCTAGCGCTACTGAATGGGGATTATAAAATACTAGCAGGAGTCCTGGCAGGACGATTGGCGCCCATCACCCCACATCTTGTTCACGCGGACCAGAATGGTTTTGTCCCAGCTCGAAATACCTCTCGTATAACATGCAGGTTTTTCCGGGTAAAGCAGAATGCCACAGAGAGCTGGCCAGCAACGGGCTGCCTAGTATTAGACTTAGAAAAAGCTTTTGATACTGTCGAATGGCCTTATATGTTTGCGGTGCTACAGAAGTTTGGATTTGGACCCTACTTTTTAAGTCTGGTCAAATTACTGTATGGAGCACCTGCAATACAGGTTCACTTAGGAACCTTGTTTTCAAGACCCATTAAGATTGGAAGAGGTAATAGGCAGGGGTGCCCCCTATCACCGCTAATCTTTTCCCTGGCTGTAGAACCTATGTCGGTGCCATGCGCCAATCGGCAGAGCACTGGGGTATCCAGCTGGGTGAGGAAATGCATGCTATTTGGCTTCACGCGGGTGACATTATTCTATATATTATGAACCTACAGACAATACCACTGATCATACCAGACATGCTCCAATTATTTGCAAAACTATCAGGGCTGGGAGTAAACTGGGGAAAATCATGCTTGTTTCCCTTTGCCCCTGACGTAGCAGCTCCCCTTCTGGTGGTTGATGGCGCACCAGTGACTTGGCAGCCAGTTATGTTTCGCTACTTGGGCATAAGAATTTATCATAAGGATCGGGACATCTTAGATGGCAATCTAACCAGAGCAGTCACGGCCCTGAAGTCTCAAATAGAGTTCTGGAAAACACTCAATCTCTCAGTTGCAGGCAGGGTGGCGCTTATAAAGATGGTGATGCTCCCCCGCCTGTTGTACTATTTTACCAATCTCCCGCTCTACTTACCAGCTGCCTTTTTTCGCTCCTTGGAAGGTACATTTAGAGATCTTATATTGTGTAACTCAGCTATATTTGCCCCAAACGCAGGGAGGGCTAGGCCTACCGAACATGGAACACTACTATCTGGCATCCCAGATACAATGGGTAGCGGGCTGGGTGGCGGAACTACATGGTAGAAAGATACATTTTCCACCCATGCACTGGGCCCCACAAATCACTCCCCTTATTGGTACAGGTGGCCAAGAAGTGTTTTTGTCGGGATTTATACCTCACCAGACACATCAGGTCTTATGCACCGGCCATACCACTGCTGGGCATGCCGAGGGGTGGGGGCGGGGTCAGACTATCAGAGCTTGCAGCCTGGCATGAGGCAGGGATCTACACATTGGGAGACCTGTATACAGACGGTGCGCTAGGCCATTTGTGGATCTGGCAGGAGAAGAAGGAGTTCCTCCTGGACTCTTTTAAAATCATGCTTCTTGGATAACCACACTGGGGCGCCATTGGGGCAACATCTCACAGGAACCTCAAGCACATTTAATGATGCAATATATACATGTAATGGGCACGGGACGGCACCTTATAAAATGGTTTGCGGAATCGATTCGTGAACACTCTGCAACCGATCTGGGGCCCTTGCGGAACCGGTGGGAAGTGGACTTGAGCCGTCAATACACACCTAAGGAATGGACCATGATACTAGAAAGCCCCAGCCAGATCCCCAGAAATGCTAGGTTCCGCTTGATTCAGTTCTACATAGTCCACAGGGCATACCTCTCCCCAGACAAAATTAACAGGTATTTTAATAGAGCAGATGCATGTTGTCCACATTGTAAACTGATAGATGCTGGACTTTTACATATGCTTTGGTCATGCCCCAAACTACACAATTATCGGAAAGGGGTGATGCAGCTTTTGTCCACAAGCACTGACAGGACACTCCAAAAACACGGGTGAAGCCTGTATCACAGGGATGTTTGCCAGGGGTAAGAAGCATAGAGTCACTTCCAGATTCTTAGACCTGAGGCTGGTGGTGGCCAAGAGGCTTATCACACGCAGCTGGAAGCTAAAGAACCGCCAACACTGAAAGCCTGGTCTCAATCCATGCTGAATTGGGCCACAGCCAAGGGTGCTTCCCTGCAATGGGAAGATACCCTTGGACTACGCAAATACCCTATTTTGACTGCCTGGAACGTAATTCTAACAACACTTCAACTAGAATTAGCTCCAGAGGATTCCACCGACAACCCTAACACTGACTGATCTGACCCACATGCAGGCCGACATTACAGCCATCAAATAGTGTGGTCTGGAGTGCGCAGCACATATTACTCACCTTAGACTTCAGTGCAGGACCATGTCAATAGGCACAAACAATTTAACCTGCTGAAATGTGATGGTAGTCGAGGACATGCGCCGCCTCTCTTCACTTTAGCCCACCCCATTTCCTCCCCCCTACAAGTTTTGGTTACAAGTTTTGGAATTATTTACATGGCTGTTTGATCACTAACCTTGGCAATACAGCATAGTTGTAAGGAGTCAATAGGAAAGTCTGCTTCAAATAAGTACATATGCAAGTGGGCACCTCTTGTATGCATGTAAATTGGTCTGGTATTGCTACAGGTTATACTCTATATGTGAGCTCCTTTTGTTGCAAGACTCAATGCTGTATGGACATAAATTTATACATTTGCTATCTGTTAGCATGCATATGTACCACTTGCTTAATTTGTTTTTATTTTGAGTGTAACTTATGCTTTCGTAAGTAACATGCAAGCTTGTAATGTGCATATATATATCTTAAAAATGTAATAAACAGATCAAACAAAAAAATGATGGGGATGGAGGGAGTCTGCGCCCATCTGCAACCTGACCGGGACGAGCGCCAGGCACCCTGGTCCTCTGACCACCCACCGCTATGACTCAGCAACCCTCCACGCACTCAACCCCAGAAGAAACAACAGCTGCCAGCTGTCGACACCGAACACCACCCATGGCCAGTTCTCCTGCCGACACTGCTGTTGCACTGTCACCCACCTCCGGACCCCCACTGCTACCTCCAACCCACCGGACACCAGTGAGCCCAAACCCCTGAGCTGCATCCTCCTCACCGACGTACGCTCCCTACACAGACACGCAGTAGAAATCTGGGACCTCCTCAACACCCTATCGCCCGACGTCGCCTTCCTCATAGAGACCTGGACCAACGCCAGCTCCGCACCTGACATCACAACCACCATCCCCGACGGGTACAAGATCCAGAGGAAGGACCGCCCCAACCACCCTGGAGGTGGACTCGCCATTGCACACAAACTCCCTCCGACTCACTACAGCCAGCACAAACGACTCCTAGTCCCTGATGGTACACCTCCATTTCCAGATCAACCAGAACGACTCTACGCAGAATCCTGGCCTACAGACCTCACGGACCGCACGCCACATTCACCACAACCATCACAGACCTCATCACACCCCATGCCCTCGCTTTCACCGACTACGTACTGCTCAGAGACCTGAATTTCCACCTCGACAACCCCAGTGACCCCAACTCCACCACCCTCCTGGACAACCTCACCAACATCGGACTGAAACAGCTCATCACCACCCCCACCCACAAGGCAGGACACACCCTTGAGCCCATCTTCACAGGAGGAAACAACATTCGCTTCAGCCACACCACTCAAACCCTCTAGACGGACCACCACTGTGTCCACTTCTCCTTTTCGAAACCAGCCGCACACAGCCTAAACCATGCCCCCGTGCAGGAACTGGAGCAAGATCACCAAAGAGCACCTCAACTCCGCCCTCAACCGCGCTCCTCCACCCCCCACGACCAACGGCAACTCTGCAGCCAACAAACTCCACAGATGGATCACCGACTGCACAAACATGCTTGCCCCTCTCCAGAACTCAGACAGACAACGAACCAGGAAAGCCTCCTGGTTCACCATGGACCTCCGAGAATCCAAGCGCACGTGGCAACTACTCGAGAAAGCATGGAGGAACACCAAAACCTTGAAAGCACGCACTGCCTACAAGACCGCCATGACAGAACACCACCAACTCATCAGATCCACGAAGAGAAACTTTATCTAGGACAGAATCCTCTCCAACTCCAACTCTAAGGAACTCTTCAGCATCATACAAGAATTCACCAAACCCCCCAGCGATACCTCCGATGTCCCTCCCTCCCAGGGCCTCTGCAACAAACTTGGCCATCACCGCCTGGATCCCTGTCACCACAGAAGACACCGCTAAAACCATGAGGAGCATACATTCAGGAGCCCCCACAGACCCCTGCCCGCTGCACATCTTCCACAGAGCCGCCACCGCCATAGCACCTGAACTACGATGTACCATCAACTGCACCATCGAAACAGGCATGTTCCCCAACGACTGGAAACGCACAGAAGTCAAGTCCCTCCTCAAGAAGCCCTCCGCAGACCCGACAGACCTCAAGAACTACGGACCCATCTCTCTCCTCCCTTTCGAAGCCAGTCACCAAGAAGATCGTCAACAACCAGCTCACGAACTTCATAGAATCCAACTCGATCCTCAACACTTCCCAATCCAGATTCCGCAGCAACCACAGCACTGATACCGCCCTCATAGCTGCCACGGATGACATCCGCATTCTCCTTGACCAAGGCAACATGGCTGCCCTCATTCTACTAGACCTCTCAGCTGCCTTCGACACCGTCTCCCGCCACACACTAGCTGCCAGATTCCACGACGCCGGCAAACAGGGAACTGACCTAGACTGGATCTGCTCCTTCCTCACCTACTGAACTCAAAGAATGGGACTCCCGCCCTTCCTCTCCGAACCCACCGAGATCAGCTGCGCAGTACCCCAAGGATCCTCACTCAGCCCCACGCTCTTCAACATCTACATGACACCCCTCGCTAACATCATCAGTAAACAGGGACTCAGATTAGTATCCTACGCCAATGACACCAAGCTCATCCTTTCCCTCACCAAGGAACCCAACATCACCAGACACAGTTTCCAGGAAGGAATGAAGGACATTGAATCCTGGATGAGCAGCAGCTGCCTGACGCTCAACTCGGAGATTACGGAAGTCCTCATCCTGGGATGCACCCCCTCCGCACAACACCTGGTGGGACAAGACATTTTTCAAAAGATATGGATCACGCACTCCTCTTTAAACCTCCTTCTGTTAGAACAAGTTTTAATCGCATGTATTTAGGGGTTGGTTGGCGTGCATCACAGGTATCGTCCTCTGATCCTGGACGTGTGCCAAATATAATAACTGTTGCGCTTCCCCACTGGGAAGCGTCCCTTTAGTGCACTGCCAGGGATCACAATTGGAGAACTTTAGGTGGAATTTTTTTTCAAATTCAATCTCAAAGTCAACCTCTGTTTTCAGTTGAGATTCTTTATTTGCTTCCAAAACAATGATTTTTTTCTCATGTTGTAGTCATCCATTTTATTCATGTAAAACATAAACCATTTACATCAATGGATAAAACACCAAACAGAGATTATGGATGTCCCCAATGCATTTTGGGCATATCACTGCCCTTCATCAGGGGGTATGCTCCTACGAAACAATGAATTAAGGTGAAAATGAAATGACAAGTACGAATATAAACAACCCACTTCACCAAGTTTGTGCTATGACGTAGCCTCTTTTTGTGTATTATAAAAGAAAAGAAAAATCGTGAAACGTGTTGCGTTACTGTTTCATTATGCAAGAATGATTCCAAATTCATAGACAGATGGTATGGGATCCTCAATAAATGTTCGCTTGACTTGATTCTATTGATTGTAGAGGAACTATCAAAAATTCTGGACGAATTGGGCAGTGAAATAAATCATTTAAAAAGTGAGCTATCATCGAAATTGAGCGCAGATGAATGGTCAAAGGTTTTATCAGATATAAATGAGCAATTGGCTTGACACACTCAAGAGATTAACGAACGGAAAGTGAGAAAGTTTCGAAGAGACACAATAGACTACAAGCTAGGGGAGGTCTATAATTGGGCAGAGGTCTATGCAAGGAGAAGACAAAACAGACCCCAAAGCAAGACTTCTGATACTGAAACCTCATCAGCGGGCAGTGACTCTGAGATGAACAGATGTACAACTGAATGAGTGGCCTCAAGTGCTCATCCAGACCAGAGAAATATGCCTCTCACTGAAACATCGTTGACACCAGGCACATCAAGCGTCGCAGTTGTTCCTTTTTGTAGGGGCAGGCCCCTTAGGAAACGATGAACCAGGAGGGGCAAAGGGGGAGGCAAGCACAGACCCGACCACATCCAAGAGAGTAACCAGGAGTCAGAGGTTATGAACAAAAAGAACCTGGTCATTAACATCTCGTCATACAATTTAAGCCCACTGGAAACAGAAATTCTGCAAAAAGGAACCTCATTTGAACCCACTTATAAGTCCAACGTATTGGAGGCGGAGGTCAGTATATTTAGGTTCAGTGAAGTCTGTGGATCTCTTTAGTAACTGATTCGTACTTAGGGATGTTTGCCAACAACCGAGCAGCTGTGTTTTGAACAGTCTGAAGCTTTTTTAGATATTGCTTCTGTATGCTCAGGTAGTGCCCATTGCAATAATCCAGTTTTGACTGGATTAGTGTTGTTACCACCGTCTTTCTAGTGTCCAGAGGAATGTAAGTTAGGATCTTCTTTAATTTCTTTATGAGAAAGTGGGAAGCAGAGATGATGGCATTTGTCTGGTATGAGAGTGCTAATTTGTTATCAAGCCACACTTCCAAGTTTTTTGCCTTTTGCGCTGGTTTTGGTGGTTCACCCACCTCCACTGGCCACCAGAGGTTGTCCCAACTGGGTTGTAGGTTACTGAAGATTATGACCTCGGTCTTCTCGGAGTTGAGTTGAAGACAGTGTGTTCCCATCCATCTGTTTATTTCTCTCCTACAGTTCTGAAACTGTAGAGCAGGAGAAGCTTGACGTCTGTATGCTGCTACTACTATCTGGGTATCGTCAGCATAAGATGTCAAGCTAAAGCCAAATTCTTGGATCAAAGGGGCAAATTCCGAGACATAGACATTAAAAAGAGATGGGCTCAGAGAAGATCCCTGAGGAACTCTGCACTGGAGGACATATGGCTCCGATTGATACCTATCTAACATCACTGTTAGTCTCCTATCACTCAGAAAGGAGGAAAGCAGAGCTAGTGCCGTTTCCTTGACCCCCAACGTCTCCAGCCGTTGCTGCAGGAGATTGTGCTCAACAGTATCAAATGTGGCTGATAGATCGAGGAGGACAAGGGCGGCTGTGCCCCCTGTATCCATTACAGCCCTGATCTCCTCAGTGGCTTTAATGAGTGCTGTTTCCGTACTGTGCTCGTGACGGAAGCCAAACTGAAAATGATCAAGCAATTCGTTTTCCTGGATGAATTGGGATAACTGTTTATTCATAATTTTTTTGACTATTTTGGCTGGGAGCGGCAGCCACGCTATGGGACGATAATTGTTCGGGTTAGACACATCCAGGTTGGGTTTTTTTAACAATAGAAGGATGGAGGAGTCTTTCCATATAGATGGGAAGTTGCCTGAGCTGAACATAGAGTTGAAGATTTCTGTGAGCTCAGAGCTCACCACTTCCGCTATCTCTTTCAAAAAAGCAGGTGGGCAAGGGTCGAAAGGAGACCCCGACTTAGCTTCTCTTATGTATTTTTCCACTGCCTCCGATGACGTTGGGGAGAAACAATAAAGGATGTTTCTCTTGGGTTCGTGGCTCCTAAGTGGTTCGGTGGGGCAGTGGGCTGGCGTGTCTTCGAAAGCATTATAGATCTCCATAACGTTGGTTTTGAAGGCTACTGCGATCATATCACAAAACCTTTGATCGCCCTTAATACCTTCGTTCTTAGGTAGAGACGCCAACTTGTCTACTACCCCAAACAATTCTTTGGAGGAGTTTTTAGCTTTCTCAATCTGTCTAGTGACGTTTTTTCAACGATCAGTAGGTTTTTATATTGGGTAAGCGCAATTTTATAAACCTGTTTATCCGCTGTGTCGTAGTTCGCTCTCCAGCGTCTTTCCAATTGACAGCACTTTTGTTTTTCCTTACGCAGAGCGTCGGAAAACCAGGGAGCCGAAGGAGAACTCCGATTCCCTGAGGTTTTCTTAGTGGGCACCGTGACCTTAATCGCTTCGTTGAGCCAGTCTGTGTATTTAGTGACAGCTAACTCAGGGGGGACATTCAGCAGGGGTCGTGTACTCACCAAATGTGTTTGGAGAGTAAATTTATCTACTTTATTCCAGGCTGTGTAGGTGAGAGAGTGGGTTATTGTAGTCCTACCCTGCCGGACACTAGGGACATACAATGTCTGGCAAACAATCCACAGATCAAATGTGTTAAAGCAGACAAAGAAGAAGCCCTAGTCGTAATGGATGCATTCTACTATGATTATAGAATAAATGAGCATGTGGAGGATCAGACCACATACATAGAATTAGGGTATAATCCAACTGAAGAATTCAGAAGAGAACTCAAGGAGCTAACAGACAAAGTGGTGGCCTTTGGAACCATCACAGAAACTGATCAGAGATACTTGACACAAGAGATTCCGAAAAGCCCGACGTTGCACATGTTACCTAAAATTCACAAGGATTTTAGAAAACCACCAGTGAGGCCCATAGTATCTACACGGGGCTCTACACATGAACCTGTTGGCAAGTATCTAGACCGACATTTACAGGAATTCGTACAGAGTATGACTACCTATATTAAGGGCACCATGGAATTTCTACTGAAAATCAGGAACTTAGATATTGATTGGAGAAAACAAGTATTCTTGTGTACGATCGATGTAAGGGCCCTGTATACATCGATCCCACACGATTTAGAGATTGAAGCGGTTGAATTCTTCTTACTCAAATCAAGCATTAAACAGGATTTGAAGGTTTTTCTTTTGGAGTTACTCCAGTTTACCCTTTATCACAGCTACTTTTCACACACCAAGAAGTTCTTCCTGCAACTTACAGGGACATCAATGGGGAATTGTGCAGCCCCCAGCTATGCAAATTTGTTCATGCACAAGTTTGAACTGGATAATGTTTTAAATTCAGACACATGGAAGCAACACTTGGTTACATTTCTGAGGTACATAGATGATATTTTTGTCATCTGGCAGGGTCCCAAGGAAGATCTAACTTCAGCTATTGAGGCTCTGAATCAAGTGAATGACCGTATCAGCTTCACTTATGACATTAATGACCAGATGATCAACTTTTTGGACGTGATTATCTACATTAATAATCACCAACTGGAAACTACTTTATACAGAAAAGAAACCAACTGTAACAACTTACTGCATTTTAACAGCTTTCACCAGAATGCATTACAAGTCCACTTGCCGTATTCACAACTCTTGAGGGTAAAGTGAATAGTGTCTGATCTAAACCAACTCACATCGAATATGACTAACATGACAGATCGCTTTAAAGAGAGAGGATATCCCATCAACATACTTACTTCAGCCACAACCAGAGCATCAACAGTATCTCGCACCCAACTACTGACCACCCAAAGAACCCAAACCAAATCGAACAGAATGGTTATGGTATCCAAGTTCTCCACGAAAAGCACAGGACTCAAAAGAATCATCCTTAAATATTGGCCCATGCTCCAACTGGAGCCAGATTTCAAGGGACTTTTCATGGATACACCGTTGTTTGCTTATGAAAGGAGCAAAAACCTCAATGAACTATTAAGAGCAAAGAAAACTGACGCAGACACCAAGATACACAACGGCACTGTTCCGTGCTTCAGCTGCAGCAATTGCAATAATGTTATCAAAGCAAACATCATTAACCACCCAACCAAGGGATATAAAATCAGACTTCACACTACAGCTACGTGTGATTCGAAGAACGTTGTGTACCTACTCAAGTGCCCATGTGGGCTCGCCTACGTGGGGAAAACGGAGAGGAAAACAAAGACAAGACTTATAGAGCACAAGAGTAACATCAGAAACAAGAACACCAAATCTGTCTTGGCAGTACACTTTTTGGCGCAAAACCACAACATCAGTCAGCTACGCTTTTTGGTCTTGGAAAAAGTGGATCTGAAAGAAGGGAGAGACAACCGCAAATTCTTGCTACAACGGGAAACTGCCTGGATAAAACGGCTGAACACGCTGATGTCATACGGTCTAAATGACCGCATTGAATATAGCTGCTTTCTATAAGAGTTTGGAGCTGTTTTCTTTCAAACCCAGTCCACTGTTGTGGCTTCTTTTTTCACTTCCCCAGTTCACTTTTCAACTTCTTAATTTTTTTAAAAATCCTATCGTATTCATTCTAACCCAAGCGGTGAGACATCCAAGGCTCCTGTACTGTTTCACATTCAACATTCTATTGCTACTATACACCTGTTGCCGGTGGTCATAACTTTATCCACTCTTTACTTTTTTTAATTCGGCCTTATTTATTTTAGCACAAGCGGGGAGACATTCAGGCTCTTATATGTTTCACATTCTAAATCCTATTGCTACTATACACCTGTTGTTGGTGGTCATAACTTCATCCACTTCTTATTTTACTCTCTTCCTTTCCATCATATTTCTCTCATTCTTCTATCTTCTTTTTTTATATTATCATTTCTGTATTTGGTAACACTGTGAACGTCTTGGCAATACCAAGAAATGGAAACGCCTCGTTGGCACTTAGAACAAATGTAAATCTTGTATAAGGTTATTTGTGATATTGGGATATGCACAACCTCATTTCTGTATAGCGGGCACCTGTTGCGCTACCAGCGTTTAGTTCTACCCATTGGTTTCTTATATGAACACCATTGAGATTCGTCCAGAGCAATCACGCCACATTACCTTTTGCATGAATGCAACCACATATTCCTGGTGGAAATTAGCGCAAATACCCATTCAAAGATGGCGGCCATTTACACCGGCCGCGGAAATATGTCTATTTCTAGTACCGGTTTTCACCGGGTCACTTGAATGGCGTACACCCTAGGAGAAAACAACACCCATACCCATGCTGTGATCCTGATAAGGTACTCACTTTATGCAATACACACGATGTCGGGTTTTAATAGTGGTGACCGGCTTTAACAGCACTCGACATACATATATTTGTATGCCGGCATGAACACATACAACGACGTATCCGCCACGTTGCTCGGTTCAGGCAACTCACACTGTTTACCTTTCTATTGAGCATGAAATGTATTACACACTTTTGGCTAACTTTTGAACATCACTTAGAAATCGCACACTCTTATGACAGTACTTTATAGTATGAAGTGCATCAAATGATACTGCGCATGCAGCACGATTTAGATACAGCAGGCACTCCACCTGCTAAATTGTTCTGATACCACCTGAGATTTGCACGCGCACACAACGGTAACGCACAGCCTGTAATATGAAATTCAAGAGTTCGCAGGTCACCTATAACCTCGTTTTGATCATTAACTAACCCTCATACTCCTCACATATTGTCGAGTACTCTGAGCCACAACCGGGGTTAAGTCATTAAAACAATGGTCAAAAACACGTGTTACACAGGAAACAGTAATGCAACACGTATCACGATTATTATTTTCTTTTATAATACACAAAAAGAGGCTACGTCATAGCACAAACTTGGTGAAGTGGGTTGTTTATATTCTTACTTGTCGTTTCATTTTCGCCTAAATTCATTGTTTCGTAGGAACATACCCCCTGGTGAAGGGCAGTGATATGCCCGAAATGCATTGGGACATCCATAATCTCTGTTTGGTGTTTTATCCATTGATGTAAATGGTTTATGTTTTACATGAATAAAATGGATGACTACAACATGAGAAAAAAATCATTGTTTTGGAAGCAAATAAAGAATCTCAACTGAAAACAGAGGTCGACTTTGAGATTGAATTTGAAAAAAAATTTCACCTAAAGTTCTCCAATTGTGATCCCCGGCAGTGCACTAAAGGGACGCTTCCCAGTGGGGAAACGCAACAGTTATTATACAACACCGGGTGGCCCATTGCCCTCGGCAACCCTCCCACGCCCATGAACCACACCTGCAACCTCGGCATCATACTCGACTCCTCCCTCACCATGAGCCGACAGGTCAATACTGTATCTTCCATGTGCTTCAATACACTCTGCATTCTCTGCAAGACCTTCAAATGGATCCCCCCCAAATCCAGAAAGACCGTCACCCACGCACTCATAACCAGCAAACTGGACTACTGGGACGCCCTCTATGCCAGAATCAACAAATCTCTAGTCCTCAAACTCCAGACCATCCAGAATGTTGCAGCCAGACTTGTCCTCGGCATCCCATGACAAGACCATATCACCCAGCACCTACGAGACCTCCACTGGCTCCCTGTCGAAAAGAGAGTGACCTTCAAGCTGCTCACTCACACCTACAAATCCCTCCACAACACCAGACCCCAATACCTCAACAAAAGAATCCCCTTCTACACACCCAAGAGAAACCTCCGCTCCGCTGACCTTGCACTGGCCGAAATCCCTCGCATCCGCAGAGCCAGAAAGGGAGGAAGAGCCTTCTCCTACATCATGACCAAGACTTGCAACAAACTCCCCCTCAGCATCAGATGAACCCCCACACTGCAAGCATTCAGGAAGAGCCTTAATACCTGGCTCTTCGGATGAGATGGAGCAGCTCAAATTCCCATTCCCCCAGTGCCTTGAGTCCCTCACGGGTCAGTAGTGCACTTCACAAATCTCTGATTGATTGGTTGATTGAGGGAGTACCCAGCCCAGGGAGTGCAGGAGGCAGTGCAGAAGGCACCATGGGCACCAGTCCACACAGCAAGTGCAGTTCAGTAACAGCCATTCTACTCACGGGCGCCAGAGATCAACGGGCACAGACAGGGCAGTTCAGAGAGGTCTGGAGCCCCTACCGAGCCCAGAATGAGTGGCCAGCAGCCGGATGACAGCCAATATGGGGGTCTAACTTGGGATCTTGATAAGGAGCATCTGCCATCTTGGGTTGTCAGACCATGCATGCCTCCTGGCCACTCCTTAACCAATAGGCTAAAGGTTGCCAGGGGTGATCCTACTCACTTTTGTAGCAGTTCCTGAATGTTTTACTGTGAACTATCCCACAGTGCCCTTCTCTACCTAAATCCAACATTTCTGAACCTTTGTTCTCCTGCTCAGAGCTCTCTGTGCCCACCCAGAGGAGTAGCTATGATAATGGAAAACCCTCAATTGTAGTCATTCAAACCCGTTCTGGAGTAGCTATCCCCCCGTGTGTGGGTTCAAGTTGACTAAGAAGACAAACAGAGGCAGGCCTAGGTTTGAGTTACATCTGCCAGTGACAGGGTAGGCACCATTTAAAGCTCTGGAGAGGGTGGGCATAACACCCTAGGCCATTCTGCTCATCAAAAACACCTCTCTACTTCCAAGCCTTTTGTTCACTGTCTGGGAGCAACACACTTAACTCCACATGAAAGCCAGTAGCAGTCAGGTGACCTTGGACTCTGGCAGAAAGGCACATTTGGCTTAGGCAGAGAAATGACAACTTTCTAAAAGTGTAATTTCTAAAATAGTGATATAAAGTCGAACTTCTCCATTAAGGGGCCAATTACAATGTCGCCAGGAAACTCTTCCGACCGAATCGGTTTCAGAATCCTTTCCGACCAAATCGGGTTCTGCGAGTCTGTCCAACTGATTACGATGCCTCCGTACATCGTTCGGTCGGACTCGCATTGACTTCAATGGGAGCCTGTGTTCCGAACGAGAACACAGGCTCCCATTGAAAAAAGGGGTGGTTGGGAAAAACCTTGCACCCTGTGGCGGGCACCCCATGGTGCCTGCCACACTGTGCATGGTTGTAAAGAGGGGTCCCATGGGTACCCCCACAGACCACATCCGGAGGCCTACGGGTAAAGGGGGGCCTGCTACAGGCCCCCAAAGTCAGATTCCGACAGCTGTTTTCGTGTCGGACAAACCGATTTGGAACGGCTTTCCGAATCGGTCATTGTAATCGCTCATTCAGAAACCGTGTCCATAGAGTTGTACAATTCGACTCCAAATAACTTTGGCTGTCCGAATGCCCGTCGGAACCGATTCGGATAGCTCAAACGCTTTCCTTGCATCATAATCGGTCATTTGGAAATGTGTCTGATTCGGTCGGAAACATATGTTCTGAATCAGATTCACCGAATCCAAATCCCGTTGGGAGCCTTTCCGGACAGCATCGTTATCGGCCCCTAAGTTGGAATTTAAATAACTATTAAAATGAGTAATTGAATCATGGTCCTTGCTGCTCCAAAACTGGTTTCAAGCATTATACATTGTTATAATGTAACCCAGTGTTTTCCGATGGGAGGACTAGCCTTGACACAGTGAAAAACAACTTTGGATGTTTTTCACTTCCAGGACATATAAAACATTAAGTATACATGCCCTACGTTATAAATACCACGCACCATGCCCTATGGGTATTTAGGGCCTATTATAGGGGTGACTTATAGGTATTAAAAAGGAAGATTTAGGCCTGGCAATTAGGTTATTTTGCCCATTCGACATGCCAGTTTAAAATTGCACACACAGGCTGCAGGCGCAGGCCTGGATACATGTTTTACAGTTCTACTGTAATGGGTGGAACAATGAGTGCTGCAGTTCACTTGTAGCATTTAATTTACAGGCCATAGGTAGATTTAGTACCATTTAATAGGGACTTTTATGTAAGTTAAATGTTGCATTTAGGTGCATGCATTTTACCTATGTTCAGAAGGAGAAGCACAAGCACATTACTACTGATTAGCTAGGGTAAAGTGTACAGAGTCTTAAAGCCAGCAAAAAAGGTTTCAGCAAAACAAGGCAAAAATCTGTGGTGGAAGAGCAAATATCTAACAGGGGCCATAGTTTTTCTTCTTTCTGTAATTAAATTGGAATGGAGCCTCTCAATTATAATGTGCTGGCGACTTCATAATGTGCCCTGTGCAACTGGTCATATTTTTATAAGATTACTCTGAATATCAGATCACACCATGTCCCTGAGATACATTTTCAGTCTAATTTGTTAAATTGAAATGAACCAGAATTAATAATTCCAGAATGAACTGATTTGTTGCAGATATAGAGGTGTTCTAATAAAATTGTGTCTTTTGGCAATCCTATATATGGCCTTGGTACATGCCCAGGGCTTTGAGAGTATGCGCAAGAATGTAGCCGGAAAGGAGTAAACAGCTTCACGTAGTCTTGCAAAGATTCTAATCATCATTGCCCACCTCTGCAGGTAAACGTGTTAGGAGCATTGGATGAGCACAATAAAACTCCATAAAGGGCCTCCAAAGTCACTGTATCTTAGACCACAGTGTAATGAAGAGAGATTCTATACCATGCACGCAAAAATATAATGGAAACATTCAAACATTTGGGATCTTTAGAGCCATACATTAGTGCTTCTGTCTAAGGCAGTTTTAACACTAAGCATCTCATGGTGCAAAATTGCAGGGTTTATTTCCTCAAAAAACATTATCATAATGTACAAATGCCTTTTCTGATTTTGCGATCTTTTCCAAATTGCAAATACGAAGAAGGATGGGGAAGGGATGTCCACCCTCCAATTTCTGATTCGTAAAATAATTTATCGTTTATGATTGCAAGTCCAGCTGTAAATCATTAATGAGCAACTGACTGATGACTTGGGGTGGTAAATAATTTGCAAAGGGAAGGAGTCCCCTTTGGACCCTTTTCCTTTTGGGACTCATGCTTGTAGCCTCATGGGGGAGAAGGCAGTGGTGCAAACAGCTGTAAATTGCCACCTGTCTTATGCATATTTTTGGACTTGGCCCTTTTTGCAGGGTCATCCCTAAACTTTTTGCCTTCCTCCTGGTATTTGTTCTGACCTGGTGTTGGTGATTTAAGAACTCTGGGCACTTTATCACTGCTGTCCAGTGTTAAAGTGCATGTGCTCTCTATGGTAAACATGGTAAGATTGGTCTACACCTGTTTGGCGTATTTAATTTACCTATCAGTCACTTGTAAAGTGGTATCTCATATACCCAGGGCCAGTAAATTCAATGCTACTGGTGGGCTTGCAGCGCTGCTTGCACCACCCACCAAAGTAGCCTTTCAAACCTGTCTCAGGCCTCTGCAGGGCCTCCGTGCGCAGTTTACTGCCGCTGTGACGTGGCACATAAAGTGGTTGCCACAATTGTGACTCCCCTTTTACTGCATATCAGTCACCCCTAAGGTAGGCCCTAGCTAGCCCTAAGGGCAGGGTGCGCTGATGGTAAAAGGTTGGAAATGTGCCTTAACTGTGTGGCATGTCCTGGTAGTGACAAACAGCCATTTTGGTTTCTCACTACTGCGATGCTGCCCTCTCATCGGAATGCATTGGGGATTCCCTGATATGTGTTTCAGTGGTAATTACTGATATGAGAGGAGTAGCGTGATCAAGTTTGGTATGTTTGGATTAGTGGTAATAAATGCTGCGTAGTGGTGTTCGCAGATTTATTATCACTATTTTAGAAATGCTACTTTTAGAAGTGGGCATTTCTGTTTGCTATGTGTCTTTGTGCCTGCCTGTTGTGTATTGCATGTCTGGCTCTGGATGACATGGGCTGGGGAGGTGCAGTGGCTCCAGAGGGGCTGGGTGAGTCAGCGCTAGGCTAAATAGGCCGACCTGCATTTGAAGTAGTGGGAGGAGTAGCACCTGGACCTGAATAGGACTGTGCCTGCCTTACACAATGCTGGCTATGCCCCATGAGGTGTGTCTGGGGCCAGAGCCTACACTGACAAAGGAGGTTGTTGTGCACTGTGAAGATGTTCTTAAGTGCCCCCCGGAACTGGTTTGGACTGGGCTTAGGCCTGTGCCAGGGGGAAGAACAAAGACACTGACTGGTATAAGTATTGGGGTTGTGGCCCCATGAAAATGTTGTACTGGTACCTGCTTGGAGCTGTGTTGCTGGAGGAATACAGGGTGCCAGGAGGAACCGCCACAGAGGACTACCCCTCTGCTAGAGGGCCCTGTGAGCTGGCCTGCCTGAGCCCAGCTCTGCCCCTTGTGACTCTGGGGCTCAGCGCAGGAGAAGCGCGTTCTGTGAGGGAGAAGCTACAAGCGCTGCCTGCTCCCTGTTCGGTCTTCAGGCGGGAGACAGGCTGGGCGCTTCATGTTTGGTTTATTTGCCCTGGACCTGGGCTTAGAGCGCTACACGCTTTCGTGCCCTGAGCCCGTGGTGAGGGCTCCCTGTGCCAATCAAGAAGGAGCGTGTGTGTGGGCCCCCCGGGAAGTGCAGTGATTCTTCCCTCAGTTGCGGGGAAAGCGGGGAACGAGCCGCCGTGCCATTGCTAGACACCATTGAGGAGAGGCAAACCACGAACGGCAGCCGGAAGCCAGGCGACTGCTGCCTGGTTGTGGGTGGGGCCCTGACATTGGGAGGAAGCCAAGCCTCGCGGGCTCGCACCAGCTGTGGGCTGCCAGAGTGCGACAGCGTGAGGAGCAACGCTGGAAGTCAGGCGGCTGTGGCCTGGTTGGGGGCATGTCCGACAGGCTCGACAGAGCCGGAGCCTCGCGGGCTTCCGCGACAACAGAAAGGAAGTCAGGCAGCTGTATCCTGGTTGTGGGCTGGGTCAGTGGCGAGAAGAAGTCAGAGCCGTGGTGCCCCTTCGAGGAACTGGGTCGCCTGTTGTTCTCTGGCCTTGAGGGGCCATTGGCAGAATTCACTCGGGTGAGTGATTAGCACCGAAGCGAGTCCCGCATTTCCGACGTGTGGGAGCTGCGTCACATGGCCGGGGGCAGCTCCACTTGGCTTTGACGTCGAGAGCAATCTCTCTGGTGGAAATGACACTGAGGTCTCTCCGCCTCCGGGGGCATTCTTGGTCTTGGGATCTTGATAGCGGGGTGGAACCTCGACAGAGGCCCCCGAGCCTGGGTGGAGCAAGGAGTCTCCACAGAACTACCACGCAGTCCAGGTAAAGAGCGCAGAAGCGCTGGGACTGCCATTTGGGGGCCAGTGGGCTCTCGGTGGCATATTGTTGCCCGTGGGCAATTATATTTACGCCCAAGAGGGGCTAATGAGATGTGCACCGTGGCAGGCGTTACTGTGGTGCACTGATGCTAATTTAGGATGTATGCCTAATATGTTTATGCCGAATGTGTGGTGCTAAGAGCACCTTTAGTTACTAGTTGGCTTCTCTAACTGTACATTGCGAGTTCTGATGATTATGACAGTGGCCCGATTGGCCCTGTAGTGTATATAATCCCTGTAAAGTAATACCTAGTGCCAGGTGGCACAGTATGTATGTGATTACGTTCTAATGTGTTTTATGAGTAATACAAAGGCTATTTTTGATATAACCTTGTGTGATGTTTCTTTTGTGGTGTGCCTGGTGTGTCGCTGCTGTGTGTGTGTGTGTTGCGCAAACGCTTTACACATTGCCTCTGGGATAAGCCTGACTGCTCTGCCAAGCTACCAAGGGGGTGAGCAGGGGTTATCTTCAGCGTTTAACACCCTTGCCCTGACTAGAGTGGTGGTTTCTGCCTGGCTTAGGCGCATGTCCTAGCCAACAAGAAATCCCATTTCTAACATTGGTGGCAGCGGTGGGATAGAACTTGCGTTTGCGCAGTACCACAGTGACGCATGGTTGCACTACAAACTCTGCATCTAGACAATCACACAGTTTGGGGATTTCTCCTGATTTTTTATTTCTCCACAGAAGTGTCATTTTGAATTGTGTTTTCCTGCTCTTTTAAACTTTGATGACACCCCTAAAGTGTTAGTCATGTCTCACCCCGGTGATCTAGCAGTTGTTGTGACAGGAAGTGCATTTAATGTAAACATGTTGCATAAGTATACTGTGAGGGACCTAAAGAGGTTCTGTAGGGATCTTGGGTGTCAGGTGGGTGGTTCTGCCAAGAGGGTGGAACTGCGGGCGGCTGTGTTGGCCTGTTGGATATCCAAAAAATGGGTAGGGGAGGAGTCTGGGAAGGAGGACCCCGAGATCAGTGAGGTCTCTGAGAGTGAGGGTCCCCGATCAGCACCCCTAGAGGTCAGTGGCCCTGGAAAGTTTGAGCAGGAGGGAGGAAATGACTGGATAGGGATGCCAGTAGGTAGTGAGGACCCCGTAGAGAGTGAGACCCTTGCTGGGTTCAGTGCCGGGGGCAGTGCCCCATCCTTTTCCATGTCCCCAAAGGAGTGGGTGGATAGGAGGGAAGAAAGGGAGCATCAGCTGGCTTTGGAGAGGCTCAGATTGGAGTATGCCAAGGAGATAGTGCTGCTGGATGTAAAGGAGAAAAAGGCTGAGGTTGATAGAACCTTAGTACAGGAGAGGATGGCGGAGGAAGAGAGGGCCTACGCCAGAGAAAAACTAACTCTTGACGATATGTCCCCTGAGTGTAGTTGTAGTGGTCTGGATTCACCAGTGAGGGTGGGGTCCAGTGGTGGCAGCAACATGGAGTCCAGTGTAGGATGTTTCACTCCCAGATCCCAGAGCATGGTACCTAGTTCCCAGCAAGAGGGTGTCACACCTGAAGGGTATAGGGTGAGGTTCAGGGGCAGTAGGTGGGTGATGGCAAACAATTTTGTAGGGCTGTTCAATCTGGTTGTCAGCGAGCACATGTTCTGTTGTTGTTTTCCAGGGTTACGCCAAAACCTGTTGGAGTGTGAGTTCTCTGATCCCAGGGAGCTTGCACAGGAGACAGACCTCAGGGTGAGTGCCAGAGGGTCTGAGAAGGCATTTGGGACTGACCCTAAGGGGAGTGGCTCAGGTATTTCCCAACCAAGAGTGGTGAGAAAGGTTCTTAGTAGCCCAGATGGGTTCCGGTGTAGTGTGAGGGGTGTAGGGACTCACATCCTGTCTCCGCAGAGAAGGAGTGAGAATGGGATGTGTTCCAAGGTGCCCGAAACCCAGTCTCAGGGCCTGGAGGGTTCCCTAAGGGAACACCAGGTGGGGAGCCTAGGCTGTACTGGTAGGCCATCCATTGAGGGGGATCTCCTAGTGTCAGAAGAACTTGGAGCGTCTGTAAGCAGAGCTCCACCAGTTCTGGTGTCTGGCAATGCCACTCCTGAGTGGAGGGTGCAGAAGTCCAGATGGAGGGGTGAGAGGGGGATGCGGTCCCCAGTGGGAGAACCAGTGGGTCAGGGGCCAGCCATAAGGGCTGAGCCTCCTAGGAGTGACCATGGTGACACCACTTCTGTTTTGGGGGGTCTTCGCGCACTGTCAGATGGACAGGGGTCAGGAGATCAGCGCCAGGCAGACTGTCACGCAACATATGAGTTATGTGTTACCCTTGGGGGGGCATGCGTGCTCCCCAGGAAGTCCTGGTGTGCCAGGCAAGTGCTCAGCTGCAGGGTGTAGTCCCTGGGTTGGGAGGCCAGGTTCAGGAGGTAATGCCTGACCTGGAGGGAAGGACATCTGAAAGCAGTGTCCCTACTGTTTTGTCTTCTGGGGGTACCACTCCAGGTGGGAGGGTGCAGAACTCTGGAAAGGGGTGCAGAGGGAGGGAGTCCTCGCCTCTGACCCTGGTTCAACCTGAGGGTTTAGTCCCTAGGTTGGGAGCCACTTGCAGGGTGAAGGTCCTGAACTGGTGGGAGAATTGTGTGGGAGGGCTGATTCTAGCATCCTGACAGTTTTGTGTTCTGAGGGCACCTATCCTAGGAGGAGCGAGCAGAACCCCAGAAGGAGGGGTAGGGGGAGGAGAGCCTCACCCGTGACTACTGATCAGTCTGAGGGTGCAGACCCTGGGTTGAAGGATCAGTGGCCATTTAGGACTGCACTGATGAGAGGTAGAGTGGAGAATGGATACTATGTACCTGGGGTTACTGCCCCCCACTCTATGGTATGGCAAGGACTGGAGACATCTGGATGGCCTAGGGCCTGGTCCTGGCCACAGACAGCTAGGGAGTCCCAGTGGGGTAGGTTAGTTTGTCCTGGGAGCTTAGACAGAGAGAACCACATGGGTTCAGATTGCCGTAGAACAGGAGTGTGCCCATGCAGTTGCAGGCCCGCAAATCCCATTTCTAGCATATATTAATTAGGCAGGTCGTTCTATGACCCCGCTGAAATTCTGTATTTTGTGAACCAACTTTATAGCACATAGGTCAGTTAGAAAAACACTATTCTATTTGCAAAACGTCTGTACACTATTTACAGCAACTTTATGAGGATGAAAAAACAATAAACCAAGACCCTAATTTGCATAAGGAGATGGATGACAATTGTGTTCACTTCTTGTTTGCAGTTCAACCTGGTGGTACATGCCCGTTGAAATCTACATGAACCATAATGACACACCAATTAAGCTGTTTAGAAAGCAGCCAGGTATATAGTGAAGTGTATTTGCTATTTGCACAGTTACTGGCCAAGCTGACATTCTGTCTGCTATTTAGTAACCCTGGGCAAAGCACTACGCTACGCTCGCGTAGTTTGCGAAGTTTGCGCTACTTCGCACAACGCGAATTGCACGTAGCACAGTGCAAACACGCGTAGCGTAGTGCAGCGGTCATTTTTTGCTTGCTCGCGGTCCTCAACGTCAAGTTGGCGACCGCGAGCAAGCAAAATGACATCCCGGCGAGACTTTTTCCTCGTTCGCGATCAGCAACATCAAGTTGCCGATCGCGAGCGTGGAAAATAAACCTCCCGGCGAGATTCTCAACGCGGGAGGTCAGGTTTCTCATTGCGAGTGGTAGCGTATGCTCGCGACCGCTCGCGATGAGAAACTACCAGTCCGCGTTGAGAAAGCTGCCGCTCGAGTAAAAATCTACTCGAGCGGCAGTAAGAGACAGCTCGCACTGTGCAAGATGCCGTTTTCAATGATTGCACAGTGCGGACAAGCATCCGGCACTGTGCAATCATTGCGAACAGTGCACTACGCAGTTCGCGTAGTGCTACGCGTAGCTCGCGTAGTGCGAACTGCACTTTGCGTAGCTTCACGGAGCGCTACTTCGCGAACTACGCCCAGGCTTACTATTTAGCCAGCCACCAGGTAAATAATGAAGTTTCTTTTCAATTTGCAAGGCTGCTGGCCAAACAGTGTATAACTTCTGCTATTAACTCAGTGGCCAAGTGAATAATGATGTTTCTTTGCCAGGTCACTAGCCAAATACCAGATCAAATCATCTGTTTAGCTAGCAGCTGGGTAAATAGTGAAATTTCTTTGCTATTTGCAAGTCCCCCGAAAAACAGTACATCATTTCTGATATTTAGCCAGCACCCGGGTAATAAGTGTAGTTTATTTGCTGTTTGCTTGACACCTGGTCCAACAGTACGTAATGTCTGCTAGTTAGCCACAGACAAGTACATTTTAAGGTGTATTTGCTGTTTGCATGGCTGCCAGTCACACAGCACATAACCTCTGCTATTTAGTCAGCTGCTGGGCAAATAGTGAAGTTTCCTTTTTATTTGCATGACTGCTAGCCAAACAGCACATAATCTCTACTATTTACCCAGTGGCTCGGTAAATAGTGAAGTTTGTCTGCTATTTACTTAGTAGCTGGCGTACAGTGCAGAATCTCTACTATTTAGCCAGCCACCGGGGAAATAGTTCAGTTGCTCTGCTTTTTTCAAGGCTGCCGGCCAAATAGAAATTCATTTCTACAATAGGTTAGGAGCCTAATAAATAGCAGAGTAAATGCACTATTTATCGTGTGGATGGCTAAAGATCCACTCATATAGTCAATGTTCTATCATATTCCATTGGTAGGCTGACGTAGAAACAGATTAGCAAGTGAGGTTCAAGCAAGAAACACACAAAAGGTGATGGAAGTAATGTTTGCAATAAGTAACCAATGGTAATCGCTCAGAGCAGCATTCCAAACCATACTTCTTTTGCCCACCCAAGCCACCTCAGTTGTGACCCAGCCATATGCAAATCAGTCGTGACCCTGTGCCAATAGGAACAGTCAGTCCGAACTCCCAGGCCAGGATACTTCCTGAACTAGAACTAAAGTAACCCAAGACTGGTTTTGTCCTGATTAGGGCTCATCAGTCAGGTGTAGCTGAGCACAGGACCCACATTTGGGCATACCCCATAATTTTTTTCCCCACAATGCCCCCTCACATGGCATAGTGGGCAAAACTGACATAAGTATAACTTGCACAGCCGTAAAGCGCTGCTTATGACCTTACATATTACATCACTGGTGACATCTGAAATCTATGGTGGTGCAAATTATATTTATGTGAGTTATGTATAACTGGTGAATGTCAGTGTTTTTTTGTTTTAAAACTATTGTTTTTATTATTATAAGACCTATGTATATCTTTTTTTGTGTGAATTTCTAAGGTTTTTTATTGCAAGTTTAAATCTTACTACCTTACTTATAATTCCAATTTAACCTTTGTTATTTTCAGTAAATCTATCTATCTATCTATCTATCTATCTATCTATCTATCTATCTATCTACTACCCTGTGGTGATCACCACTGAGTAGTTATAGATAGGACCACATAGGAAAATAATTTTTTGGTTTGCTTATAACTTTAACATCGTTTGACGAATCTTCCTAAAACTTTTTTAAAAAGTCTCATCCACCTCAGCTCCTTCCTGGAACGTTTTGAGGTGATCTGTCAAATGGGGGCTGAGGAAAAAGGGGGAGTAACAAAATGTGTGTTCCCCATTTATTTTCGAATGGGAACATTGAACAGTTACACTACAAAAACTGATGAAATGAATACCCCACTTGGTCCAAAAAGTGTGCTTTTTGTCATTTGGTGTAATTCAGTTCAGTAATTATAGAGAAATTAAGATTTAAAATAATTATAGATATTTGATGCCAAAATGCATCGGCAGTGCCGACACAAAGAAAAACTTCATCCACTTTGATTTATTTATGACAAGCTTTATGCTGCTATGTCAACTAGGCCCAAAAAATGAAGGTCCCAAAAGTGTCATTTACCATTTTTATTCCTGTAGGATTGTTTGTTCTTCAATACAGAAAGAAATAACCGACCAGAATTACACGAAATTTGGAACAAAGATAGAACTTTACTCAAGAATCATGCTTTTTCTTACTTGATGTAATTCTGTTCAGAAGTGTTTTAGAAATTGGTGTTAAAAGAGAGGCTCAAGTTGAAAGAGGAACTTAGGTTGCTTATAAAGAGGTAAAATATTTGAAAGTTTTATGGATAACTGGACCATTAATCCGCAGAGGGCCAAAGGAACTGGAACTGAGGACCCCCGCGCCACCAAGATTAAAAAATACTCTGATCTGATAATCAAGGAGGCTTTTTTCCTGTCAAGCAGTTTCAGTACGCAGACCCAAAGAAAGATCAGTCTGAATTGATCCAATTGGCTGCAACATTGAGGAAAATGTTGAGGCTGGTATTACAGGATGCGGGAACATGGAGACTCAGATCCCCACAACCTGAAAGTAAAAAAAAAAGGTAAATATAAGGGGACAGAAATAGCACAGCATGAGCACCTAGCTCAGGTGGGGATTCCTGTACACACATTTAAAACACACAGATGTTTTTATGGGGTTAATGGGCCCTAAGTGACACCCTCATGTACTGCTGAACCACATATTTTTTCTGCAGTTCCTCTGTCTGCTACTGCAGCAGCCTGTGGTTCACCCCTGATGTGCACAGCTGGAGGCCATACATAGGGGGGTCAGATGCTCAACCAGCAAGGCTTTGAAACCGACTGCTGCTGTGTATGGTCAAAGGCTGTGTGCAGTGGGCATAGGACTCCCACAGATGATCTGGTGCAGCACACAGCCGAAGGTGAGCCCTGCACCCCACCACCGTAACACACTGCCCGTGGCTGTGAACGGCAAGTGGTGGACACCACTGTGCTCCACCCTCTATTGGCATATGAAGGCTGTATGTAACAGAGTGGTAAACCCACAGAGAATCAGTGAAGGCCATGGCTAGTGGCCAGGCCCTGCACACCATCACTAAACTGCATTGCAAAACGCTGTTTGCAGCAGGTATCAGTTACATATGGAGAGTGGGGTGCAGCCCTGGTTTCAGAACAGGACCTGTGCCTAGGTCTTTGTACTTATCAAATGAGTGGCATATTACTTTCTTATTAACATTTGTTGGATCTGCGGAACCACCAAGGAAACTATGAAAAAACTGTGTGGAAAAATGGGGTTTTGCATAGAAACAGCAGGCCCCAAAACATTTTTTTGTAAAGTTTTTTTTACAAAAGTGAACCATGTTAATAAAAATATCGAGGTCTAAGAAGAACGTTTGGTTTTATTGATGTGTATTGCCCACAATTAGACAAAGTTAGACACAGGGTGAATTGGATACTTTTCCTTCAGGTTGCTAAGGAAGATCCTATTCCCTTCGGCTCTCAAATACACTCCATATGTTCAGAAAATGTCAGGCATCTTAATCCCAGTGCTATTGTGGTAGATGGATCCCATGCCACGGAGCTGGATGTATGCGGACATCACTTTGTTAACAAGTTTCAGAGATTTGGCTATTTGTGGACAAAACAGACTGTACCGTTTCCATGACAGATGCGGGAAAATAAAAAGGCGGTTTATGGGAAGAGATCCATCAATATTCTGAAGTTTTTTTTTAATTTAAAATGAAAAAGCAACAAAGTACCTCTTCCTAAATCCTTGCCCCTTCAATGCAGGATCATTTGATGTGGATGCTCACATACTGAAATGCTTTCAACCAACAGTAGAAGGTGATTCCATTTCATTCCACTGATCCCAATTTGTGAAATATCTACATTAAGCAACCCTGAATCCTTGTAAACGTTGCAAGATCTTTAACACTCACAAGCCTAGTGGACAAAAGGAGTGACAAACAGTCCTCATCAACCTTGTAGCTGAAATATTGGTGCACCTCTTGGGAGCAGCTGCAAAATGCAAACCCTTCCCCAAGAAGGGATGATTTGAACAGAAAAAAGACTGCTTAGTGTGACTGCACTGTAGTTGGCTAGTGTCTGTGAAGTAGAACATAAAAGTACAGTGAGAGGTACTTAATGCATTGTGGCTGTGCAGAAAAAACTGATTCTCCTCAGCTTTTTAAGTGGACACCATGCACTAGAATACACGGCCTTTGCAGTAATTGATCTTTCCAGTAGTTGGTTTAAACTGATGAGGTGATACCAAGAACTACCAATGATTTCAAAGATGCAGTGTCCTGAAACACAGGCTATTCATGGTGAACATTGTTTTTTAAAGCACACTTTATCGATTTTGTTATTTTTTAGCCTTGTACAATCCTGGATACAGTTGGTACATAGTTGAATTAGAGATGCAGTTTGTCATTTAGATTGCATACCTTCAAGTTACAGCTAGTATGAGGTTGCTATCTTGCATAATTTGTCCAAGTATATAGACTTCATTGTCATTCTGCCAGTGCCAGCTTATTATATCTGAACACAATTATAAAGTGATAACTGAATATTCCAACCCCTCCCTCCCCCAACCTTTGAACTGGCTCGCCCCCCATTGATTATATTGTCGTGCGTTTCTACCTCGGCTACCTTGTTACCTCGTGTAGGGGCCCGTGCGTAGTATGGCATTGTATTGTGCGTTTGATCTAGACCCTGATAGGTACATTCTTTGTGGTATCAGGGCATAGAGACTTCCCTTATGTGTCATGTGTTGTGGGGAAGGGGGTGGGTTCGACGGCTTTGCACGCCTCAAGCAGGAGGTCCCAGTCCATCGTGATCGGATTCTTCCGTAATCCGCGGCTCTCCTCTCGTCTTATGGCTGCGCTCTCTGCTCCCCCCCAGCGGGCCACCTCCCCATGCCAGATGTGCACCGCTGGGGGGGCGGGCCGACTTCCATCTCATTGTTATGGAACGCTTAGCTATAAGAAAGGCTAGGTCGGTGAAGCGGAGCTGCACTCTCTGTGTCTTCATGGTGAACATTTGACCTATCTAGAAACTGGGAACATGGGGTGATCTGTTAACCTGAAAAACGTGTGTACTGTGAAAGGGAATTTTACTATTGGTTAGAAACAGTAAGGTTATGCCAAGTTCAACTAATGTCTTTGTTTAAATGACATATTTGAAAAGAACCTTACCTCTAATTAGATGTCTCAGGCTTATCTTTGAGATGAATATCACGGCATCATTTTACAAGAAAGATGAGATCGGTTCTCACACTGGAAGAAGAAATATGTGTATTTGAATTAACTTAAAAGGTTTTCAAGGGAATAATTGCAAGGCTTATTAACTACTAAAAGTGGTTAACTTACCACTCTTGCTGTGTGGAGTCACACCGTGCACAGAGCCAGCACAAGTTAGGACCGAGCACCGTGCACAGAGCCAGCACAAGTTAGGACCGAGCTCCTACCGAGCAGGCACCCTGAGGAAGCCCTGATTTGGGAACATTGAGCTACAGGTACAATTGACCTGACTCCACACAGCAAGAGTGGTAAGTTAACCACTTTTAGAGGTCGCCACAACGTGCTACTACACACCTACCTGTCCTGAAGAAAGCCTCTAGATCCTGATGGACAACGAGGCTGAAACATGTCGACCACCAACAGTGCGGTAGATTGGTAACTTGATCTACGCACGCACCACTTTGTTTTTACCTTTCCACACCACCAAATTCATTAAAGTACCTACCTACATGGTGGCGTAGGGAATTTTAACTCACTTCACAAGGGCACCCCACTTACCTCCCTTTTTTATTTCTGGACGCTACTGCAATACCAGTTGGTCTTCCTCCAGGTGGAGGTCAGCATATTCACAAACTAAACCCTATGATGATGCTGTCACGTTACGGAAAGGCGGAGAATCAAGATATACCGGCCGAATCTTGTGTACGTGAATGAGGGTTTTTTTAGACGGATCGATAATGAATTTGACCCTGGTACACAGGACAAGTGGTCAATTCCCCCCTCTTTTGATTTTTTTGAGTATGGATGTAAACCAAGCCTTGTTGGAAATGCTTGCAGTACCATCACTTTCACTCACTTCCTTAATTTCATGCAATCTGTCACTGACTCACTGAGGCACAATTTCACTCCTCTCTCCTCATGGATATTACTTGTGCTTGCTATGTCTGGCTGACTGACATACAAAACAAACAACATCATGTTTTATCTTTTTTTTAATATAAAAGTTGCTTTTCAGTTTTTCTATTATTTTTCTTTTTTAGGATTAAAAATACAGCTGAAAAAGTGGAACATTAACTTGGATTATACAGATAAAGACGTTTTGCATGTGTGTTCATGGGCAGGAGCTTGATTTTTGAGTGACTGTCCAGTTTGTTCTCCTAAGGAGATCACAGTTCCACAAACAAGAAAGTGCAATCCAAGTTTTGAAGAAGCATGACCCACTTTCATCTTACTCCTGCTGCAGGATGCCCTAATGCAAATGTGTTGTCAAGAGCAATGGCGTCATGTATTGCAGTGTCAAATGGTAAAGCTAGCACTTCAAAATCCCTCTTTCATTTGTCAGCATTAAATTGCTTCTGAATATAAGTGTTTAGATGCTTATGCAATTCATTTTGTTGCAGGGCCTGAACCCCTGCCAGCTTTACTTCAGAAGACACACTGAGACTCTGCTACACTAGGAATAAACTTATAGCCATCAATAAAACAGGTGAAGACTCACGGTGAGATGGAGCGGAAATCCCATTTCATTTGTAGGGGTGCATCATAATCTTGTGTGGAGCGCACCCACATACAATTTTGAAACCATATTAACGTGAAGTGTTAGAATTGTGAAATGTATTAATGTAACTACGTGACGTATTTTAGTCTATTGACTTATGGAGAATTAACGTAGAAAATGAATGTAACTAGCAGAAGACGTTAACATGAAGAGCTCCAGTTGTGAAACTAACAAATATTCATGTACTAAGTGTGCTCATTAACTGTGACATTTCATACGTAGGTTAACTGCATCTGTTGAAAACGTATTAATGTTTACACGAATTTGCAGAAGCTTATATGATGCATTCCTATGTTGAATTTCATGTGTGCCGTGGAATCTGTTCTTTCTCACGTTTTGTATTGCAGGTGAAGAAGTGCTCTTATAGGCAGAATAAAGTCTTTGTTTTACAAGCTAGGCAAGGAGAGAAGAATTTACAATTGCATGAATTGGGTCGAGAAAGGAAGGATGTTACGATTCACACAGGAGAAAGCCTGGGAGCCAAGGACAAATTGTTGCAAGAAAGGTACATGGACGACACCGTGGAAAAGTACATGCAGGACTGCATCCAGAGTGGATGTCATGAGCACGGTGCATGATGGGATTTGTACCTATTAATAACTGATGGTGAACCTAGGGAAAGAGCCCCACAGAGAGAGAGAGAGAGAAAGTCCCAGAACGAGCTTTCTTTGCGAAGGTGGCTTTATGCTACTTGACAAATTGATCACATAGAGGCTTCATGGGAAGATTCCATGCACTGACACCTTTTATCCTTCTTCCTGAAAATGCGTAAGTAGGGATGTCACCTTCGTGTTAGAGATGAGATCGATTTAATGCTTTTCGCTCATCAAACCTCGATGCAGGGAAATTTGGACTCATGCTTCCTGATTTTCTTTACCTTATTTCTTGAATTAATAGTTTTGTTTTTGCTGCACCTTTTAAATTGGATGCGTAGATTTGGCTTCAGGCTAATTCCTTTGTAGTTCTATACTCTTGTGTTGAGGTGTTTTTATGTCCAGTTATTTTTGGCTTTGTAATAAACTAACTAACCTTACTTACATGTCTGTGGTTTAATATGTATCAAAGATAATTATTGGCTAATTGACTGCCTGCTACAGCTTTTCTCTCCTTTATGCTTTCATGCTGTGAAAAATAACTATTGGAGTTTGACTCTAGAACAACTCTTGATCTAATGGGCCCGGCCCCTTCAGGTGCACAGCTTTAGATTTAAACTCCTGGTCTGACTTCTCTACTTTCAGTGGTAAGGACTGTAATTTTCACACTGATAAGGGAGTCTGTCGGAGGTTGGTTAATTTACAGGAACATTTCCCACATTGTACTACTCAGACCATTACAGTTAACAAACAGTGCTGTGTTTTAGACAATGCTGGATCCCTTGTCAAACATAAACTTGAAATTGCTAACCTCTTTGATTCTCAGGCTCTAGATATTTTGTGCATTACAGAAACCTGGGCCAATCAGTCTTCTGGCCTGGATTTGGTTGCTGCAACAGCGCCAGGAAACATGACGTATAGGGTGGACAGACCTGTCAGAACAGGAGGCGGTTTAGCAATTATCTATCACTCCCACATGAAAGCTGTTTTCCAACCGGTCCATCTTGCGCATTGTGAAGCACTCTCTTTCTGCATCGAGCTGTCCAAAGCTCGCTCTTTAATAGCTTACTTCTGTATCATCCTCCAGGCCCCAGACATGTCTTTTTCCTTGATCTGAGCACCATCTTGAAATCTACCGCTAGTACTACAGACTTTACTTTGTATGGAGACTTTAATTTTTATTTGGAAGACCCACTGATAAAGATACAAAGATTCTGTGCGATGTGACAGCCAGTCTTGTTCTCTCCTAGGTTGTAGTAGGTTCTACCCCCTCTGCCGGTCACTGTCTTGATGGTATTTTCACCACTAACTCTTTCTTATCAGATATCAGTACACAACCATTAAAATGGTCCAATCACTTAGCAGTAGGGTTTAATCTCTTCGTAGCTCAAGCCCCTCAACAGGGCAGGACACCTTCCAATGAACTTTATACTCATCCATGACATAAGATATAGCTGGACCAACTTAATCAAGCACTACTAGAATCTTCACCCTTGATAACAGAGGAGATTGATGCAGTGGTAGACAATTACGCTTATTGATTAACTTCAGCTGTCAATTGATTGGCTCCAGCAAACGCCTCACATAGCAAGAGACACCAGCCTTTGGCTCCCTGGTTTACAGAGACCCTTAGATCCCAAAAACAGAAATGCAAAGAAGGCAAGAGTGCATCTGGAGGAAGGATTATCTTGAGTCAGAGAAGAACAAATATAAACAAGAGCTTGCCATTTACAAAGCATTGATATTGAGTGAAAGGTCCATATATTTTACACAAAAAAACCGAAGTCTTCAAGAATTCAGTAAAGGAACTCTTTCAAATGGTAAAAAAACTGACATCTATAGAATCAGCGACAGCTGGCTAAAGTAGTCAAGAATTCTGCAATAACCAGGCAGGTTTCTTTCAGAATAAGGTTAAAGAAGTTTATGATAGGTCTTCTTCCATCAAGCCCACTTTGCAGGTGGAATCGACCTCTCCTTTCCTACATGCCAACACTAAGATTTTTTACGAATTCACAGATCTGACTACAGAGCAGGTCAATTCTCTTATAAAGTCTATAAAATCCGACTCCCACCTTAATCCCTCCCCCCCTTTGGTAGCCATACAGGAATCTGAAATAATCTCATCAAATCTCACTGCTATCTTCCAGGACATGTTTGCCATCGGTTTCTTTCCCACCCAATGGAAGATAGCGTAAATATTGCCCCTTTTTAAGAAACCCTCTCTCAGTCCCACAGACACCAACAGTTTTTGGCCCATTTCTAGACTGCACCTACTGGCTAAGAGTGTGGAAAATATAATGAATCTAGGCCTGGGCATAAAACTCCACTCCACTCGCAGAGTTTGCGGATTTCAGCAACTTTGCATTCTACGGAGCACGCTGAGTTAATGATAAACTCTGCACTCTGCAACTGAGCTGAGTGTTTTTAATTTCGCATGCTCGAAATGTCGTTTTGCACAGAAGCAACTTGCCGGGGGCTCTCGAGTGTCCACGAGATTTGCTAGCCATTCACGAGCGCCACAAGATTTGCAAGCCGCCCACGAGCTCCTGTGAGATTTTGGGGCTTCTAACATGGCTTTATGCCACGCCACCAACTTCTGATGCTTTGTTTTGTGACGTACGCGATCGCGAGTGAGCACAATCAATCACGGCTGCAACCTGGGGAACATACTCTCCTTGAGAAACATCTAAATCTTCTCTAAATGACAACTTGGAGTAAAAAACCTTATCAAATGGACCGCTCGCATTGGTTTTTTGTGCGAGGAGTCCTTTATTAACTTTTATTTTCTAACAGGACGGAAGTGCTCCAGACTCTCCAGCTTCCTGCTCCTGTCCAGCAGGCTCCACCCAGTGCTTTGTCCATCTCCTGGTCACTTTTCATTTGAATTTAGAGCTGGAAGGATCACTCTCTATGCCTGCTGCATATATGCACATATATGCACACACAATAGAAGCTACCCTGAAATAATGGCCACTTACATAATGTAACCTTATCCCTACAAAGCACTAAATAGGTTGAATGCTGGTACTACAGGGGTCCCTTTACCCTCCTCCCATGGGGCAATTAGGACCCTACATTGGGGTATACAGTTTTAGTTAGAGGATGACACAGGTCACCCTAACATAGTGGCAATATCTGGAACCAATCTGGTAAGATAGGAGCCCAAATCCCATCCTGATGAATGCCACAGACTCACATGAGCCAACAGCAGAAACATGTTGATGACAAGAGTAGTGATGGGGTTATAGTTACCCTAATCCCCACATTCTAGTTTTTAACACCAAGTACCCTACGATTAAATGTAATTTGGGGTAATACATTGATTTTTAAATCACTATTGCACAGGCCCCCACTTATATCAGTCAGACAGTCAGAATAACTTTATTTCGCCATCTCAATGAAGGCATAAAAAGTATACTACACATAAAACATTTCAATATTGCAATAGACTTAAAATACAAAAATTACAGATTTCCAGCATCAAATACATGTTAAAATACAATAGTCTCATTAAAAGGTAGAAAAAATACAATTCATAAACACGCACAATTATTGGATCATTTCGGTAGTTCGGTTCTTATGTTAAGTATAAAATTCATCGAACTAAACGTCTCTTTTTTAAAGCAGATAAAAGAAAAGACGCTACTGAAAAACATGTAAAAGGGTCGGATAATGACTGCAAAAAGTAGAGGGCTACACGACACTGTTTAAAATTCATTTTGCGCAACAGGGGGACAATAAAACTTTTTCTCTCATCACAGTAATATTTACAAAAAAACAGGAAGTGCAAATCATTATGAATAGATCGATCAACACATACACAGAATGGGAGATCGGAAGCTACATAAGTATTTAGTGGAAAAGCCAACATCAAAGGGATGTAGTTTAACTGGAATCTCACCAATATATACCTGTGTTGTAAATTAGTGACGAACGATAAATAAGTTAAATTCATATCCATTTGCATAATGCTCCAACTGTCGATAACTTACTATTTGTAAAATTCCTTCTTGATTGCAAACTAGACAATAACTGAGTTTTTAGATCTTTTTTAGAAATAGATTGGCACAATATAGGGTCAACAAAAAGATGGTGTATCCCTGACGCTTTTAGAGTGGATTCAACATAACGTAGCCAACTAACATTACCCACACAATCTAGTTTCAAAACATCTTTTATAATATCTCTTGTGAGAGAGAGAGTCTCCTTCCGCCATACCGAGTGCCACATTAAAATTGGTGCCATGCAAACTTTGTCAGTTATGTAAGGGACACTAAGTTCCATGTGGCAGTTAAAATTGGAGCATGACTTTGGTAATGAGACTAACTTTTTAATAAAATTGTCTTCTTGTACATTGTAGTTGAGAACAGTCTCTAATGCCCCAGACGGCTGCTCCATAAGTGGCAGCAGATACCGTCTTTGCCTCATAAACTGTCTTTATAGCTTCAATGGGTTTTGAGCCAGTTTTTTTTATAAATTTGAATAGTGCCCCAATGTTCTTTTCCATCTGCAGCCCTCTATTTACAACCATACTTAGCCAATTGTTTTGGCGGTCAAACATAATCCCTAAATAATTAAAAGAATCCACAACTCCCAGCTTGCCTCCTTCAACATTAATTTGTGGTTGTTTCCGCTGCTTCGTACCTGCCACTAGGACAAAGGACTTTGCGTAATTAATTTTCATGTCCAGCTTGTTCATGAATTGGGTATATTCCATCACTAGGCGGCGCAGCGCATTGCTGGTACGGGCTAAAATCACTGCGTCGTCCGCATATAGTAGTATTGGCACTTGTAATGAATTAATATAGGGAACATCCGGAGTAGTTCCCAGAAGAGCGGATTCAACATTATTAGTGTATAATGCAAATAAAAAGGGCGCCAAAACGCACCCCTGTCTCACCCCTCTAGCAATTTTAAAGTGCGTAGTGCATTCCCCTCCCTTTCCATAACGAACACAGGCTGAGGCGCCTGAGTACAGATCGCGGATAATGTTAATCATCTGTAAATCAATCCCCATTGCCTCCATGATCTGCCAGAGCCTCGACTGTGCCACGCAGTCAAAGGCTGCTGACAGATCCATGAAGGCAAGATACAAATGACCATTTTTGGCTGCAGTATATTTTGCTATTATTAAACTTAGGTTCAGGCACTGATCAACAGTACCTTTCCCTTTTCTGAAGCCAAACTGACATGGGATTATAATATTTTTTTCCAGGGCCCATTCCTCAAGCCTATTTAAAAGCAGACGTCCCATTAATTTTGCAATGGAATCTATTAAAGATATAGGTCTATAATTTTTCGGAATCGACCTATCCCCCTTTTTGTAAATAGGGACAATTACTGTCGTTTTCCATGATAGGGGAGCACCTGTTTGGGCAATTTTATTAAAAACATTTGTTAAAAGTGGGGCCCAGAGATCCTGATTATCCAAAAACAGATCAATCGGGACACCGTCAGGTCCCGGTGCCTTTGCACGCTTACACTGGTTTAAAGCATACTTAGTTTCTTTCAGTGTAAAACTGACCTTGTTGCCCATTCCAGTTAAGATAGCAGAGGTAGGATGGGAAATTATCTTCTCATTAGAGCCAAACACGCTTTCAAAATGTGTAACCCATTCCTCCTGCTCAATATGGGTATCTGTAGAGATAGAGTGTTCATCTCTTAAGAAAGGTGCATTAATAACAGACCAAAAGGCTTGCAAACTTTTTAATAAAGCAGCCTTTTTCAGGTTTTCCCACCACTCTTCCTTTAGGGATTTCATCCTTAGTAACCGCGCTTTTTATATGCCTGTCGCAGTTGCTTAACCAAAGGTAAGTTACGAGGTTTGAATTACAAGGCATTGTGGAGATTTCTTAGTGATTTATTGCAGTCATCATCAAACCAACTACATTTCTTGCGATGACCATTGCGTTTAACACAAATTAAGTTATTTTTTGCTTCTGATAAAATCAGCTCAAAAGCTGAGATCATGTTATCGTTAGCAATAGAATCTAAACAAACCATTATCTCCTCAAGTCGACTGGAAACTAAGTTCACCAGAAACCTCCCAGTATCTACTTTCTCCCACTTTAATGCAATTCCATTCTCCCTTGCGATTACTGGGTTTACAGGAAGTTTGAAAGTAGATTCCTTTTTCATTAGGGAGGGGATAAGGAAAGTTATTGCAGCATGGTCACTAAAAGCATAAAAATTGATCTCGAAATGAGAAAATAGTCCTCTTATTGGATCAGAAACCAAGACATAGTCAAGGGTAGAGGAAACAGAACGATTTAAAAAAGTATATCCTAACTGACCAGTTAAAATTTCAGAGACATTTAAAAATACAAGATTATTTATCATTAATAATCTGTTTAGGGCATTACCGTACTCCGAGTGACTAAAATGGGGTACACTCTCTCCATCATCATCTAACATTCCACATACTAGGGAATTCATCTTATCACAAGGGCGAGCATTAAAGTCCCCAAGCCAGATTATATTACAGGGTTTAGTACATTTATTTTGTAAATATTCAATATCTCTTTCTAAAGGAGCTAGCACAGCTGCTTGATTGCTTCCAAAGTTATTGTTATAAAAATTAATGAGGAGCCAATACTGATCTCCGTGATACTCTAATAAAATAATGTGTTAGTATGGCGATGAATTTAAGAAAGACTTCACTTTAAGGGGGGAAACATTAGAAAGTAGTGTCAATAACCCGCCCTTAGCACGTCCAGCTGGTGAAGGTATAGCCGGAGTTTGAAATGAGCGATACCCATTCAAATGTATTGGTTCAAGTTCCCAAGTTTCTTGTAAACATGCTATATCTTTAGATGTTAATAAAGACAGCCATTCAGTATTTGATCTTTTTTGGTTATAACCAGCAATGTTCCATGACATTACCACAGCAGACCCTGAAATATTCTCATGTTGCATCGGTATCAGGGAAAGACTCGGGCTGTCTATGTGTGTACTTATTTGTTCTTGCGAAGTTGCAGCTGGGGCAGTAGTCACAGATGTCCTATTTAACATTAGAATATCGCCATCACCATTGACTGTAGGGCTCCTTTTCGACCAGTCAATCACATATATGCATGCCTTCCAATGCAGCAAATCTATTGCTAAGAGGTAAAGGTGAAACTAAGGGAGGGAGAGACTGATTTGACAGATAGTGAAAGGGATTCCTAGCGTTAGGTGCTACAAACCGTGGAGGGCGAGGTAAAGAATATGGTTTGTAAAAGAAACCCAGTGGAAGGACACAAATGTGAGAATAGAATGGTGGTATACTAGGTAACATAGATAATAGCTCGCCCACTATATGTTGGTTATCAAAGTTTAGGACGATGCAGTCACCTTTAATAGTCTTAGGAGCTCTTCCTACCCAGTTAACCCTCCTAGCCATTATGATATGTTTTTGCGCATTAAAGTTTACACCTTTACAGTTGGATAACCAATACTGAGACTTATGAATTAACTATTCAGTAGATTCTGCTAAATTTATCTTTAGTTCAGGAACATTAGCTAGAATTATAACATACGGACAGGCTGCTGGAGGAAGATCTAATCTTTCCTTAGGTTTCTCAACTTCTGCTCGGTGCTGAGAAGCCCCCCTCCCCAAACTGGGTGCCATAATTCCATCCTCTAAGAGGGAAGGGATAGTGGACGGATTAGCATGAAAGTTGGCATTTACAGCCCCATTAGACCCCTTAGGTACAACATTAAGCCTGTCAATGCCAGTTTTTGCTATGGTAGTTTGGGTTGGAGCATGATGATTATTAATATGTGTGCTCACTCTCAGCTTATTTGCCGAGTCACAAGCAGAACCCAATAAGTTGGTAGATGACGCTATCGCTTGTGTGTGATCAAGACTTCCTGTTTTGTCGGGTGCCACATCAGGTGCCACAAGAGACACCATAGGTGGCATCCTACCTGACTGGGGGATCATCCTCGCCTCATCTATCGGCTCAGCAAAGTTTCGGGATGCTTGATTCAATGAGTAAACTGCCTGCAAAGAAGATAATTTCCCTTCTATTTGTGTTAACCTATGCATTATAGGATTTAAAAGTACAGTCATCATAGTCTCAATTCTTTTCAGCAAATCAAGGTCATTCTCCAAATCCGGTTGATTAATAATATCATCTTTCTGCTCTGTAGCTCTGGTAGATCTTGAGTGTAAGGGGAGTCTTGAGTTCACTTCCTCGTTCCCATTGGATTTCTCTGTGCAAACTCTTTTCAGTGTTTTTCGCTTTAATGGACCACCTCCCTTTCTCTTCCTAGTCCTTTGATCTGTGTGATTAGTTTCCGCCTGGATAGACGGCAACAGCTCCTTAGTATTTTTAGAGTGTTCATGTGTTACGTCAGAAGGTAAAGCTGTAATCGGCAATGTGACTATAGTAGTGCTTGATTCACCTATAGTCTGCCCAGAAATTGGATGATCAGTTGTTAAGGCTCCTCCACCTAGGGAGGAACGTTTTTGGGCAATAAGAGAGTCCAGGGAAAGCCTTCGCTCTGTTAACTCTATTTCATGGGCAAGGACAGATTCAGCCCTCGTCAAAAATGCATCCAGGGTCCCAACATGACCAGCCCCTTGCTTTTCCTTTTGAATCCTCCTTTTGCTCATTTTAATCCTCAGATGTAATTTCCCAGGTATGATATATAAAGACCAACAGTTAGTTAAAAGATGTTAAGATTGCAACTCCAATTAAAAATGAAACCAACAGTACCTTATGACTCAATTAGCAGATAAAAGAGGGTAGGCCCAGCCCAGCCGGGCTCCGACGGGCGTGGACGGGCCCGCCCTTGGCCCGGGCTTTCCCGGGTGCGTCCCGCGCTGCGGGAGTCCGTGCGAGCCTTTTAAGCGCCGGCTGGCGCGGGAAACTGCCGCGGCTCCTGCCGCGATGCGCCCTGGTCTCTGTGGTCCTGCCCGCTCCTGTGGACCTCTGAGGTGTGGCGAAAACAAAGCCAAACACTCTGGAACTCCCCACTTATATCATTAGAATTGCCTCCCTGTCTCCAGGTGTAGACCCTGTTTTTAGGGAGCGAGGACTGCCTATGATGAAGCATGACACCTGGTGGTGTGTGAGGACAGCCCTTAACATTTTTTGAGATGCCCAGCACTCAACCCATTTAGTGCTTTGTAGGGATACGGTTACATTATGTAAGTGACCATTATTTCAGGGTAGCTTCTATCGTGTGTGCATTTGATAGGTTTGGAGGCCAGCTCACCCTGAAAACCCCATAGCCTCTAGTTCTCTCCCTCTGATAATTCCAAGGGTTTTGTGTTTAGGTCCTGCTGCATATATACCATAGGTTTCTGTGGTGTCTGTTGAATTGAAACCTCATTTAGGCCATGGATGGTGTTGTATTAAAATACAAAATGTATTTTTTATGTGGTATTTCACATTTTCTTTCTTGCAAAGAGTGTATAGATGGGGTAATGCCTTTGGAGGATGTGTTTTGTAAAAAAAATGTTAGCCCCGTTAATTTTCTTCTGGCATTGCTGAATTAATGCTGTGTTCTCTGTGTTACTATGCCTCCTTTGTCTGACCAGTGTGTGAGTGTGTTTGCCATAGGCCAACATTTTTCTTTGTTCCCCATGCCGTGTGGCCAGGGGCCATTTTTTATAGTCAGTGTCAATAGGCCTGCATGTGTTCTTTGTTTTCCAGGCATTCTGCTTGTTGTTGTGACCAAGTGGCTGACAGCCATTTTGTGTAGCCAGCCAGTGTGCTTTTGCCATAGGCCTGCATGTGTTCTTTGTTGTGGCCATGCCTTCTTGCTGGTTGTTGTTGTTGTGACCATGTGGCTAGCAGCCATTTTGTGCCGCTAGCCAGTGTGCTTTTGCCATAGGCCTGCACGTGTTCCTTGTTTTTCAGGCCTCCTGCTTGTTGTTGTGACTATGTGGCTGGTGGCCATTTTGCGTAGGCAGCCAGTGTGCTTTTGCCATAGGCCTACATGTGTTCTTTGTATGTGGCCCGGCCTCCTTGCTGGTTGTTGTTGTTGTTGTTTTTCTGCATGTAATTTTTCTTTTTCTGTAAAGGAAAAATGTTGCTCAGTTTAGTACATTTTCTCCATGTTTTTAATAAATGTGCAATCTTCTTTTAATTCACTATGTGGCCTAGTCTGCCAATCGGCCTTCCAGCCAATAGGCCCAGTACTAGTCATGGGTGCATAAAACAACTGTTTTTGTGGTGTCTGTTGAAGTGAAACATCATTTAGGCCATGGATGGCATTGGATTAAAATGCAAAATGTGGACAGCCAGTCTGCTTTTGTCAAAGGCGTGCATGTTTTCTTTGTTGTGGCCATACCTTTTTGCTGGTTGTTGTTGTTTTGACCATGTAGCTGGTGGCCATTTTGTGTAGCCAGCCAGTGTGCTTTTGCCATAGGGCTGCATGTGTTCTTTGTTGTGGCCATGCCTTCTTGCTTGTCGCTGTTATTGTGACCATGTGGCTGGTGGCCATTTTGCGTAGGCAGCCAGTGTGCTTTTGTCATAGGCCTGCATGTGTTCTTTGTTTGTGGCCATGCCTCCTTGCTTGCTGTTTGACCATTTTGTGTTTTATGCTTGAGGCCTAGTAGCCCAGTGCTCATATTAATGTACTGTATGAACAGTGTTTTATATATATTATTACATACTTTTTTTGTATTTTTCATCTGCATCACTCCTTGCCTCCCAAATCCCAGTGGGTTCCAAATTCAATTGTCACAGTAGTAAGTATATGTCCCCTTTCCCTAGTACATCAGCAATTTAATTATATTTTTTACATTTTTATTTTCTGATAATTTTTTCACTTTTTCAATTTAATTTTAATCTGTTTTATAATTTTTTTAATTTCTACTTGTTAATTTTTGCAAATTTATTTTCAATTTATTTTTCATTTTTTTCATTTTTGTCAATGTTTTCATTTTTTCACATTTAAAAAAATATTTTTTCAATTTTTAAAAATATTTTTTTATATTTTGTGTTACTTTTTTATTTGATGTTTTTCTAATTTTATTTTCCCCATTCTCCTAACATCCGGCATCAGCCCCATGTGCTATCGGCAATTCACAGCCGCACAACAGCATTCATTTTCTAAGGATTATTCCATTGTGAGTTTACTTTTGTCACCTGCACTCCCTGAGTGCCACGTCCCTTTTCCAACTTGATGCACATAAAGCAAATAGTTACATCTGTGTGTTGTTGTTGCTCTTTCTTATTCTTCCTGAGTGTACATGAAAGTTTATATTGATGTGGTTTTACGAATGGATATTGATTGCACTAGGGACCTAATTACGATGTCGGCAGACTTCAGTCCGCCTGACACCGCCTCGGTCGTGGGACCGATTAGCTTCCGGTCGGCGGTCCAGAACGCCTAATTAGGATGCGAACGAACACTGTTCGGTCGCATGCCTACATTTTCCTATGGGAGCATGCATTACAGCCATAAACCGGCTGTAATACATGCTCCCATAGGGAAATTAGAGGTGCTGTTCATCCCTGCCCCCGTGGCAGGCACCTAAGGGATCAACAGGGGTGCCCCCTCAGCCCCCAACCGGAGTCCACACACACAAGGGGGCCCTGCTGGGAGCCCCCAAGCAGGCTTTCTGACATGGTATTCATGTTGTACAGGCTGGCATGGAAACCATGCCTGTAACCGTGCCTCATAATCCCAAGGGCAGAAAAGCCCGCCATTTGGGATTATGAGCTGGTTCCAACTGGCCGATGGGCTCCTTGAGCCCATTGGAATCCAGGCAGAATCCAGGCAGAATGACCAGCTGGTTTCAATTCCGACTGGCTGATACATAATCAGCCGGTCGGAATTGAAACCGATGATGGGGGTTGGAAAGCCTCTGACCGAAGGCCTTTCCGACCTCCATCGTAATTGGCCCCTGTATTGTTAATTATTTATAACTTAAGTAACCACACTAAATGATACTACTAATTCAACTGTAACAATGCCACATTTCACTGATGATCTTCTTGCTTGTTTGCTTTTAGGTGCACAAGTGACAACATCAGCCACAGTACTGCCAGACGGAAGGCCTGTGCACGACGTGACGCGTGACCACACAACACGGACATCTCTTCAGCTTGTGAAGCTAAGTGCAACAGCTTCAAGAATAAGATGGCCTCAAAGAAAGGTGATGCCAAGAAAGTGGCCAGTGGGGAGGAGAAGAAGAAGCCAATTTTCACTACAGGCATGCTGGCAAGGAACTTTTTTGGCAAATGTGTGCCTGACACACCGGCCTCTGGGGAGTAAGCTGGTAGCAGCACCCCTGCATCAGTGGTCCCCACCAAACCTAGGCCCAAGTCTGGCACAGAGGCAGTTAGTCTAATCATGGCAATGCTGATGAGCAATACCATTGAAATGGATGTATCTCTTTCACAAAGTAGTATCATATCATTGCAGGAAACTCAGATGAGTGGACAACAACAGCCCCATCCAGCAATAGCAGTTCCTCCCAAAGTAGGAGAAGTTCAGGATATTGGGATACATGCTGAGGAAGTAGAAGAAGCCACTCTTTCAAAAGATCTGTTGTCTTCCAGATCTCCAGCAAGAAAAATGAGTAATACTCCACCATCTTCTTCTCCAAGTCCCTCTTCTGATCATCAAGACTCCATTTGGATCCCACCTCAGTCTGAGACATGCCAGGACAAGCTAGAGAAAATAAAGGTTCCTGAAGACCTTAGAGTTAAGGATGTAGAGGAGGAGGATGACAAAGAGCCAGTCATCATGGATGTTAGCCCAGCCCTAGTGGAGACCGATGCAACCCCATCTCAACCTGCTCTGAGGGATGTGGCACAGATACCACCACCGCCAGCTGCCATATTTTCAAGGCCTCGGCAGCGAACTACATCCACAGCCACCTTAGTAGAAGTAGGCACTGCAGAGAGGCAAATGTCAAAATGCCCACCTCCAGCCAGCTCATCCGACATTGGCAGTGGCACCAGCATCAGAAAGTGGACCTCCCCAGTTTGGGACTTCTTAACAGTTAGCAAAAAGGAGCCAGACATTGCCATATGCTCCATTTGCAGGGCAAGTGTTAGTTAGAGTAAGCTTGGTACAAATTAAGGTACCGTAGGCCAAACAACCCATTTAAGAAAACACCGCACAGTCCAGTGGGAGGAGCACCTTAGCGGCCAAAAAACTGCAAGTGGTGTTGGTGAAGAGGGTGAAAGGCTAAGTAGAGAATCTGATCCGAACCCGATGGAAGGTGAAGAAGAGGAAGACATTTTCGTAATGCAAATCAACCCTGTACCCAGCAGTGCAATAGTATCGCTAACATCAGCAACATCACAATGGCACAAGACTAAGGTTGGGACACTAAGGCAAGAGCATACAGTGACTGCCCCGCTGAGATACACATTAAGCCTACTATCGTCTGCTCTCAAGAAGTCCCCTGCATCAGTGGCACCGGAAAAGATAAAAATACAGGATACTATTTCTGGCATGTTTAGGCAGAAGGGTAAGTATAAACACAACCACCCAACAGCACATTTGAACAACGCAAAGCTGGCTAAAATGTTAGCACTGGATCGCCTCCCTTTTTCTTTTGTGGAAGGGGTGAGTTTTCTAGAATTTGTGGCAGCCATCTCCCTGAAATGGAAGGTTACCAGCCGGTCCTATTTTGCCAGAGTTGATGGACCAATGCTACATCATGATGTGCTGGAATTGGTTGGACAAGCCTTGCAGCAGAATGCTGTTCGCACTATCCACCTGATGACAGACATGTGGACCAGTTGCAAAGCCACTGATTACATGTACATCACTGCACACTGGATCTCTTTGTGGGTGTTAGAGGAATGATATCTGCAGGTGTTGACATTGCTGAGATTTTTAATGACACTAGGAAGCATGCAACAGTAGCCATGTTTGCCATTGAGAAATTCCATACTGCTGCAAACATCTTGGAAGACTTTAACAACAAGGTCTTTGAGTGGCTGCGACCAAGAGGGCTTAACATTGGATTTGTTGCCACAGACAATGGCAGTAATATTGTTAAGGCCATGGCAGATGGTGGCTATTTCAGGGTCCTGTGTTTGGCTCACAGCATCAACATCCTTGTAAAGGACTTTCTTAAAAAAGAAGACCGAATCAGCAACTTACTGTCCACCTGGAGAAGAATCTGCACTCATTTCAGCCATTCTTTTAAAGCCAGGAAGCAGCTGAGGGTCATTCAGCATGATAATAGAATGGCAGTTAAAGAACTCATACAGGAGGTGCCAACATGTTGGAACTCGACTTATTACATGTTGCAACATCAGTTTGAGCAGTACAGACCGATCAATGGATATGCCATGCAAACAGGGGATGGTACTGTGAAAGGCATGATCATTGAGAAGGACCAATGGGACCTAGTCAAATGCCTGACAGAGATGATGCTTCCATTTGAGGATTTCACACGGGAAGTCAGCAAGGAGGAAAGTACCATTGGCCAAGCTATTCCGTTGTTACATACGCTACAGAAAACAGCTAAAGGAGTTGTCTGAAATGTACGCCAGTAGGAACAAAAAAAACATGTGCATGAGTTGGTGGAGAGCTTAATCCTTTGCTTATCTGTTAATACAAGGGTGCAAAAAGACATTGTGTCATCCAAACATTACATGTGTACCACAATTCTTGATCCACAGTTCAAACAATTTCCTGGCCACTTTCATTCCTTTTTCAGACAGGGATGTTTCAAACTACAAGATGTAGATTCCTGAGCAAGCAAGTGACCTAGAAAAATAATGGCTGTGAATTGGAGGCCCACTCCTCCAGGGCACAAGGTCTGGGGTGCAGCCTTCATCCTTAGAGCCCGAGGGCAGTGCAGTTGGCTCCCAGCAGCCAAAACCAACAACAAGAACACCAGCAACAACAGGTACAGGGGCATTGCCCCCAAAATCGCAGGCAGGGCTTAAGTCCAGGTGCAGAAACGGAGACAAAAGAGGTCGAGCAAGGTGGAACACCAATGACTATTTTGGGGATAGTTGAGGCCTATCTAGATGACCCAACAGGGGTCTATCTTGATCAAAACCCATTGGTATATTGGTATGGAAAGAGGCGCGAATGGCTAGTCCTCAGCATGCTGGCAATAAAGTATCTGGCTTGCCCGGTACCCAGTATGTCTGCTGAGCGTGTGTTCCGTGCTGCTCATGCAGTTGTCACAATGAGAAGGACCAGTATCTCGCCCCAAAACGTTTAGAGATTTTTACAATGATGAAAATGAATCAGCACTTTATACCACTAAATTACACCATACCTGAAGTACGACAAGAGGAGGATGAGGGTGATTGGTCAGTCTCAGGTCATGGTAGTAGTGTGTTAGCTGACCAACTTATGGGCGAACCACTTGAGCTTGAGGATGAACTCTACTTCCCTGACTACTAGGCCTGGGCCACGAACCATAGAACTTTCTATTTCTATTGCCAAAATGCTTTGATGACAAAAATAAGTAAATGAAAAAAGGTATAGCTAGGGGAACATTATATTATTTTGTTTGTTTGTGTCTGACTGACTAAGAGAACCACACCGTTTTAGACACATTGTATTGCCGGATTGGAGTTGGACCAGTGTGCAGCGAAGAAGCCTCCCCCCATTTCTCTCAAGGAGATTGGAGAGACACATTTTTGCCTGCCTCCATCCCATGTCTATCTATCCTTTCTTTACTCCTCTAGCCTGACTGCCCTACATAATTTGATTTACAAGACTGGCCAAAGAGGATCGACAATGTACCACCGTCACCGTGCTTGAATCAGAACAGGTAAATGGAATGCACGCACCACATGTTGAAATATATTATGCATTATTGTTCTTTGGGAGTGGGCTGAGATGATTCATGTGGTGATAGGCAGTGAGACTGGGTGTTAAACTATAACTATTAGGCTTGATTGTGTTTGTGATGATTTACAATGTTGGTGGCCTAACAAAGGGTAATCATTTTTTTCCTGAAGGTGATATTTTCCTTCCTCTTTGACACTTAGTGAGATTTGTTTGCTGGCTCCACACTGCTTTGTTTTCTGCTTCACACTTCTCAAAGACCCGACCAGTTCCTTTAGCTAACAAAGGCAAATCTAGTCTACATAAAAAATGACTGAATGTTTCTCTTGTTGTTCATCAACAGCATTGCACTACAGGTAGATATATTGCATTTGAGTTAGGACTCAGTCGGTATGGAGTTGGACACGTTACTCGGAGTCAGGAGGATGATGGAAGGACTCAGACTGTGACTACTTCAACAACTGTCACCAGAAGAGAGAAGTTATCTTCACAGAAACAAACATTTGGTGATGATTCTAAGAGGCCTACTCAACTCTGTGGAGATGTGATGAGAGAGGTGCATTGACTTTACTTGATTTGGGAAATGCAATGTTGCTGAGTGTGTGTGCTGGCTGACTCAAATTTGAATCTATGTGATGGTTGGGTGGGGGGGCTATTGTTATAGATAACTGGAAACAACATATGGTGATTATCACATTATGCACATGCTAGGTTGCATATTATTATTATGATGATGATCATGGCTGTTGCAAGTTTGATTAGCCAGATACATGTGGCCAATTGTCTGTGACTTTTGGTTGTTGTAATTGCTCTCACCTAATTGATCGCACATCAGTCATAAAATGAATGATTGCAAAAAGGACTATTCTTCTCTCTTGTGCTGCCTCTGAGTCTCTTTGGTGCACTCTTTATGAAGTTTACCTTCTGTCCTTCTCCTTGATTCTGCAACAGCCAGGCACCCAAGAGTGACAGACAATCAAAGAAGAATGCAGATGCACCTCTCAATTTGGCAATGCAGTTTCATTTTTCTTGTAATAATCATTTTTTTAGAACTGTGTGTTGTTCGCTTAACTCTTACATAATTTGATTTACTAGTTTTCAAACCTAGGTGACAGAACATTTAGATATATAATAATATAACTTGGGTCTGATGGACTGTTTGGTTTGCATTGCATTTAAGTTAACTGTGTCATAGGTATTCCTTTGATTCCTTTCCCTCCCACAACAGATTGATGATGGGTGGCTGCTCATTGCCCAGATGAAAATTGTCTTTGTGTAGTGTTTGTCTTTGTCACACCTTTCCCCAAATCCCCTTTCCCATCTATTCATCAATCCCCTAACCCTCTTCCTCCTGGCTGTGTGATTTATTGAGGTGTGACTTTATAATTTACACCATTAATTGATCACACACTTGGGGGGACAGATGTGGTGAAAGCAACACCAACTCAGTGCAGCATCTTCAGTTCTACTTTTAGTGCAGAAAGAATAGCCCACACTGCCTCCATTTATCCACCCACGCATAAAAGGGATCCATATTTTAGATATAGAATTACATAATTCGTCAGCATCATCATTCAGGCATTGTGTTGCATAAATGCTTAGCCTTGTCCCTTTCATGATTTAAGTATTTACTACTATAGTTTTAATTAAAATCCTAGCTCACCATTGCTCTGAATAATTTAGTATTGAATGAAATATTTTCACTACTAGGTATTCTTTGTTGCATAGTAGTCTGGTCTCAATTGTTTATAAAGCTATGATATAATAATAGATATAACCCACTAACTCAGTTTCTTTTTAAATTTAGTTGCCTGCAATGAATAATCCTTCAGATTAAACCTACAGGTGGAGTTCATCTAGGTGGGAGTGGGATCTTGCTTCTCCTTCACTCTTAGTGCACTAGCCATTACCACCACTACGGCACCTTGGGAAACCATGCAGTCCTCGCTTCATCTATTCAGGTAAAAGAACTATGGAGCATTGTTGTTGTAGGCAACATAGGCAATGGAAAGTGGAAAGTTGGAAACCCCCACATCCCCTTAGTGGTCAATATAGTTGCAGACTGCAGAGACTAGGAGAGTAGTAATAGGACAAGGGTACCATATAATTAATTGTTATAAGCTATCAGCAGATTTTAAAAAAGGACTGCTGCTGAGCTAAAAGGCAGCAGTGCAAAGTAAAACACCCGAAAAAAAAGATTTGAAGCATTATTAACTCTATTTATTACACTGAGTACAACAACAATATTATGTAAACCCACCCCTTCAACCCTTAAACTGTCCCACCCCTCTCTACAAAAAATTCTCTCTGTCCCCAACCAATGTCCAAAATGTCCAAAAAAAGTAAAACTAAAGTCCACACTGTCCTGGTCCCAACTCACATCCCACCCACAACAAGTCCTACCCACCAAAACAAAGGTTATAAAAGGGCCAGAAGAGGGCACTAAAGGTGGGCCATTAGCTTTTTAAGGTGCCCCTCCATCTTATTTAGCCTGGCATCCAAGCGGTTGAGCCTCAGCATAATGCGGCGGAAGTTGCGGTCAGAAATTTTGGGGAGGCAGTAGTGATGGAACGCCAGCTGCCGGCGGACTCCGGCGCCGGTGTTGAGAGGCTGGAGGTGCTGGGGGCTGGCAGGGGCCCTGGGCAGAGGCCTCTTACTTCTGGGCCACCAACCGTTGATACGCATCATGTATAGCCTCCAGGTGCTGCTGCCACAGCCTTGCTGCTATATCCTGCTGATTTGTCAGAGCACTGTCAGCAGGAGTAACTAGAAAGAAAAACGAGAAATTATAAACAAGGCTCTGTGCAAAACACTCTCCTGGGGCCACTTGATTTGATGTGATTAGAGTCACAGCCATTACCCACACATGCCTGACATAAAACTAAAGGCAAATGGCAAATGCACTAACTGTCTGAAAGGAATTAAGGCAGAATATAATCACAGCACACCAGTTTAAAAACTGTTACTTTTTTTCTTTTCAAGTATTTCCTAGTAAAAAAAAACTAAACGGACACTTTGTGTGGAAAAATTATAATCAATTACCCCTCATTAAAGCGTAAGGCATTATGCACTATGGAGTACAAGTATTCTCTCTCTTGTGCTAAATTAATGGAGGCATGCCTGCTCAGCTGGCACCCTAGTCATACTTGTTACTAGTCTGCAACTGGGGCTGCTGTAATAGGAAATTATATTATTCCAATAGCCCTGCTCTACTCCAAAATGCCTTTCAATCTTATTTTTACTACTAGGCAGATGAATTTTGATACACGACTCGTATCAATCTTGCGGGCATTCTGTATGCCTTAAGTAGATGGTGAGAAAAGCGATGCACTACAGTACGGGGAAAGGATTAAGGAAAGGGAAATAGATTGTGTTTGACACGTTCGTCACAGACTATCCCATCCACAAAGTCAAGAAAGTTATTTAGTCCCACTTTACTCCCTGGCCTCACCCTCCACCAAACTTTATAATTTATTTTTCCAACAAATACTTTTGCTTGGCAGTAAGGAAAGGAAATTGAAATTACTCTACTACAGGGTAAGTTAGAGAGATTAGGCTGGGTAAGTAGATGTTTTACTGATCATCATCATGTGCCTAAGCTTTGGCTACTGAGTCACTTTGGTTGACAATGTTGAAAGGGAATAATTTGAACAGGAGTAAATCCGTTATGGAGGCCATGATGAAATATATCCCTTGGCTAGAATAATGTGTAAAGCCATGATGAAATATATCACTTGGCTAGAATAATGTGGTACAAATTTTTGGGGAGGCTGGGGAGACAGAACTTATGAAAGAATAAAAGAGTGAAGTACTGGTAGGAAGTGACCGAGTGGGCACTGGGAGGGAAGGGAAATACACCTTCTTTTCGCATTGCCATGCATTGAAAACTTTGTAAATGTTTTATTAACTAAAGCAGATGCACATTGCACAGCCAACACTGCAGTGACAAATTGAACCTTGTAGCGGTTAGGTCATAATGGGTGGCACTGCAAAATGCCATGGGTAAGGAGGAAGGTGATGATTGATGATGGATGGGATACAAATATCTGCCTCTCTTAAAAAAATACTGTGAGTCAATGGAGTAGACAAAAATAACACCCCAACCCTTTGAATCTAAGCTTTGATAAAAACCATTCCAAGGAAGTGAAGTAGATGAGCACGCCCCTATCCAGAAGAGCTCCCTTGTTTCTTCATCCAGGCAATTATCCATTCATCATTTCATTGTTCTAGTATTTCTCACTCTTGGTGTGGATACACACAATTCAAGCTTTACATACATTCTCTCACCCAGTCTTTCACCATTGAAAACCATCCATCCACATATATCCATCCATCCTAACATTGCTCTCAACACACCTGTCACCAACATCCATTTGCCCACCCATGCATCCTTTCACCCATTCACCCATCCTGCTTTAACCCACCCAAGCATTCATTTGACTCACCCAGGCAGGCATCCTTTGACCCATACTCTTTAACCCACCCAGGAAGGCAAACTTTCATGGCATAGACCCTTTTATCCATCCTTCACCCACCCATGCATCTTATCACCCCACCTATATGCATCTTTTCACCCATGAATTCACCCACGCATCCTTTCACTCATATTACATTTCACCCATTATTTCTCCTTCCATCCTTTTTTCACTTTTCTTTCAACCCATTTTTGTTAAATTTCATTATCAACCTTTGTCGGCTGAGTTCCAGATATAAGAGGCCATTAACTACTCAACTCCCACTGTATCTGCTAAAGCGGGGTGTTCACGAGACAACACACTTGCAGTGAGTATATATTACTAATTGTCTATCAGTAAGCAATGTGACTTACCACCACCTATCCCTGCCGCCGCTGGAACCCCTGCCGCTGCATCCGTTCCTCTTGCCCCCTTGCTGCCAGCTCCGGTACTGGGCTTCTGTGTGGCTAGAAAACACATTACACATTGTAGATGCAGGATACGCCTCCCCTATTATTTTATTTTTTTACCAAAATACAGCCACAATACATCACTACTGTTCGGTTACAGTATCTTCTATCAAAATATCAAGTTGGGCATTTTGTCGGTTGGCAATGTTTGAAAAGCCAGGTAGTCAAGCCAACCAAAAATGTTTTGTAATGGAGGGGCAGAACTATGATGAATCTGATTCAATGAATTGCAATGAAGGGGTGGAATATTTGATCAACTAAGGACATATGGCCTTGGTTGGCAACTGCAATGGGGCCATCCTCATACTTCCCGCCATGCTGCACTGTCATCAACTGCTGGTATACTATGATAATAATACATAAAACATTGAGAGGTCCACCATGACCATGTCCACTCTCTCGTTTTACTGTTTGAGCATGAGCAAGAAAAAGAAAGCCTTTTTCAGCATACATGCACACAACACTTGCATGCAATCTTCACAGTAGAGTAGTAGTACCTGACCTAAAATAGGTTACCTGAATCTTACAGTACCACCAGTCCACAAGATATATAAGGCGAGAGGGAAAGTTTACTGACAAACCAGAAAAAAGGAAGCTACTGAACAGACAGACTAGTACAGACAGTTTGATGTTAAGTACAGTAACTTGAAATATAGAAAATAAGTAAATAGGATGATGTGGGGATAAGAAGAATTTAGGAAACAAACAAATAGAACAAAGAGGAGTTGGAAAAAAGTGAGGAGATGGGCACAGCAAAAAGGAAACATAATTCTAAAAGTGTAGCGGTAAAAGTTAGAGAAATAATAATAATAACAGCAGGAGGTCATACTGGGGCCAGCAGAGCAATATGCCGAGGCACTTGTAGAGCCAGTGGCACCTCCAGCTCCCTCGCCCACCTCGCTGGATCCTCCAGGCCCATCTCTCTTCTTGCCCCTGGATGCTAATATAAGAAATAAATAAACTAAGATTGGTGGTACAGTTAATAATAATCTCCACAAAAAATATTTTGAAAAGAAAAGGCAAATACAGTAACACTGAAATTTTCTAAATCAGATTTCCTATAGGACTACTAGTATCGTGGGCCTATTCCTAATTCCCTAAAACTAACCCTATCCCAAATTTCTTAAACCACATTTTGGAACTACTAATAAATTGCAACACATGATTTTTTTCAATGCATAGATACATGCATACTACACATCACTGGAAAATTGCTTGGGGTTGGGACTGTACGAGCTACAAAAAATAAAGGCAAAGAGAAGTGAGAGAATGCGCTAACTCATTACTGCTAATAACTACTACTATCTTTGTGACAGGCCTAAGGAGTCTCTACATGATTTCTTGAACAAACAGCCCAAGCGAGCCCTATCGAGAAGGCTTAGCTAGCGCCTCTGAGCACCTGTCTACTCTAGATGATGATCACATAATATTTGTAACATAAACTTATCTGAGTGTGACCAGCAGGTTTGCTATTTGGGAAAAAAATATTAGCATAGATAGAACACAACAAATAAATAATTATTACTCACCAAGCCCCGCAACCTCTACCCCCAGCAGGTCGAGCAGGTCCTGGAACATATCCAGGATGTCAGCCCACCGGTGCATAAGCTATTGTTGGGTGCGCCGGACCCCAGAGCAGTGGCGCACAGCTGTGTGCATCCTCTGCCAGCACTGCCTACGCTCCCGGAGCCATACCCACTGCCAGGCCTTTTACCTGCTGCCAGGGTGGAGGGGAGGTGGCGCTGCACACAAAAAACTAGCGCAGCCACCTCCACCTCTGAGAAAATGGAGCAGGGAGAAAGCAATGTCTCCACTATAACTGGACATTAGACGGCAAACCACTGGAGATTGTCAGTGAATACGCTTACTTGGGGAGAATTTTTACACAGACCTTACAAAATTCCTCCCATCTTAGGCACATTGGTATAAAGGCTGAAGCTCATGTCGGCGCACTTCAGAGATTTTACTCTTCCTCAGGGAATAGACACTTTTCACCCCTGCTTGAGGTCTATCATTCAAAAATACCACCAATTCTAACATATGCCTTGGAATATATCCCGATCAAGGCGTGGCACCCACTAAATGTAAGGGAAGGGACTTTATTACATAAACTCGTAAGAGTTAACCAGTCAGTCCCTGTCCAAGCAATCCGCTTGGAGTTATCCATAGTCAGTGCTTATGCAAAAGTTATCACAAATATACTTCGCTGGGCCTATGACCTCTTACATACAGACCTAGGGTCTTTATTGTATATTTTAAAATTGGAGACTTTTAGAGACGAGTCCTCTCATCACACTTTTATTAAGAATCTAAGTATTGCGCTAATCCAGTCTGGTTGCACGATAGCACATTTGAAAGCTTGGACTCCTGCACACTTGAAGCTTTATTTAAAAAACCTGACTCCAAGAAAAAGCTACGATCTGGATGTAGATCATTGTTTACAGCTAAAACACTTTGCCCACCTTTTAGATAGTCTAGAATATAAAACTCCACAATGATATATAAGTTTGTCTTTAGAGTACAGGGTCCGGCGCACCGTAATTCTAATGAGGATGGGGATTCTTCCTTTAAAGATCCATACTTTTAAATGGGATAAATCGGAAAGTTCCACAGAAATTTGTGACTTATGTAATGGAGGACTACAAGACTTTTTGCATGTGTTAGTAGTTTGCCCGAATCCGATTTTGGTAGCGTCCCGGCACCGGTATATAAAGTCTATATGTTTTAGACCCAATCTCGGCTCTGCACAAAGTTTAATCGAGTTTTGTAAATCACCAGCTGATGAATTTGCTTGCTATAATTTGTATCAATTTTTTTAAAGTTTTTAAAAATTGTTTTAATGTTCAAATAATATAATTGTTTTATTATTCTTAACTATGTATTTGTTGACCTCAGATAAGGTCTAAACCAAATCCAATAAATCTTTGAATCTTTGGAGCCGGGCGGACCGCAAGGTAGGCGGCTATGACTGAAGTTTCTGGTTCAGGGGGGCCTGTCGCTGTCGCTCCCCTGCTCTGCCATGGCGCTAGGTGGGAGTAACAGAAGAGTATAGAAAGAAAAGAAGGAAAAATGTCTCCATTATTTAACATTTTTTAATTTTCCCAACATAGTTTTATATGCATATTTTCAACTTCATTTTAACGTAAGTTTTTTTAGTATATATTAAATAATTGTAAGCATTTTATACTAATATTTTATTTCTACTTTACAATTTTGTTATATTCTATAGCCTCTTTTGACATGTTTTGCATGCTTAATATTGTCTAGCATTATTTCATACATTTGTTCAAGAATTTTACATTTTTTCCCATTCATATTAATGGGGAGATAGACTTTTTTTTAAATTTCATTTGGTGGCTGTTATTTTTACCTCTACCTTCTACTTTGTAGTTTATTAGTGTCATATTTTGTATATTTTCTGAGATCCAGGTTGCGGTAAGGTGCTGCTGTTCAGTTGAACAGGTAAGTCCTTTTTAAAGGTTTGTTTAAGGACTGTGAGGGTTGCGTATGTAGGACAGAGGTCTAGAGGTTAGGTATAATGGTGTTTGTGGGTTTTCTGTACATTAGGTTGTAATAATGATAGTGTTTCTACTAGTGTATAATATGGGATTTTCGCACATTGTTTTGCTAATGTTTCATTATGTTATGTTATATTATGTGATGTTATGTATTTTATGATGATTAAGGGCCTGTTTACGAGTTTGGCGGTCTGACACCCCGGATACTGCGGCCACTAGAAGACCACAGCACTGGCGGTCTTCTGAGGTTTTCTGGCAGCTGTATTACGAGTTGACAGCGGGGCTCGTGGTGTGGCTGCGGTGGTCTTGGGCAATGGTTTTCCATGTCTATGGTTGCCTGTGTGTACATTTCAACTGCACATGTGTCGAATGTACACATATGCATGACACATGTGGAAGAAAACCACCTACCCATTGCCGAAGTCTGGCCCATATGTCGGCGGTCCAGGCAATGGTATGGTACAAAATGGACTTATCTGCATTTCACGGCAAACAGAGTCATATTTTTCAGGGTGAAGCTTCTGCTTTAAAGTGGAGACCTAGAGAAAGGGATCCATGTTGAACTCTGACAGGTAGAACAGGAGATGGGTGAGTATGCATTCCAAATCCCTCATTTCTGCCAACTCAAAGCCAGCAGTCCCACCGCCGTGGTCGACTTGTCAGAAAGCCAACTTGGAAAACAGACAGCAGTGAAACTCCTCTGTACCGCCATATGGCCGCTGCTTTTCTCCAACCGCAACCCCAGCGGTCTGCGAGGTGCTGGCAGTGTTTGCAGTTCGCTAATCTCGTAATTCCTGTCGGACCACCTAGCTCGCGGCAGCATGACCAAGTCTGCGGGTTTGGCGGTTCACGGACTGTCAAATGCGTAATAAGGCCCTAAGTGCAATGTATATGTATTTATTTGGAAAAAATCATTATTGGTTTATGTTGAACCAATGTTTTTAGCTTTGATTTCCTTTTTGGCGGGTTTCTAGGAGTGTTTTTTTAAACACTTTTGTGGATGTTAATGGTTCCTACATACTTTGGATTAGTTTGACGGATGTCTATTGGCTTCGTTTCATTTTTGGATTTATTTTGGGCTTTTTGGAAAATATTTTTCTCGTTTTTGGTGGATTATTATTTCTGACTAAGCAGATACTGAAGAAGATCGGCAACTATTGAACAGTAAGTTACATTTATTTTATTTTAGTTGGGTAGGAAACGTTATATTTTATTGATTGTGTAAATATCATGTAATTGTTATTTGGAAATGTATGTTTTATGTGTTATATTTATTTTACATGATGGATCAAGTTTGTTCTATGAGCTTTTTGGTTGGTTAAATTTTTATGTAACTAATTTATATATTATTTTATTATCTCAGTTGGAGTTTTATTTAATGTATAAACTGATGAAATAAATTATTATGTTTATTATTTATATTCAAAATGATTTGTCATCTTGGTTTAAATTTTGTGACAATTTTTGGGGACATTTGTAGGTTACTATTTGTTTTATAATATTTTTTGCTATTATTTTTAAGTCATCTAATCCTTTGTTGTTTATGAAGATTTTGACTGTAAATTGTAGCATGTCATACATTCGTTTAGTTTGTTTGTTCAGTTTAGGAGCACTTTGGGTAACAGATTGCTCCATTCCTAGTTGTTGATAACTTTTGTAATGCTTCTATACATTTAAAGAGTGTAAGTTGGGTTTTGCCTATTCAGAGTGATGCAGTCTGCCAACCCAAGTGTCTTTGAAATAATATAATAGGTGGCTTAGTTTGTCTTCATTTTGTTGGTAGAAAGGGATTTGTATTACTAAATTGTAATGTTTAGCTACCTCTGTGTCAGGGACATAGGCCAGTTGTAGGATCCTCAATCCGAGATCCAGGAAAGGACGATCCGAAGCCGAGATGATTTTCAAGTGAAGTTTATTTCGTAGGAAGGAAAATCCCATCCATCTCCCAACAGCTTAGATCAACAACTGTCCTCACATTCAAACCTAAACATTCCATACCCACCTATGATACAATTGCCTGACAGTGATGACATTCCACTGTCACTATGGCCCCTTCTTGGATACCAAAGCCCAGATACCACACACCTCCCTCCTACAATACCATCTGACAAACTATGTACAGAGAAAAACTACAAAAATGGTTATACATTAAACATTAAAAGAAGACCCACTATAAAGGGAAACATGGGGATTCGTAACGTACTATAATGCCCCATGAGGAACTCGAACAAGCAAATCAATATACAAAATCTTTCAAGAACATGGGTTTGCTACTAATTCTCTATGTCACCTTAGTTCTACCTTTCGCTCCATCTCCATTCACACCTTCCCCTTTTACCTCACCACCGCTCACCACCTTTTCATCAGGAAGAGACTCTGGACCCTTATACACTACGACTCTCCCAAGATTCCATATGCGGTGATCCTGTGTTTTTACTGAGTTATCAAACACTTTAATAACTCTGATGGGTTTGGAAAATTTGGCACAACCTCCACCCACACCTGGACGTTTTATCATGGCCATGTCTCCCACCACAACTGCAGTCCTCTTCACTGCTTTCCTATTGTCAAAATTCCGCTTTCTCGCCAGCATTTTATCAATCTCTTTCTCACTCCAACTATCCTCACGCTCATTCTCTTTCACCACTCCTTCTAAGCTACTCACCCACACCGGTTCCACCATGGTGTTAGGTAACTTTCCCCTAAACAGCTCAAAAGGAGATTTTCCAGTTGTGGTATGCTGTGTCAACCTGTACATTTCAACTTTCTTTTCAACACCCTCCTTCCAATTCAAACAATTGGCTTTCGCTCTACCAATAGTCTCCTTGAGGACCCTATTGAATCTCTCAACTATACCATTAGTTTCCGGATGATAGAGAGCACACCTCTTTTATCTTATGCCATGCATCCTCAAAAATTCTTCCATCTCTCGATGGACAAGTTGAACACCATTATCAGTCAACAGAACCTCTCGATACCCTTCTCTCACCATTAACTTTTTCAAAAACTTAAGCACATGTCTGGTTTCCACTCCCACAGTTAAACACACTTCAGGCCACCTAGAGTACATATCCATGACAACTATCACATAGTACTGCTGTCCAACTCCACTAATAGGACCAAGAATGTCCAAAGCAATCTCCTTCCATGGTCCCAGAGGTAACTCCCTAGGAACCATCGGCTGAACCCTCACCATCTTAGATTTATCACTCATCAAGCAGGGCAAATAATCCTGCGCAAGCCTCTCCACCTGTAGATCCATGCCCGGCCTCCAGTATGACGACCGCAACCTTTCTTTTGTCTTGGACACGACCAGATGTGAGGCATGAGCTAATTCAATAAGCCCACTCCGAAGTTTAACGGGGGCACCAACCTAGTGCCTCAAAACAGTAGATCACCACAGGTGCCCAATTCTTCTCTGACACCCCAAAACAACTTTCCTTCCTCAGAGGCTTGCCTTTTGGTATGCCACCCATTCTTCACCAGAAACAAAACCTCTGACAGAACAGGATCAGCCACCAATTCCTCACGCCACTGATCCTCCTAAATCACCTCATCGCCTATGACACACACAAATATATCCTCATCATACCCATATCCAGTTCCTGTTGTTCTTCACACTCACCTCCAGCGAATCTCGACAACGTGTCAGCTACTCCATTCTCAATCACTGGGATATATCTCATAACAAATTTGAAGTCTTGTAAAGCAAAAACTCAATTTGTTATCCTCCCTGACACCAAATCAATTCCTTTTTTAAAAAAAATCTCACAGAGAGGTTTGTGGTCAGTCCTGACTTCAAATCTCGTACCCCACAAAAATGTCCTTAGTTTCCTAATAGCCCAAAATACAGCCAGGGCTTTGCGTTCAATCACCGAATAACGAGATTCAGCCTCCTTTGAACCATGCAACACAAACATGATGGTGTTCAATCCCTCTCTGCTGTAAAACTGCACCAAGCCCTTTGAGGCTAGCATCCGTGGTAATGATTGCTTCCTTACTGAGATCAAAACTCTTCAGCTAAGCAGCCTTATTAATCCTCTCCTTCAAAACTGTGAATTTCTTCTCACAAGCATTGTTACAATCAAACACTTCACCCTTTCTGAGCAAGTCTCATATATTCGCACTCAACTCCGCGAAATGTTGTACAAACTTATTGTAATATTCTATCATCCCTAGAAACTTCAATAACTCTTCTCGGGACAATGGAAAACTCATGCGCAATATAGTATTCACCAGTGCTGTCTTTGGCTTTATGCCATCCCCAGTAATAGTGTGGCCCAAATAATCAATAGTGGTTGAGGAAAATTGACATTTCTCTGCCTTAATGGTTAAATTGCAGTCGTCAAGCTTTCTTAAGACGCTCTTCAAGCGCACCCCATGTTCCTCCTCATCCTTCCCAAATGCGAGGATTTCATCTTGATAGACGCAGAGAACCTCTAAGCCTTTCAACCCTCTCTCCATGGCATGCTGAAAAACAGATGCTGCTGAAACTAAACCAAACGGCATCCTGATAAATCTAAACGTGCCAAATGGAGTGACAAAAGCTGTGAGATCCTTTGATGATTCCTTCAATTCTACCTGGTGTAGACAGACGCAAGGTCAATGGTGCTAAAAACTTTTGCTCCACCCATAAGTACCAATAACTCTGATATAATAGGCAGGGGATATCTGTCAACTATCACCTAACGCCATTTTTCGAAATCGTATCTCTAGAGACTAAGCCTGGGCAGAGTTTGCGGAGGTGCAAAAAAAGGTGGTAAATGCCGGTCGCGCTGATTTTCAGCGCTGACTGTTTGTCCGCACTGTGCAATCATCGTGAACGGCACCATGCACAGCGCAAGTGAACGCTGCTTCCTTTCTTCGGCTTGAGTAGTTTTTTTACCCGAGCAGCAGCTTTCTCAACATGAACGGACAGTTTCTCAACGCGAACATACGCGACCACTCGCAATGAGAAATCCAACCGCCTGTGTTGAGAAATCTCGCCGGGAGGTTGATTTTCCATGGTCGCGCTCGCCAACTTGATGTTGACGATCGGGAACAAGCAAAAATCTTGGCAGGAGGTGGATTTTCCTTGCTCGCACTCGTCAACTTGATGTTAACGAGCGCGAGCGAGGAAGAAAACTCCACTCCACTACGCGGAGTGGAGTTTTTCAGAACTACGCGAGCTCCGCGGAGTGCGGAAAACTATGCAAGAGGAGCGGAGTTCACGGCCCAGGCTTACTAGACACCAGTGTTTCGGGATTCCTCCCTCATCAGTAGAGAATATTTACTGGTTGCTGGAAATGCTGCCAATTTTCTAAGGTACAATTCCACTCATAGAATGCAGGCATTCCGAAGCTCATCAGCTTGGGGGTGGCTCACAAGTGCCTTTCACACAAAGTTCATATTATTTTTTAGCTAATGCCGTCTGTTGAAATCGTATCATTAGACACCAGTGTTTCGGGATTCCTCCCTCATGAGTAGAGAAAATTTACGGGTTGCTGGAGATGATCCCAATTTTCTCAGGTATAATCCCACTCATAGGGTGCTGGTGGTCAAAAGCTCGTCAGCTTGGGGGCGGCTCATGAGAGCCTTTTATCAGTGAAAGTGGGTAGGAACGCACTGCTTGTATGTAACAGCACCATTACCCCATAGCGTCTTGGTAGTTGTAGTTCAGTTTTTCACACAAAGTTCATATTATTTTTCAGCTAATGCTGTCTTTCGAAATCCTATCTCTAGACACCAGTGTTTCGGGATTCCTCCCTCATCAGTAGAGAAAATGTACGGGTTGCTGGACATACTGCCAATTTTCTCAGGTATATTCTCACTCATAGCGCGCAGGCGTTCCAACTCTTTGTCAGGCCTTGCTCTCTGCAGGCAGAGCATACTGATCCCACATGAAAACCACATTTCCACCAGTGCTATGCATAAAAGAGATTCATCTGCCCATATAATATGTGACCATAAGGTTCTGTGGAACTCTGAAGGGGTATGTGAGGTATAGCTACCTCCCACGCAACAGTTTAGCCATGCCTGATGTGGGCTGAGTGATCTGTGGGACTGTACACATGGCTAACACTGTCCTCAAATGCTCTTACCATCGGCGAGATGGAGGAATTGCACTACCTGACCTTAGGTCATACTACCAGGCATCTCAACTGGTGGTGGTCAACCGCTGGGCTTACGGGGATCGGGGGGGCCCGAGTTTCCGTACAGACTGGTGGCTCATGGGGCACGGCGGATACAACAAAGCACTGTACACGAACCCCAGGAAATTGGGCCTCACTGGACCGACAGCACGCACCATTGAAACTTGGCATACGGTCAATAAAAAAATGGGCTGTCATAATAAAATTACATGTGCAACCCCACTCTGGGAACCCGAACAATTGGGCCATTTGAGTGCTTGCCCTGGATTTGATAAATGGGACCTGATTGGTATTTCAATTTGGGTGAGCTGGAGATGGTCAATTGGCGCAGCGCCTTGGCCTCCCCCAGGGAGGTGGCCATCTCCATGAGACTACGACTGGTCCAGCTCAAGACCCTGCACCGCATCTACCTTGCTGCGGGGGTTTTGGTTAAGATGGGCAGGAGGGCTGATCCTTATTGCCTCAGACAGTGTCATCAGGAGGGGACTTCTTCCACATTATCTGGGAGTGTCCAGTTGCCCAAACATATTGTAAAGTTGTCTCTGAGCAAATGGAGAGAGCTGGGGGGAAGAAATTGACGGCTACCCCAAAACTATACCTGCTAAATATATGGGAGGCCACAGACCTCACCCAGACTGAGAAATCATGGGTTTTATTGGGATGGGCCCTTGCAAAATGAAACATCGCACAAAAATGGGGTGTGAAGGAAATGCCAACTATCAGAGACTGGGCTGCTGATATGGATAGAGCCATGATTGCGGAGAAAGACGTTTTCAAGCATAGAGGGTGCCCCAAAAAATGAGATCGTAAGTGGACTGCATGGAATACACACAGGGGTAAAATATGCCTGTCTCCTACTGTGGAACTACGAAGCAGTGAGGTTAGATGGCAGGGCTCATTAATTGTAGTGGAAGAGACGCTGGAACAACGAATCACTGTGGTATCACCATATGTAAAATAACCTAGGTAAATTTTGCATCTGATTGTATGTTATTGATGAATTGCATTGCTGTGCTTTTTGTTATTTTGCTAAATAAAAAGAGTTAAAAAAAAAATACTCTTACCAGTATACAGATTAGGCCTGGGTGGACCTCATCTAGGAGCGCTATGTGGAACTCCATGTAGTGACAGAAACACTCTGCTTCGCTACGTGGAGTTCCGCAAGTGGGCAGAGTATTGCTTGCTCGGCCATCCCCCACTGTGCAGCAGAGGACAAGGGAAACAGAGTGCCCTTCCAACAAAAATAGTATGTGCAATGAATTGAAAAGTGTTATAAATGTGGGTCTCTAGTTGGCAGAGGTTTGCACCTTTGTCCAAGTAGGGACCCTTCTTCCTAGTCAGGGTAAGGGGGATACACTTCTAAAATAACCCCTGCTCACCCCCTTGGTAGCTTGGCACGAGCAGACAGGCTTATCTCAGAGGCAGTGTGTAAAGCATTTGTGCATGCATACAGTAACACAGTGAAAACACTACAAATGGACACCACACCAGCTTAGAAAAGTAAGCAAACTTTATCTCAACCCACAAGACCAGAAACAACAAAAATCCAAAATACAATACTCTTAAAAAATAGTTACTGTGCAAAATAACCTTTAAATTGTAGGAAAAGCATGAAAATACAGTTCTTCCGACTTGGTAGCTCCGACCAGGGCTATGGCGATACTGAATACGACAGAGTCTAACAATTCCAGCCAACCGCGTCGATACGGGTTAGCTAAAGCGTCAACAGACTCAGAGACAGTACCTTTTGTTGTTGCGGCCGACACAATGGTACGAGCCGGTCCGGGGCAACTGTTGCGGTTGCAATGTGAGATGGAAGCGTTGCAGCGTGCCGTGTCCTCTCGGCTCGGTGCAGGCAGCGGCTCGTTGACGGAGTCGGTGAGACCAAAGCTTGCGTTGCAGGGTGAGACAGTGCTCGATGCGGTGCTGGCAGGTCACGATGCGGCAACAGAGCCGGTTGATGTTCGAGTTGGGCAGCGACGGAGTCGGTGACGTCAGTGCAGTGTGTAGTGAAGCGGTGCGGAGTGCGATGCCCACAGGACGTGGTGCAAGCAGCGGCTCGTTGACGGAATTGGTGAGACCAGGGTTGTGCTGCGAAACGAGGCGGTGCTCTCTGCGGTGCCTTCAGGACAGGGAATCCTGCAACGGACTCGGTGACAGAGTCGGTTACCCTTTTCTTCTGTGGCAACTTGAAACCAGTGGTTCTAGAGACAGTGCCCAGAAGCTTGGTGAGGTCTTTGATGTTCCTGAGACCTGTGAACAGGGGGCAAGCTCCACTTCAAGCCCTTGGAGATCTTCCTCAAGCAGGGGACACAACACACAACAAAGTCCTTCTCCTTTCCTTGGCAGAAACAGCCACTGCAGGCCAACCCCAGACAGCACACAGCAAAGGGGCAGTACTCCTCCTCCAGTTTCTCCAGCGCTTCTCCTTGACAAAGGTTCCTCTTGATTTCCCAGAAGTGATATAAAGTTCTGGGGTCTGGGCCCCAATATTTATACAGCAAAATCCTTTGTTCTCTGAAGGCAGAGAGTGTCTGTGCCCAGCCAAAACCAGTTCTGTCCTCACTGGTGCAACTTCCTGGCAGGAGGTGGAGACAGCATTGTGGATGTAGCCTTACGGCTAGAGCGGTCGACCTCAAAGCTGGGGTATCGGGTTCGAGTCTCGGCAACGACGCTCAACATCCTGGGATTCTGGGCAAATCAGTGAATCTCCCCGTGCCAAAAAAAAAAATAATTAAAAAAAATGAATGTGTCCTTGTGTAACGAAACTTGTGCTATGTAAAGCGCTCTGATACCCAATATCTTCGGGTCTAGTTCGCTCTATCTAAAACTCTAAAAAAAAAAAAAAAGGCAGATCAGGCCCATTCAGGTGAAAGGAAATCTCCTCCCCCAACTCTAAATGCAGCCCAGGTCTATTCAGCCCAGCCCTTATACATCCAGACTCTCTGGAGCCACTGCTCATCCCCAGCCCCTGTCACTCCAAAGCCAGACAGTCAACACGCATCCTAACAGAGGCACACTGGATGGCAAAGCAAGAAAATACCTACTTTCTAAAAGTGGTATTTTCAAACACAGAATGTAAAAATCACATTCAACTTTCAGAGTTCAGGCATACTAAACTTTATTTTCCTACCTTGTTCCTAGGGGTAGTTATGTTTATAAGATGTTGCAAGCAAACTCCCCATTCTATCCCATGGGAACAGGTAACCTTGCAATAGTGAAAAACAAAATTGACAGTATTTCACTATCAGGACATGCCACACACCCCAGGGCATGTACTACCTTTCACATACACTGCACCCTGCCCACAGGGGTACCTTGGGCCTACCTTAGGGGTGACTCAGATGTAAGAAAAGGGAAGATTAGAGCCTGGCAAGTGGGTGCACTTGCCAAGTTGACATGGCAGTACTAGACTGCACACAGGCTCTCCAATGGCGGGCCTGAGTTACATTTACAGGCTGCTGATGTGGGTGGCACAATCAGTGCTGCAGGCCAACTAGTATCATTTGATTTACAGGACCTGGGCACACACAGTGCACTGTACTAGGGACTGACTAGTAAATCAAATATGCCAATCATGGAATCACTAATCCATAACAATACTTTACAAAGGGAGCATTTGCACTTTGGCACTGAACAGCAGTGGCAAAGTGCCCAAAGCATCTAGACCAGCAAAACAAAGTCCAACACACAGCAAAAACACAGGCGGCAAAGGCAAAAATACAGAGGAAACCCATGCCAATGGTGCCAGGTCAAACAAGAAGAATAACTGCGCTGAGCTGTCCTCCAACACAGTGACATCTAACTATGTATTTCTCTAGATGGTTCAGTTCTATTTTTAGCGCTATGGTTTTTTTTGCTGAGCTGTTCTAAAAAGCTTTTATGTTAGTGACTGAACTTTCAACAATTATTGATCTGCATCAAGACAAATTAAAAATACCATTCCTCCCTGAGACATACAATAAATATTTCAGCTGCTGAATAGTCAGTCTACCTTCTCACAACTGGGTAGGTGTCAGGTGACAAGAAAAATAATTTCGCACAACTTCAATATGTTACATGATGAAAGAAGCACATTGCAAAATGGGGATTGATGATTCAATTCTCTTTTAATTACTTAAAAAAATAACGTTTACTGCCTACTGTTGTTGTGGGCACAGTTAGCCCCACTCTTGCTTTATCCCCACGCTGACCAGATGGGCCAAAACTGTGATCCACGTCCACATCTCCAGGAGTGTTGTCATCACTGAGGGCTTCATCCTGGGGTGGGGCAGAACTCTGTTTGTGTCCAACCTCTGGGCAGGTGCTGTGGTTGATCGACCTGTTGATAAATAGAGAACATTGTTATTGGTGGAAGTCAGCTATCTACATACACTTTTTTTGTGGCGCAGTGTATAGTGGGACCTATAATGAAACAAAATAGATAGAGAGTACTATTGTCATCTATTTGCGTGGAGTTGAAGTTGGTTACTAGACATTTGAAGACATTCAATACATGTAGTAGATTTAATCAGCTCATTAGATGTGTAGATATGTCTAATTTTGGCTTTAGGGGTCTCATTTACAATTCCATTGAGCTACCAGTGCGTCAGTTTTTTTGACTCTCCGGCAGCGTAATGGGCTTGCCCATATTTTCAAGGCCACGTAAAGTCATCCTGCCCCTTTCACGCATTATTCTGCATGAAAGGGGCGTTCCATGGGTGTTGCTGTGGGTGTTCCGACGCAACATCCATGGAACCTGACACATTACCTGATTTACAACATTTTGTAAAGCTGGGAATGCGTCAGGAATTAGGCCTGGGCGTGGAATTCAGCTCTGCTTATGGATTTTGCTGAGTTTTTCCCACTCCATACTCTGCGTAGCACGTGGGGTTCCAAAAAACTCAGTGGAGTGGAGTTTTTTCCTCGCTTGTGATCGCCGACATTAAGTTGGCGATCACAAGCGAGGAAAATCTTACACCAGACCACCTCTCAGCGAGATTTCTCAATGCGGGCAGTCCTGGATGGCCGCTACAGATCGCGTTAAGAAACCTTCCATTTGCGTTGAAGCTGCCGTTCTAGTAGGACATCTACTTCAGGGACAGAAAGAAGCAGCGCCCTCTTGTGCTACGCATGGTGCCATTCGTGCTGATTTTACAGCACGGGACAAACATCCGGCGTTAAAAATCAGTGCAAACAGCACAACGAAACGCACTCGCCACTTTCGGAGCTCTGCGTAGCGTGGTGGAGTTTATTGGGCAGTACGTGGAAGTCCGCAAACTCCGCCCAGGCCTAGTCAGAATCCTACGCCTACCCTGGGAGGCATAGGAGTGGCACAACGAGGAGGAATACTTTTATTTCTCCTTGTTTTTTACTTTTTCTAAGCATGCTGCATTCTACAGCACACACAGAAAGAGGAAAATGCCATCAATCATCCCCATGACACAGGCACCCTTGCAACATGATGCAAGGGTGCCTGTGGTGGTGCATGTCAGCCAATTGTGCACGAGCACAGGGGAAAGCACACTGTGCTTTTAAAATGACGCAGCTCAGTGCAGCAAAATGGCTTACGCACCGCGCTAAGTTATTTCGTAGTAAATGAGGCCGACATTTCCAAAACATTGCAAAAAACACAGTGTCATTGTAATATGTGTATGTGACCATTCCAAGGCCTAGTTGTGTATAATATAGGCAAACACACACCTTGGTAGTATATTTAGCATGGTTCAGCATGTGAGGAGTACAGAGTCAATTTGCCACTGCCACTACTAATCAGCTGAGTTTCCTTAATGGCTTATATAGATTAGGGGTACACAGTTGGTATGGTGTCACTCATGCCATCAATAGTTTCAGTTGATTAGACCAGGACACCATCAAACATAATTCTCTGACATATATATGAGTGGAGCATTGTATGTACATTGCACAGTCCATGATGAGTGAACATCAGTTCGACATGGCAGACAAGTGAGAAGGGGCAAAATGAGTCTAGAATCTTGGTTGGTGTTCCAGTCATAGGGCCTCATGGTAGTTGTGGTTACTTCAATATCACTTTACCAACACTTGACAAATGGTAACCTGCATGATGAGTGGACATCACTTGTAGCATAGAAGACAAGTGGGAAGGGGCAAAAAGAGTCTAGGATCATGGTTAAAGTTCCAGTCACATGGCCTCTGGTACTAGTAGTAGCTTTTCTATCTCAACTTACCAACACTTGACAAATGGTAAACTGCATGATGAGTGAACATCAGTTGTGACATGTCAGATAAGTGAGAAGAGGCAAAAGGCGTCTAGCATCTTGGCTAGGGTTCCAGTCACAGGGCCTCATGGTATTTGTAGTCACTTCAATCTCACTTTACCAACACTTGACAAACGGTTAGTGTAACATGCCTGTTGGCAACATGCATTTGGGATGGACCATACATTTACATATTCACACATATCATGGGTCCTGGGATGATATTTTATGGTAATCAACTTACAGACAGCATTCAAACTTGTGGCATGTCATGATGTTTAATAAATGTGCTCTTATATGCAACAATATACATTGACACAGACAAACCAACATCCCTGATACATTGTGTATTGCAAAAAGATAGAGAACACAATAGTAAAAGCATAGTTGAGCGCAAACAGGACATTGTGTTATAGTGACAGGTATTGAAGTGTAACGTACTAGTGTCCACAACCCCTGCTATCCCTGTCAAGCACTCAGAATGCAGGATGGGCAAAACATTCTCCTGCCAGGGAAAAAATTTAAATGGGGTGCTGGGAGCACCACTGCCAGTCCTCTGGGTAGTGGTTGTTGTACCGGATACGCACCCTCAACCTGAGGTCGGTCCACCTCCTCCTAATTTCCAGCTGTGTGCGCAGGGTAGTATCCACCACATTCACTCTGTTGACTATCCTGTCCCACAATTCCGTTTTCCTACTGAGTGGAGTATGCTAGACTTGAGAACCAAATATCTGGGGCTCAATTCTAATGATTTCATGTACCATGCCTGTCAACTCAGTGAACCGTGAATTTTTGGAGCCAGGCATGATAAAAAACAAAAATATGAGTGACTAGATGAATGGAAAAGCAAACAAATAATACTGGTAAAAACGTGCAAAAATAAAATTATAGGTGGAGAGTGTCAAATATTGAGATGATAGATAAAAAGGGGCAGCCTTTGGTCACAATGGTGTCTCTTATCTTCTGTGCTGTAGGTGAGAAGTAAAGGATCCTGGTCAGGGATAGAGTGTGTGCTATAGTGTGATTTGCAGACATGTCCACTTGGCAAAAGCACATCAGCTGTGTAGTTTTTTAATCCATCCACTGGTCACTGTTGTGGTGATTTGTTGTGCGCGAACCCCGATGGTCTACGGTCTCTGTATAACTGCCACTGGGAGATTTGCAGTACCACTGTATAGTCGTAATACGCTCAGTGGATACAACGCGGACTTGACAGCTTCGGAGCATGCAACTCTGACATTGCAGACCGCCGTGATTGCAGCGGGAATAGCACCAAGGCCTCTGTCGGCGTTTCAGACAGCACAACTTGTAACACTGTGGGCGGTAGACTACCAGCTCTGTGGTGTCCTGGAGGCCACAGACACGACGGTCGAGAGGGCGATCGGACTGCCAAACTCATAATTAGCCCCTCGGTGCAGATTGTTGGATTTGTCTCCATATACTTTGATTGAAATTATAGTAACAGCCTTGTATGGCTGTATGGGTGTACAATTTAAAAATGGTATGAATCATGGCTTGTTCAAAGTCTATGATTATTTTTTGTGGCCAGTTGTTATTTGCTTTATATTTAATGTGATTTAAGAGTTCGTAGTAAGTACTGCTTTGTTTATTTGGCAGTAGGGCATATATAAAAGGGATATTTGTGTTTTAGTATTCCCCATGTATGGTGTATACCTGAGTGAATGGTTTGGGAGGTATTTTGAAGGTCCCATCCATCATCCAGGATTGGAAATGGCTTAGTTTTAGTAAGTTATTTGCTGTGCCCAATATTGGGATTCGTTTCTCACATTTTATGTTGCTATTTAAAAGGAAAGGTTCCTCATTATGTTTCATTGTTAAATGTTCAGGTATTTCTATGTCTTGGTATCGCAGGTGGCTTTTTTAGTTCATGCAATTAAATGTTTTAAAGTGGGTATGGGTGGTAATTGCCCCGAGATGTGCTAGGGGACTTTAGGCAGTATATCTTTTTGACTTTTGGTTGTGGGTTTCTGGGAGGTAGTACTTGGCTCACTTACATCCTGTAATACATCCCTTACTTCTATTTGTGTCACATTTGGGGGGTTGTTGTGTTCTTCTCCTACATGACTTACAACATCATCTTTTGTGATGGCCCTCCCATAGCATGTGTTAGAATAATATTTGGTACATTTCCAATTCACATTATCTGTTGATGCACTTTCCTAATTGTATTTGCAACCCATGTGACTTAGAGCCTGATTACGAGTTTGTCGGTCTCACCACCATACTGCCCAGTGGCAGTCCCAAGAAAACTGCTGAGCCAGTGGTCCTCTGCCCACCATATTACGATGCATGCAGCCTGAACTGGAGTGTTTCCCACCAGCAGCATGGTGGCGATGTGTACTCCATTGCCAGGGCCAGGGCTTTCTGCTGAGCCAATTGCAAAAACACAGTTGTGCTGGCAGTCCCCTTGCGGTGGTTCCCTGATGGGTGTAGCCGTCATGGTAAGCTCTCAGCAAAGCACCAGAACAGTGGCTATTGGATGGATACAAAAACAGCACAGCTGATGTCCATTGGCCAAGTGGACATATCTGCAAATCACACTATAAAACACACCCCATTCCAGACCATGATCCTTTGCCTCTCCACTGCAGCACAGCAAGACAGAGACCAAACCTTTTGGGTGAGATAAGGTAGCCCTATTTTGTCCCCATCCCTTTTACCACTCTCCAACCACTTTTCTTTCACATTTTACTCACACCCCTTGGTCTTCTTTTCTTACATTGTCACTCACTTTAATTTATAAATATATTACACCAAATGAATCCACATTTTTCAGAGGCTGAGTTGTCAGTCATGGTGGACGAAATCATAAGAGTAGACCCACAATACTTTGGAGCCCAAGTTCAACATGCTTGTCTCAGAAGGAAAAGGGAATTGTGGTCCAGGATAGTCGACAGAGTGAATGTTGTAGGTACCACCCTGCACAGAAAGGAGGAAATTACGAAGAGGTGGAATAACCTGAGAGCGAAGGTGCATTCTCTGGCCTCCAAGCAACACCTGGAGGCCCAGAAGACTGGTGGTGGTCCTTCCAGGACCCCATTATAACTGTTTCCCTGGGAGGAGAAGTTCTTGGCCATCCTGCATTCTGAGGGCTTGACAGGAATAACTGGTGGAGTGGAGTGGAGTCTTGTTAGCTACACCTCACTAACAGCCACAACACTTCAATGTCCTGTTTGCTCGCATCTCAGCTTTTGATATTGTGTTGTCTATCTACTCTCCTAACATGCAATACTCAAAGTATCAGAGGTGTTTGATTGTCAGTGTTAATGTGTATTGCTGAATATAAGATCACATGTATCAATATCCATCACATGCCACATTTTGCAATGGTGTCTGTAAGTGTATTGCTATGAGAATAACATTCAAGGACCCATGATATGTGTGAATATGTAAATGTATGGCCTATACCACCTGTATTATGACAACAGGAATGTTACACTAACCATTTAAAAAGTGTTGGCAAGTACAGATTGAAATGACTACAGCTACCATGAGGCCCTGTTTCTGCAACCCTAAACAAGATGCAATTGTGATTTTGCCCATTCACGCTTGTCTGACAGATTACAACTGATGTTCATTTCCCATGGAGTTAAATATTATGCAAGTGTTGAAAAGCAGAGTTTGAAATGACTACAACTGCCATGAGACCCAGTTTATGAAACCCTAAACAAGATATACTTGTGGTTTTGCCCATACACACCTGTCTGACAGATTACAACTGCCGCTAAATTCTTATGGATTGAGCAATCTGCATACAGTGCTCTACTTAGAGACATGCCTGTCTACTTAGCTATTTGTTGTCCTGGTTTCCTCAACTAATACTATTAATGGCATGAGTAGCTCCAAACTAAGGGCCTGATTACGAGTCTAGCGGTCTGAGGACCTCCAGACTTGTGGTGGCACGGCATTGGCGGTCCAATAGATTCCTCTTAACTTGCATCCTATCGCTGTGCAAGCTGTCTTGGTATGGGTTTTGTACACCCAAAGTCTGTGTCCGACATTCTCAGGAACAATCCATGTCCATGTCATCATCCTCGACCTCTCAGCGGCGTTCGACACAGTCTCTCACCGCACCCTAATACGCAGACTCCACGACGCAGGAATCCAGGACAAGGCCCTCGACTGGATCCGCTCCTTCCTCTCCAGCAGAACGCAGCAGGTCAGTCTCCCCCCTTTCCTCTCGGACCCTACACCTACCACCTGCGGAGTCCCCCAGGGCTCCTCCCTCAGCCCGACGCTCTTCAATGTCTACATGGCTCCACTCGCCCCCATCGTCCGAACCTATGGACTCAACATTGTGTCATACGCAGACAACACCCAACTCATCCTCTCCCTATCCAACGAACCCAACACCGCCAGACACAACTTTCGGGAAGGCATGGAAGCCGTCGCCAAATGGATGAAAAATAGCTGCCTACAACTAAACACCAACAAAACAGAAGTACTCATCAAGGGCCCAAACCCCGACGCCTGGAGCGACACCTGGTGGCCCCCCGCCCTCGGAAACCCGCCAACCCCCACGGACCACGCACGCAACCTGGGAATCATCCTGGACTCCGAGCTCAAAATGGACCGCCAGATCAACTCCGTCTCGTCTTCCTGCTTCCACACCCTAGGCCTCCTTCATAAGACCTTCAAATGGATCCCCCTCGAACACAGAAAGACCATCACTCACGCCCTGGTCACCAGCAGACTCGACTACGGCAACGCACTCTACGCCGGAATAAACAAAAACCTCACCCGCAAGCTACAGAACATCCAGAACGCCGCCGCAAGACTGGTCCTCAACCTGCCAAAACACTGCCACATCTCGCAGCACCTGCGCACACTCCACTGGCTCCCAGTCGAGGCTAGAATCACCTTCAAGATACTCACCCACGCACACAAGGCCCTTCACGACACCGGACCAGCATACCTGAACAGCCGACTCAAATTCCACGCACCCCAAAGGACCCTACGATCAGCCCAGCTCTCCTACGCTGTGGTCCCCCGCACCAGAAAGACCAGATCGGGAGGCCGCTCCTTCTCCTTCCTCGCGGCCAAAGTCTGGAAAGACCTTCCGCTCCACCTCAGACAGACAACATCGCTCCCCATCTTCGCAAGAAACCTCAAAACCTGGCTCTTCGACAGACCCCCTCCTTGATGGACTGGAACCTGCACCCCCCTATTCCTAGCGCCTTGAGACCCTTATGGGTGAGTAGTCACGCTCAACAAATGCCTGATTGATTGACTTTGTACATCCAAGCAGCCTTCCTCTTCACCACTGTCATCATCATTTGTTAATTCAGGATCCCCACCTGGTGGCACTTTTTGGTCTCCATCCTCTGTGGTATAAGATATGTTCCATCACTGGGCGATGTTGTGGAGCATGCAGCACGCCACGGTGATTTGACACACTTTCCCGGGTGATTAGAGGAGGGCTCCTCGAGTCTTGTCTAGACATCTGAATGTGGCCTTCAGGAGCCCAAAAGCCTGCTCCACTGGCTGTTGTGTTTTTTCCATGGGCCTCATTGAAGCTGACTTCCCCTGGAGTAGTTTGATTCCTTAATGTGCCAACAACCATTGACAGTTGGGATATGCTAAGTCTCCTAGTTGGAAGACAGACATAAGTGCTACAATAAGTCTCTCATTTCCTGATTATAATACCTGACATTACCCAAACAAAGTTAGGACATATCATGCTTACCAACAAGCCAGGCCCTCCCTGGTAGTAGTTGTGACATCAGCTGGGGTATGGTGCTGTTCCGCAGCATGAAGGAATCATGGGTTGATCCTGGGCACAAACATTTGCGATATACAAATCTGGTAAGCAGATATCTTGCAAGTTGATAAAATGGAAGTGCTTTCTGTTCCAATAAATTTGTTCCGGGGCTATCGGTGGTACTAAGGCAATATGGGTGCCAACAATGGCTCCAACCACGTTTGGGACGTGACCAAATCCATAGAAGTTAACCATCACACACGCTAAATCCTCATGTCTGGGGAACTCGCTGTAGCTGTCAATGTGCCTCACCATCGCTGAAAGTACGTCTTGTAATACACCACTAAACATACAGCCACAGTGTATTGAAAGGAACCTGTGGCCAGAAAATGCAATACTGCCATAAATTTCACAATTGGTGGGATACATGTGGGATTAGTGTTTTGAGGAATTAGATCAGGCTCCAACTAATGATATAAATCCTGTATTGTTTGCCTATTCAAACAAAACCTCTTGATGACATCCCTTTCTTCCATGGTCTGAAGGTCTGGAAATGGGCAGTACACTGGAGGCTGTGATCTCCTCCCTCTCTCAGGGTACCTATGTGTGATTTGAAAACAGTTTTTAACATTGGCCCCAATGTCCACAATGACATATGTGAAGAGTCACCCAAAAGTAATATGACAACACATAACTGGCTCAGAAAGCATAACACATTATCCACATGATATTTGTCTACTGTCCAACATCCACCAATAATCCTCATTGTGGCCTTCACATGTGTCTGTAACATAAATGTGCAAATTATAAATTCATATATGTATTCTTAGCACATTAATGTTAATTTTAGGATATTTAAGGTAAAACACCGTCAACAGCGGTGTACAGTGCACTATTTGTGTCATGTAAATCACATGGCAATGGATTGGTCCATATGAAAACATGTTGGCCCTCATTTGGAGCGGTGGTGATGCGCTTAACAATCACCAATACCGTACTTACATCCGTTAAATTGGCAGATTCCTGACTTCGCATATTGGACATTCAGAACCTGCCGTCGTCTGCGGAAGTCGACAGCACGGTGTGCGGTTTCATCCACAACAGACACAGCCACAGGCTAATGTTGTTGATTGTGATAGTAGCGGGCCAATGGCTGTATCCGTCTATGCTGATGACCGCATATGTGGTGTACATGTATGCTGTGGTTTGAAAATTAACTCACTTTCCTTCTGACACTGCTGCTATCAACACCTCCTCCACTTTAGCTGCCACTTCTGGGAGTAATCATGCCAGACCACGCATTTTAGAGGGCACTCGCCTTCTCTCCAGAGGAGCAAGAGCTACTGGTAGAAGAAGTGCTTCCCCTGTATGTCCAGTTCTATGGCTTACCAGCGGTACAGGTACCTATTTTACATAGATTCTTTACTCTGTTTAACTCCATCCTTTCCATTCCCACAGGCTACAATGTGCCTCTGAGTCTCATCCTGATTCCTCTTGTAACATTTTGTAGTTCCCCCACTAGGAGAATCCTATAATGGAGTGTGGATCACTGCACATTGTGTACATAACATCACCATTGTGATGTCATTGTCGTGCAGTTCCTAAAAATACATAGGATCTGTGCGTATAGACAACATAAACTAAGGGATTGGTGTCTAGACTGATTACGAAAACCCCCAAAGGATATGTTAGCCTTTAGACCAACTAGCTCACAGTGCCCCCACAAGCCCCATAACCTTACCTAGGAGCAAATAGTTTCTGGCAACAATCAAACATGACAACCCTTGATCCTTCAGGGATTGTGGAAACGGTACAGTAATTTTCACTCAGTCAATCGTGCTCACTTAGTCTCAGAGAGATACATAGAATAAACTATGGGTATGTTTTCAATGAGCATTTATTGTGTGCAATAAGTGTCATTCTAGTATAAAACATGTTTGCGGCGACAATCATTAGACAGAAGCAAATGTATAAGATGACAAGCACCAACAAAGTAAATAAAAGGTAGAATTGTACCATGGTGCTAAAGCAGTGGATATATTCCGGCATATGGACATGACAGTAATCCAGCGTACTCTTATGATGCTGACCCTACCTAAGTGTAGCTAAGTGTACCTAGCATGTATATGGGTGTAAAGCCAAGAATCCCCTAGGAAAGAGCCAACCCCATTACCTGATGGGAGAGAATGAAGGACCCCATCTTGGTTTGCGTGTTGTAGCTTCAGCAGGCCAGGACCCCAGTGGCTTGTGTCAGCGTGGAAGCTTCCCCTCTGTCTATCTAGTGAAGGTATGGTTCGTTTATACCATAAAGATAGCCTCGGGGTTCCTAACAAAATCGTTATGTTGTGAATATGTAAATGAGCCTAAATCAATACCTGAAATTATGCAAAGTAGTTCTTTCGCCCTAGAATGAAGATGACCATGACTTTTATACAGAGTATGTTAATCCTGTCATGCATAATAAATGAGGCAAGTTTCAAGGAAACTGATCAACATTTATTCAGCACATAACTGGGTAAAAGGTCAGTGTTAGAACCGTTATGCAGAGCAAGGCAGGATAAACGTAGGTGAAAGGTAGTTTAGCTATTTAGGCCTAGATTGGGGTACATAACATCATGAGTCATAAGCCCTAGATTCTACTTGTGTTGCATGCATGTATCTATGCATGTAAGCATTTAATGGTATCTATGATATACTTCGTAATCAGATCATGGTAAATGTGCAAAGAAATGTATAGGCTTTACAGCATGAGCTGTGTATGCATCCTGTAAGAAGTGGGTGACAATCAGGATAGCTATGTGTACAGTCCCATATATCACTCAGCCCAGATCAGGCCTTCCCAAACTGCTGTCTGGGATCTAGCTATACCTCACAGACTCCTTCAGAGTGCCACACAACCTTGAGATCACATATTGGATGGCCATAAGATGTACTTTTATGTATTGAAGTGATGGAAATGTGATGTTCATTTGGTATCAGTATGCTCAGCCTGCAGAGAGAAAGGCCTGACAATGAGTTGTGCCCATTATTGGCCACGGACCAGGCTGGGGCAGAGTCACTGTGGCAATCCATCTGATGCACAGGGTAATCTCCCTGTAGACCTGCATATCCTTCGGTGTTCCCAAAATGAGTTTTCTGAACCAATAGTAGGCCTGATTGCTTTTACATGGACTACATTTGGAATGGTGACTGAGGTAAATCCCTGACCTGATACTTCTTTCCATTGACCCACAATGTCAATGCGTATCATTTACTTATGACAGATCACTTAAACCCACAGGTCTGTTGTCACTTTTCCATTAGTCATGCTTACACTGCATAGGCCTATTGTACATGTGACGCAATAACAGTGCAGACAGTTGGTTACTTCTGAAGAGAATTTGAGATGTGAATACCCAGCTTTGTTACATTAAACCAAACAAACAATAAATACAATGATATGTTGATGTCATTCCTGTAACAGTGCCCTATATGGCAAAAGGTATGTCCTGTGATGGCAGTACATAACACACAAACTCAATCAGACGTAATATGATATCCCATTAAGTGGTCCACATGTCTACACATTCCCAGAGAGGAAGCTCTCAGAGACATGCCAGCCCTTTCTTTGTGACCTAAGTGTTAGGATGTAGTCTATACTATGGTACCAGGCTTTATGGACCGAATACATCGGGTCAATGGATCTGACTGTAAAGGTGTCTGTACAATCATGCAAAAGTAGCTTACCCTTCAGAAGGTCACAATGCTTTGTTGTGTTCCATAGTAGCTCACATCACAGTACATGTAGGATGGCCCTGGTCTATATGATGTTAGTGGGCTTGCTTTGTCAGTGTAGGACATGACCAGGGTTGAGGATAGTCAGTGGATGACACCAAAAGTGTGCATTCATGTTTTTGCAGTGCTCAGCAAGTGAGAACTACACATGTAGTGTGTTGACTATTGATTTAGGCTTGTGCTAGATGAAAATAAAATGTGTGCCAACCAAATAGATATGCAAAAACTTGCAGTTATAATCTGTGTATTAATTTATTGTATTCCATACAGGTCAATGCCCATCAAAAGCAATCCATTTGGAGAGCCATTGCCCGGAAGGTGCAGACCCTTAGGGTCTATAACCAGCACAGCATCAATTGCAGGAATTGATGGGAGGACCTGAGGTGCTGGACCCAGAAATTCACAGAGGTCCAGCTGGGGATGTCCGCTCGACATGGACGGGGCACGTGCCAGACCCTGACCCCCTTAATGTCCCGCATACTGGCGGTGGCCTACCCGTAGCTTGATGGGCAGTTGAGGGCCCAACAGCATCTACAAGGGATGAGTCCTTGCCAGAGTCATACATCTTACATTACCAACTATGTGTGTTATAGGCAGGCATTTCCCCATAAATATTGGGGGTGGCCCATGTGTGATGCATAAGAAGAGTTACTGTTTATGTAGGTATGATAGTAGGTGCATGTTTCTGTGCCTATTGTCTTTATGACCAGGAACACAGCAGAGTCCAGTCCACTACCAATTTACTGTCTTGAGCAGACGCATGGCTGAGTGAACTGATAAATCGTCTTATGTTCTTTGATGTTCTAGGTGACAATTGTACCAAACAGGTCACTTGCCTTCCTTGTGTAAAGAGAGATGTTCCCTCACTACTGTCTCTCATGTGATGGTGGCCCTATTACATGTGACATGGCACACAGTGCACTCTTTATGTAGTGACTGGACAACTCTTCCCATTGGTAGGTTGGGATTCAACAGTGACGTGAGCGTGCAAAAATCACTGGTGCCCTCACCATTAGCGCCTACATGTTGCCCAGTATACATTTTCCTGTTAGTTCACCAGCAATGGTGTTTCAAAATTCATTCACTCACTGGTGACATGCTTCAGGGAGTGAGATGTAGAAATGTAGATATCATATCTGAATGTCTACAAGGCAATTTGTGTTTGCTATACCAAATAGTGCTGTGATGTGCCTTCCCATTAGGACTATAGTGATCCCACATCTTCATGTCATAGATATTCACTGACACACAAAAACCTTCAAAGTTGTATTGGCATGCAGGAATGCAATCTATGAATGGTGTTATCACCTGTACCAAGCAGGGTTGGGGATGTTCATAAGGCTATAAGAAGTCTTATGCTGTGTGAATTTGGAGTATCGATCTCCCAAAACGTTTGCTCTCAATGTCTCCAGGCTACCTTTCTATTCTACATGTGATATGTAGCTAAACTACTTCAGTACAGCTTTCATTAAACATTTTTGGAAGTGGATATATGATGAAGTTTCAAGTCAAAAGTGTCATCAGTGTGCAATGAGCATTTGCATGTGACATTATTTCTGCTACAGCACATATTGATGCTACATTGGTCTTTAACTTGACCTTCATGACATCATGATGGGTTGTAAGGTAAATTAACATTTGGTGAAACATGGGCTATGTGTGAACATTGTGGAAATGTATATTTTGTAGCCAGCCTGTTTATAAGGTGATCGACTATCCTAGTATGGAGATAAGGATGGAGTGTAGACAATTCCATCAATTCATTTGGAGCTGTCTGGGCTTATGACATAACTGGAACCAACTGTTTCCAGGTTATGTAGCATGCATGCATGTGCTCATGCTAATGTTGAAGTCTATATATTGAACAATGAAACTGGTGTGATATGTTCACTTAATAAATGTTTTCTGTTGATATGTGATTGTCCGGTGTAGAAACACAGTAGCAATAAACCAAGTTTACATATAATTTCGGATTCATTCAAGGCAAGCAAATGAGAAGAGGCACAGCTGGTCATAGTGGGTCCAGACGTGACAATTCGGACACAGAGGGACCCAGTGACCAGGAGAATGTGGGGGGTGCCATGGAGTACACAAGCTTGAGTCCTTCAGGTACAGAGTCATCCTACGGTGGACACTCCCAAGTGGTGGCGGACCCCACATGATTAGTTCTACCTTCATCCTTGTCCGCCACCCCCAGTTCCATCACCACCCTCTCTGCGGTATAGGCCTGGGCAGAGTTTGCAGAGTTCTGCTACGTGGAACTCCGTACAGTGGTGAACAAACTCTGCCAACCTAATAGGGGTCCTGCATGTAGCGGAGTTTAGTGGGCACCCGTTTGCGTTGCCATGTGCAATGGGGAGTGCATCTTTGTGTTGCAAATCAAGCGCGAACGGCACTACGCAGTTTTAATGTGTGTCCTTGCATTGGAAATCACACGCGAACAGCACCACGCAGTTCGCATGGGCACAGCCATCTTGCTTTTCTACTTTTTGTATGGTGCTGGGACTATTTTCACAATCCCTCTTAATCTCTTTAACCCTCCCGATTTAAAACTTATCTAACCCTCATTTTTATTTATTATATTAGTGTGTGTCTTTGTGTGTGTGTATTTTATGTTTTTTGGAAATTCTTTTGGTGTCTTTCGTGATTTTTTGTATTTTGCTTATTTTTCCCCTTACTTCCTTATTTCTTGTTTTTTTCCCTTCTTTTCTATCCCACCCAGCGCCATTGCAGAGGGTCATCTTCCTTGCGGGTGGCACCACCACCCAGGTGGGAAGACCCGGGCGATCTTTAGTGAGGAGGAGGTGGCAGCACTCATTTTTTTGTGCAGGGCCACCTCCCTTCCATGCTGTTAGGAGGCTGCAGGCCCGGCAGCGGATACACCATGCGGGAGTGTCGGCTGCACTGGGGAGGATGCGCCGGTGCGTGACCCCGCTCCCCGCCCATGGCATTTTTCCACCAATGACCGAAGCGCAGTATGGTCAAATTTGTGACTCCAGTGTTGTCTGTGCAATGTGCATATGCTTCAGTTAACGCAGCAATTACAATATTTTCCATGCATTGCAAACCGAACACACAAGGTGTGTTGTTTCCCTTCGCCCACTCAGTCACCTCTCGGTACTTCACTCCTTTATTTTTTCCTAAGTTCTTCCATCCCAGCCTATCAAAAAATTGAAAAATTCATTTTTGGCATGTGCCAGGTTTGAATTTATAACCATGTGAAGTGAAGTGATTCCAGAATATATTTAATGGTTTCCCATAGCAGATTTCTTTTACACCTGACCAGATTTTTCCCTTTCAACTTCCGTCGACTAGTACAGTGACTAAATAAACCAAAGATGCTGAAAAGTTGATCGGTGTAGTGGCCCCTGTATTCTATATCAGAAGAGCTCTACCCTGCCCTCCTAATCCCTCTACCCTACCTGCAGTAGAGTAAGTCAAGTTTCATTTCCTTGCTTACTGCCAAGCAAATGAATTTGTTGTGAATAATATGTGGTGGTGGATGAGGCCAGTGAGTAAAGTGGGAGTAAGTGCATGGTTTGATGTCAAGTTTGGCGTATGGGATACACTGTGATGAATATGTCAAATGCGATGTATATAGCCCATTCCTTTCCCTGTAGTGCAGTCCATCATTTTCCCCAATGCCTACTTATGCCAGACAGGATGGTATCCAAATTTCATACATGATGTGTGTGAAGTTCTATCTTATTTACTGTTCATCTGCCTCTTTGGAGTCAGGGTAGAAAGAGAAATGCATTTAGAGGAGAGCAGGGCCTTTGGATTAAAAATAGATAATTGTCAACAACGGCTGCCCCAGCTGCAGACAGCAGCAAAATGCCTGGTGCACTGGCTAACAATGAGCATGGCTCCATTATTTTAGCACAGCACACAACGTGTACTCTATAGTGCATAATGCAATACTAAGTAAAGAGACACAATTTATTTTTCCTCTCAAAGTATCTGTTTCTAGTTACTTGAAAAACATTTAGAAGAGAAAAAAAATCAATTCACTCTTTTTTTTAATCTGGTGTTTTTCTGCCTTAATACTTTTCTGCCACACAGTCAGTGCTTTTTATGCAGGGCATGTGTGGGTAAAACAAAATTGGCCTTGTGACTCTCCTAATCAAAATCACATCAAATTCCAATGGCCCCAGGGGACCAGCAATGTACTGTTACTGTACCACCCACTAATTTCAAACAACTGTTTGTACAGACCATTATTTACAATTTGTCTTTTTTCTTTTGTCAAAATTGCTGCTCCTGCTGGTCTACCTATAGGACCCAACAGGCAGGAGATAGCGGCCCGTCTGCGGCAGCAGAGGCTGGAGAGTATCCAGCAAGATTGCCAGGGGTTGGTGGTCCTGGAAGAGGAGGAGGAGGAAATAAGTGCCTCTCAGCCTAGTCCCAGTACAGCCGGTCCCCCTCAGCCTCCAGCCTCCCGGCAATCCCATCGCTGGTGCTGCCGCTATCTGAGATCATCTGCTTCCACCACCTCCCACACTGGCAAAAGCAGGCCATTAGATACCTGGGTGGACACCACCAAGAGCTGGCTGACCACGATGGAGCAGAGCCTGGACAAGCTCTGGACCGACATCTAGAATGCCCTCTTTTAGCCCTTTTAAAAAAAATTGTTTTGGTGCGAGAGACTTGTTGTGGCTGGGTGGAGAGGATGGGAAAGGAGTTGGGACCAGGTTTCATTATTTTTGGACATTTCACATTTTGGGACATTGAGGATTGGGTCAGTTTGTTTGGGGAGAGGAGTGGGCATGTAGTGCAGGTGGAGAGGGTGGATTTCTTTGTAAAATAATAAACGGGAAAATACATTGTATCAAAATTTATGCCTGAAGTAGTTTGTTTTACTTTGCACTAGTGCTTTCAGTTTTTACGCAGCCTGTTTATGTGCTTGTAAGAGAGAGTGTACTACTTAGTTATAGAGTTATACTTCTCTATCTTGACCATTACGGGGGATTCTTCCATGACCTATATTCTCTTCAACAACTTAGATAAATGATAGTAGCAGTTACTTACTTACTAAGTTAATAGTTCACTTCACTCCATAGTTATGATACCTGAATATAGATGAAGCAATACCAGGGAACTTCAACAAGCGAGGCCCCACTTCCACCCAGGTGAGCTCCAACTGTAGGTTTAATCAGAATGATTATCCATTGTAGGCAACTAAAGGGAAATAAAAAGACTGAGTTAGTGGGTTACCTCAAAGCTTTACAAAGAATTGACACCAGAGTACTACATAATGACTCAACAAGAATTCTTGATAGTGCTAAAATAACAAAAAATAGCAATAGTAGTAATTTGGAAAATAGGTAGCAACTAGTAACTTACGATAATCCTTGAGACAACAAAAATGGACTCAAAGTCTTGAGCGGACAAGCTTAGTTTAGGTGTTTAGGGTTACACAACATAAGGCCTGAATGAGGATGCTGATGAATGATGTTCTTCATTCTGTATCTAAACTATAGATCACTTTTAATGCTCGGGTGGGAAAATGATGCCAGTGTGGGCTACTGCTTAGAAAATCCTGTAGGAAGTTTATGTTGCTTTCAGCATATCTGCCCCACCAAGTGTGTGATCCACTGATGGTGTAAATTATGCCACACCTCAATAAATCATCAAGAGGGTTAGAGGTTTGATGAATGGATGGGAAAGGGGATTTTGGGAAAGGTTTGACAAAGACAAACACTACACAAGGACAACATTCATCTGGGCAACGAGCACCACATCATTCGTCATGAATCTGTTGTGGAAGGAAACCAATGAATGAGTATGACACAGTACATCAAACAGTCCTTCTGCCCCGAGACCCAAGTTGTCAGAAATCTAAATGCTCTGTCTTCTAGGTTGGGGGTGAACTCACCCTCCCAGTTCTCCAAATTAGATTGGTAAAAGAAAAATGATACTGTATTGCACAATTAGGTGGTGTATCTGCATTCTCCACAGGAATGTCCATCATTCTTGGATGCCTGTCTGGACTGGTCCGATAGGTAAGCAGGATTGTCGAGCTCATCGTTCAACTTTTGTTTGTGCAAGAGACTAGAAGGCCTGCAGCTTGTAAAACATAAATTGTGTTTTAGAGTCAAGAAAAAGGACGTAAGGAAGGTACGCTTCATTAGGAGTGTATCAAGAAGACTCTGAGGCACAGCAGAAAAAAATAAAAGAGGGACTCAGAGTTTCACTTTTGCCACAAGTCCAACACACACACACACACATACCTGCATTTCACAAATAAACACACCTCTCTTCATTCTCCATAGCTGAGTACCAGGCCTCAGACTCTTTGTTTACCTTTGAACTGAAGTCAATAATTTCTTTTTTCTAGCTGTTGATGAGGTAGTCCTGCAGCACCCCTTCTGAGTTCTTCCATCCTCCTCCTGACTCAGAGTAACTCCATCCCAGACCAGTCATCATGAACAAAGGAAGCTAGACGTGTAATTTACTGCTTTTGTAGAACAAGTAGAGAAACATCATTGCAGTATTTTGCATAGGTTTTTTTGTTAACGAAAGTGACTGTTCTGGTCTTTGATGAACCAGAGAAAAAGAGAGGACCCAGCAAGTAAATCTGGCTAAGTGTGAAATGATCAATCACCTCCAGGGAAAAAAATATTGCCCATTACCCAGGCCCCAAACATTGCAAATGAATCATCTCAAGAATGTTCCAGCATTACAGTTTAACACACCCTCTCTCGCTGTCAGCCACCACCTGAATCATCAATCATCATCACTCACACAATCACTCACTCACCGTTGCAATAGTTGTAGTTACCTCTTCCAATCCAAGCACGGGTAGTTTAGGTATTAGGTATTCATCTTTGGCACAGGCAACACATTGGAATTTGGTATTGACACTCTTGTAAAACAGCGATCTTCTGGGGCAGACCTGTTAGTGCTAGCTGATGCAAAAAGGGATATGCAAGAGGCATGCAAGGGGGGCAGGCATTGTCTCCAATGTCATGAAGGAATTGTGGAGGCTTCTTTAATGCACACTGGTCAAACTGCAATCTGGCAATATATTTGACACAAAAATGGTGGGGCAGCATAAATCTGATACAAAAATAATAATGTTCCACTAGCTACTTTTTTGTTTTACAAAGATAGCAGTTCAACAAGAAATAATTACAACTTTCTGTAGGGGCACTGGCATACTTAGTCTGGGAAGTAGAGTTTGTCCTCAAATTCAAGTGGTTCACACAGATGTTGATCAGCTAACACACTTGATTCTGGCCAATGCTTCTCCTCCTGTGCTGTTTAAGGAATAGTGTAATTGTGTGGTATAAAATGTTAGTTCATTTTGATCATAATCAATCTCTCCACATTTAGAGGCAAGAGACTGGTCTTTCTCACTGTAACTGCGTCACCTGCTGTACTGAACACATGCTCAGCAGATACACTGACATAAGGACAAGCCAGATACTTTATTGTCAGCCTGCTGAGCTCTGGTCATTGTACTAACAAACACAGTGTCCAGATAGACCGTTTCTTAATTAATCATACGAGACTTCAGTGCTTTGTTCTAAAGCCCGTGTGTTTTTATTTTACTTCTTTTTGTACTTTCTTCAAACAAGATAAGACCATTATTCTCATGTCATCTTGTCGGGCCACACATATTTTTCAAAGCAAAAATTAAACATTCAAGACAATAACCAGTAATATAACATCACAAAATGTAAAACAAAATGTGCAAGCACATTACATATAACATTACATAAACAGTACAAGTACAAGTGACCAGTCCGTGATTTTTAAATACACCTGGCGGACCCTCAAAGATAATTGTAAAGGCTCCTGCCTTTTGTCCTGCCTGTGTGTAACGCTCAGGGAATACTTTTTTCAAAGGGTGTTGTCTATAGGGGGACAAAAAGATGCATGCATTCCCTCGTGGCACTCCCAACTGTTTATCCCGTGAGCACAAGCCAACGCGTTTCGAACCCTGTCCTGCTTGGGGGTTCTCCTCAGGACTCGAACTTGTTGGTCTTAGTAAATTTGTTTCAGCTACTGATGGGCTGTTTTCTTGTGACACCATTTCACTCCAATTGTCACTACTTATTTCTTCTTTTTAGAAGTCAGAGTGCTTCAAAGAATTCCGTCATCAACATAACGGGAATCCCGGTTACACTCATGGTCGTGGGCCAACAGGGGGCGCACACACTAGTCATAATCCAGTTCAGCTACCGTTGCATTGGATAGGCAGACATCCATGGGCCACTCGAATATGCATGTTCGACAGTGGAACCAGGGCTGGACGCAGGTGACGTACGCAAGACGGAAGCTCAGACGGTAACTGATGTGCAACACTGCAAGTGGCAGGGCCCCCAACATTTGCAGCATTCGGGCACAGTACAGTCCCACGTGACTGGCATTGTGCATGTGCCCGTGATGTTCGGCCATTGCGGTGGTGGCACTCATAGAACCGCCACTCCACTGACCTGCGGCAGTGATGTGGATGAAAAGCCACAGCTTGGAGCAGTGAGTCGTATGGGTGTGCGACCTCAGGACGTATGTGCTGTTGTGTACGTGAGTGTGAAGGCCATTCCATGCAGGAGTACCCCGGGCAAGGGCCTCTGTGTGTGGGGTGTGGATACGTTGGTCCTTCATCATCGCTGTGTGAAGTGTGGGAGTCGTCTTCATCTGCTATGATATCTCTCCCAGGGGGTGTCTGCTGCATGCTGTATCCAAGGTCGGAGGTGCAGATGCCCGTCCGCCTCCTGTGTGGTGACAAAGGAGCATTCATCCCTAATGTCAGTCTGACTACTGCTTGCAATGTGGAAATGTGATGTGGTTTACACGCTGCAATTGAGGCTAGGCCTTAGGCCCATGGCGCACCAAGAACGATACAGATGGCAGTTGGCATGCATGAGCCAAGAGCCCGAGCAGACTGGCGCACCTTGTACATTCCCACGTGCGCGTGCGCCCTTCGGTTGAATGCAACATTGCAACTATGCACATCGCGGCCCATGTTGCGCAGACACTGCGACAGGGGCACACGCATATGTACATTTCCTGCCTAGCCCAGCACAGGACCATGCCCAGAGCCCAGAGATGATACTTCACACCCCTATGCTGGACGTGCGTACGCAAGCCCAGCTCACTCCGTATACGTATAAAGGGTGGGACGACAGAGCTACATGGACCAGATCTTCCACAATGCCCGAGGGGACAATGCTGCGCCCGCCTGCCATGTCACGTGACGAAATCATGAAGGGACCATGACTTGCGGGGCACAGAGTAGTACTGCGTGCGGCACGGCCCGCGCGACACGGGACGGTGACTTTTGTTGCACTGGGTTAGTGGCACCCGGAGCACGTCGGCCGGCACGGGCATACCGCCATGGGTCGGTGACTCACGGGGCACTGAGGTAGGGCCACCTGATGTGCTGAGCGGGTGCATAGCCTGCGATGATGCCCCGTCCTGGCTGTCCAGGCTGGTGAGGGTTGGTGTGAGCCCTGCTGGACCACAGTGTAGGCCGGAAACTGGTTGCGACGCGGGCCTACCGCCACGTAGCGTTGCCTCAAGGTTCACGGAGTTAGTGGCACCTATGATGCTGAGCGGGTGTGCAGCCTGCGTTGATGACGTGTGCACTGTTATGGACTCTCCCATTCCGAAATCAAGGCCCAGATCCAAGTGTGTGACCTAGTGGCCCGCGGGGAGGGTCTGCGTGATGTGGAGTCTGCCAAGGTCACGTGTCCCGGACTCGGAGCATGCACCGGCATGTGGTTGGAGACACACGGGTGGCAGAAGGTGAGCAGTGAGGCCTGGGTGCGCATGGGCAGACAATGTCCATGGGGCGGCGGGAGGGGCTGGGGTGCAGCAGCATGTGTGCGCAGGGGCGGGCGAGCGATGTTGCCGTGTGCAATGGTATGTACTCTGCCATTATTACATCTGGACTCCATTGCAGATGAACGGACATGGTGGACTGCAGTGGATACCGGCACGTGGTTGGAGACACACCGGTGGCAGCAGGTGGGCTGTAGGGCATGGGTGCGCAGGGGCAGCTGTCTCTCACCCTCTCATCCTTTCACTGTCTCTCTCTCCCTCTCTGTCTCTCTCCCCCCCTCTCTCTCCCTCTCTCTCTCTCTCTCCCTCTCTCTCTCTCTCCCTTTCTTTCTTTCTCTCTCTCTCTGTCCTTTGATGAGCGCATGACACAAGTTCTCATCTCGGATTTTGTCTTGCAGGCTGTGGCATGAGATTGTCCGGAGTGGATCCGCAAGGACTAATCCAATTTGTTGTTTTGTGTTGTGTATTAATAAAGTTATGTTATGGGAATTTCACAGTTGAATGTTTGATTCTCCTCATTCTGACCACACATGTGTATTTGTTGTTGTATGTGTGCGACATCAGGGTCTTTCTCATCTCGTGGTTTTGTGAAGTTGCTGTGGCATATCTTTGTCCGGAGTGGGTGGGCCGGGGGAGGGCCCTGGGATGTGGGGGGTCCTGGGAGTGGTGGCGGTGGGTGCTGTGGGCCTCTAGGGTCTCCGAGCTGCATGGGCAGTGGCTCCTTGGCATCTGTTGTTCTTCAGGTGTGGCTGTGGGCTGGGCTCCCTTTTGTGGTGCAGGTAGTCGTCCTGCTTAACACCAGCAGAAAGCAGGTGTAAAATCCCTGCTGCTAGCGCGGCTTATCGCCTGTTTTTGGTTCGCAGCGCGGATCTGGCTGTTCGTTGTGAATGTCCCGATGTGGTGTTTTCATGTGTTTTTGCACGGACACGCCTATTCTGCATCTCATTAGCGTTAGTTGGTGGTGTCGACCGTGGCGATGTTTTTTGCGGCAGCTATTGCGGGTTATGTGGTGATGTAGGCAGTTAGCGCCAGCTTGCGAAAGGGGTGGTAATTCTATTGCCACTTTTGCCGCGCTAAAGTGCAGATAACTCGGCGATAAGTCCTTGTGAATATGCCCCTAAGTTGTTCTGCTTTTTACTTAACCTGGGACTTCCCCTACTACCAATTCCACTTCTAACCCCAAAAATAACTAGCTCCAGGCTTACCTCTATTTCCTGGTGTAGAACTTCTTAGAGAATCTTAGCCACTTCTTTCCAGAAATCCTGTAGTTGGGGGCATCTCTGGAACATGTGGACATCGTCTGCTCTCTCCTCCCCACATTTCGGACACTTTTTCACCTCTCCTCTGCTTAATTTGGACAATTTCTTTGGGGTCCAGTATACCCTATGTAATGTGAACAAATGGTTCTTCCTGAAAGGTGCGGACTTGATGATGTGCCACCATGTAGACAGTGATACTTGCCATAAACTCTGTACATCCAGCGTTGGCAGGTCTTTCCCCCAGATTTCCATGGGTAAGCTGAATACCTCCTCTCCTGCCATTATAAATGACCAGTACCACTGTGCTACTTCTTTCTTCATTACATCTCTTTCAATATTCGTCTCTAAGTCTCTATTTCCTGTGCCTTCCTTCCCCAGTGACTTTGTCCAGCTCAGCAGTTGATAAAATTTAAACTTGGAAAGTGCCCCTTTAGACACTACCGAGAGTTGGTCCCAACAGACTAGTGAATTCTCGCTTATTAGCTGCCCCCATCTTGTTACCCCTCCATCTCTCAAGGGGATTGATAATGCATCTGCTAAACATTCTGGTGTTCCTGGTGAATCCCAGATTGGGGCATTCTCACTATAATACGGGATTTTCCATAACCGTCTAGCATGGTACCATAACTTAGCGGCGGACCCTAAAATCTTTAATTTCACTTTTTTTTTTACAATTTTAGATGTCCAAATTTGTATAGAAAGTAACTTCCTTCCGAAGTAGTCATAGCTTGCAGGTAAGGTGGATATAACTGATGTTCTTTAAATAGCACTCTAAAGTTCTTGAAGTGGAAACAAAGCCCTAAGTATAGAAACAGATCCGGGCTGGCGATCCCGCCATGTTCCTTCTTCCTCCTGATCTTCTTCCAAGCTATTCTAACTCCTCTTGATGCCAAGATAAAACTGGTGATGTCTCCCTGTATTTTATTAAACCACTCTCTCCTAAACTCTAGAGGGATAGAATTAAAGATATAAGTGAATTTTGGGAGTATCATCATCTTCACCAAATTTGAGCGGCCCAGGAGCGATAACTGGAGGCTTTCCCATGCATTAAGTAATTTTCTTGTTTCAGCTAGAACCTTATTAAAGTTTACTTGGGCTCTTTTCCCTATATCCCCCACTACCTGTATACCCAAATACCGTTTTTTTGCTTCACCAAGGGGTTGTTACTCTGTGTATTCCACTCCATAATTTCGGTTTTCTGTTGGTTTATCTGGTAACCTGATAGTCTCCCAAACTGCTCCAGTACATTTATTGTGTTAGGAAGCGAGCCTGGTAAATCATCTGTATATATCATTAAGTCATCCGCATATAGTGCGACCTTCAAATGGATCCCCCTCGAACACAGAAAGACCGTCACTCAGGCCCTGGTCACCAGCAGACTCGACTACGGCAACGCACTCTATGCCGGAATAAACAAGAACCTCACCCGCAAGCTACAGAACATCCAAAACGCCGCCGCAAGACTGGTCCTCAACCTGCCAAGACACTGCCACATCTCCCAGCACCTGCGCACACTCCACTGGCTCCCCATCGAAGCTAGAGTCACTTTCAAGATGCTCACCCACGCTCACAAGCCCCTCCACGACACCGGACCAGCATACCTGAACAACCGACTCAAATTCCACGCACCCCAAAGGACCCTACGATCAGCCCAGCTCTCCTACGCCGTGGTCGTCCCGCACCAGAAAGACCAGATCAGGAGGCCGCTCCTTCTCCTTCCTCGCTGCCAGAGCCTGGAATGACCTTCCGCTCCACCTCAGACAGACAACATCGCTCCCCATCTTCATAAGAAACCTCATAACCTGGCTCTTCGACAGACCCCCTCCTTGATGGACTGGAACCTGCGAACCTCCCCCCCCCCAGCGCCTTGAGACCCCTACGGGTGAGTAGTCGCGCTTAACAAACACCTGATTGATTGATTGATTGATTGATTGATTTTTAGCCCAGTTTTTATACTTAAAGGCAGTTATCTGTTGGTTAGATCTCAGGGCATTTGCTAAGGGCTCTATATACAAGTTGAACAACAGTGGTGAGAGGGGGCATCTCTGCCTAGTTCCCCTTCTAATGTTTATCTTATCCGTCAGAGTTCCATTTACTAATATGCTTGCAGATGGGTTCTTGTATATGGACTTTACTGTCCCTGCAAAGCTATTTCCCAGGTTATACATTTCAATCACTTTGTGTAAGAAAGCCCAACTAACCCTATCGAACGCCTGTGCAGCGTCGAACGTGATTACAGACAAAGGGATTTTCTCCTGAGTTGCCACATCAATTGCTCCCACCAATTCATGTGTTAAATCATGAATCATTCTGCCCCTTACAAATCCTTTCTGATCCTCATGAATCAAACTACCCGCCACTTTACCCAATCTTTTTGCCAAAATTTGGGTGTAAATCTTGTAGTCACTGTTTAACATAGAAATTGGCCTGTAAGATTCACACCGTTTGGGAGCCTTCCCTCGTTTTAATAAAACACAAATTGTCGCCTCTTCACAAGACCTTGGTAAGTCCTGTCCTTCAACAAATAACTCATTAAATAGTTCGGTAAGTCGCGGAACAAGCTCTTCTTTCAAAGATCTATATAGCTCGTTTAGCAGGGCATCTGGACCTGCGGCTTTTGCTGTTTTCAGTTCTTTTACTACTCCCATTACTTCTTCCTCAGTTATTTTGGAGTTTAAATCCCCTCTATACTCTCCTGTTAGGGTCTGTTTTATCCAAGTCTTGAGATAGTCTGCTATTTGTTGTTCACTAGCTCGAGTATCTTCTGTATATAAATTCTTAAAGAAACTACTGAAAGCCCTCCCAATCGCGGTTTCATCTAGACTTGCTTCTGCTTGGTTTTCCTCTTGGATACATAAAATCTTATTGCGGATTTGCTCAGTCTTTGCCTTTCAAGCTAATAGTTTACCGCAGCCCTCTCCATATTGATAGTGCGCTAGTTTACTTGCCTCCCATTTTTCCTTAATTACAACTTCTAGTATATTAGAGAACTCCTCCTTCATCGCATTCATATCCTGTTTTAACTTATCCTTACCTTGTATCGTATTCGCCTCTTCCGATCTCCTTTCTAGAGCTAGGATTCCCTTTTCCAAGTTGCTAGTCTTATTCTTGAAAGTCTTGTGCCTAAAAGCAGCTAAACTGGTTAGAATCCCTCTCATTACGGACTTATAAGCATCCCACCTAAACTGCCATGAAGTCTCGTTTGTGTTCACTAAGAAAAAGGAATTTGTTTCCGTTTTCAGGCTTTCAACTATTTTGGGGACAAGAAGCAGGGTCTATCCAAGGTCCACCTGTTTTCACACTGTGGCTTCTGGAGGCATATCTCCATCTGGACTGCTGAGTGGTCAGAGAGATGCGCCGGGAGGTGTTCCACCCTTTTTACATTGTTACATAATGCCCTATCTACTAAAAAATAATCAATTCTCGATGAGTGGCCTAATTTTTTATTCTTGAAGGTAAATTTTGGATGTTTTGCTCCCTTTTCGCGCCAGATATCTACCAGGCCTAGTTCCTCTAGATAAAGTTTTAGCCAACTCCTCATTCTGGGCAGTGTAGAGTTATTCCTGATTGGTAATCTATCTTTTCTAGGGTCTATTATCAAGTTAAAATCTCCACCGATTATGACTTGAGCTGAAATATCTAAGAGATGTGTATACAAGTCCTGCATTGCCGCAGGATCATCCATATTGGGGCCATATAGTACCCTGCTAGTTCATACATTCTCCCAGATATGCGTACTTTTGCTATGGCCTATCTCCCTTTCAAATCACTGCTAGATGACTCTATTATTGCATTTGCTGATCTCTTAAACAAAATGCTCACTCCCTTAACACAACAAGCCTGATCTGTGCATATATAGGAGTCTACCCACCCTTGCTTCTTCAATATTTCTACCCATTCTGCTTTTAAGAGATGCGTTTCTTGGAGAATTATTATATCACAGTTGGTGCTTTTTAGATATTCTAATATTTTTTGTCTTCTACTTCTGACCCTCAAACCGTTTACATTGCAAGTTATTATATTAACTCCCATATCCTTTAGTGGCATCTTTACTATTTCTCTTGTTATTGCACAAGTTGGACCAATTTAAAAAAAAAAAAAAAAATCCCATATGCTCCCACACCCTTAGTGAACTTACCCTTACACACCCCTTTTCCCAACCTCCCCGTGCTCCTAACCCACCCATGGAGAACCCTCCCTCTGATTTTTTTGGTGAGACGGTCTCACCAGTTTGAGCCCCTTGCTCCATCGGCATTCCTTACACTTAATGCGCCTTAATCTTATTTATTAGGGATTCTACTTCTTTAACCTCCCTCAGGTTGTGCATCTGGTTTCCCCACATTATTCTCAGGGACGCGGGGAAGCGCATCTGTACTGACGCCCCCAGAGATCTCAGCTCCTGCATGTACTGTCCTATTTCCCACTGTCTATCCTGTGTTGCTTTTGAGATGTCCGATCTTATTCTAAAAGTCCAGTCGCTTTTCGTGTGGGATCCGGCTCTTATTGCTTCCCCAAGAATTTTCTCCTTTAGGGTATATGTTCTGAAATTGATTAGTATCTTCCTTGGGTTCTCCCTTGGTCTGCCTCTTCCGAATGGGTCCCTGTGTACCCTCTGTATATCTTCTGTCAATACCTTCGTTTCTATCCATGGGAAGAACTCTTTGAGGAGAGTGATCACAAATCCTTTAATGTCCTCACCCTCTTGCCCCTCCGGTACATTTAGGATTCTCAGGTTATTTCGCCTAGCCTGATTTTCCAAAGACTCGATTTTTCCCCGGAGGTCCTTCTCATTCCCCTTCAAAACCCGGATTTCCTCTTTGTTAATTTCCACACATTTCCCCAGCTCCTCCACGGTAGCCTCCACTACGTTAATACGATCTACTATGGAGTTAATTTTTGTCTCCAAAGCTTCACAGGTTCCCTGATTTTTAAGCTGATTTTTCACCAAAGTTGCAAAATTCGTTCTTATTTCTGAGATCAAAGTCCCTATTAAGCTCCGTTCCTCTTGCTCCTTCCTGGCTTTTCCTTTGCATCTCGTAAACTTGTCCGCCTGTCTCTATGGAGCTCTGAGGGGGGGGTTCTTCGCTTGTGGCATCGACCAATTCTAGCCCATGAAATCTGTTGGTACTGAGCGGAATATCTGCCACCGAGCTCACCTCTGTCATCTTTGGCTCGCCTTCCTCCTTGTTTTGTCCTTGCAAATTTGCTGTTTCACTTGGGAGAGCCTGTTTTATTTTGAAATATGAGTGAGGGGGTGATTTTCACATTTGGACCTACTGCTCTGGCCCGGGTAGATGCTGCAACAAACTCCGCAGGCTGCGGGGGTGTAGCCAGTTTTTTTATTTTGTCGCTACTTTGCGCTGTATAGGTAGTATGGTTTTGGCTTGGTTCTGTGCTCACCGCTAGACTAGCAGTTAAGTTTCTGCTTCTGAGGCAGTATCTTATTCCCCTACTCAGAGTAAGGTCTTGGGACTGCTCCCTTAGAGACCCTCTGGCTCTACTTGACTTTCTCCCCCTGCTACTTTGCAACGTGTTCACGTCCTGCCCGTGGATTCCCCCTTCAGCCTGAACACTTACCCTGCCTGTTTTCCCTCTTCCTCTGCAGTCCGGTCTGGTTGTCCGCCCTTCTCCCCTCTGAACGCCACGGCTGAGCTTGTTATCTCCACTGATCTGCTCCCCCCTGTGTAACTGCCGGTACCGCTGTTACTGGGGCTGACCAGCGCTTTGCCCCAGAAGGAAACCCGGGCGGCTGCTTTCCTGTTCACTCAGAGGACGGAAACCGCCTGCGCCCACACCGAGTTGACCGCTCCTCCGAGACCCGGCTTCCCCGCGTCAACATCGCAACTTGCTTCTTCTCCTGTCCGCCCCATTGAGAATCCGCTTATGTTGTTTGCGGACCCGAGGGACATATCCAGACCCCTCTGCAGGTAATCCGCTGCTGCGATGTTCTGTTTTGTGCGCCTCTCGCTTCAAAAATCCATAATTGCCTACGGAGCTCGGGAGCTCACGACCGGTCCCCTAGCCGGCCGCCATGTTCTCCCAGGCCTTTCTCTTACTCAACATGATTGAAGTGGCTGCCTCACTGACAGATATTGTCCTGGGCTTAGGTTGGGGTGGTGCTGTTGATGCAGGAGTGCTGCTCTCAACTTGCTCCCCAGAGGCCAGTGCTGAAGGCACACAACGTGGTGGTCCAAAAAAGGTTTGGGGGGACATGACACTGGTGGGAAGATGCTTCTTCTCACTGACCACTTTCTTGGAAGCATCTTTCTTTGGGGCCATCTTAAAGCTGTCAGTTGGCAGTTGCACCAAGCTGCACAAGCAGAATTGATTGGAGGAATGACTGTACAGGCCTTCTGTTTGGCAGTAATGAAGTTGATGTCTCTTCTCTTTTCTTATGCACCTAAAAGCAAGCAAGCAATAAAAGCATTTAGTGTGAAATGTGACATTGTTTGCAGTTTGAATTAGCACAGACAAAGACAATATTAGTGTGGTTGTTTTGTTAATTTAGGTAACCACTTCAAAGTCAAATCACACCACCATACCATAATTCCCCCACCAGAATAACACACAATATGCAGAATGATAGAGATCTTCCCCTTATGGTAATATATTCTAAACGAGACACCTGTGGCACTCAGGGAACTAAATGGGTAAATGGAATAGTAATCCTCTAAAAATTGAGGTTAGTGTGTGCCTAAGGCAGGCACTGTGGTCCAGGGGGATATAGAATACAAATAATCATCATTACATAAATGAATGATGCTAGAGTCTAAAGTGCACCATAGCCACCATTATGGGATGAGATTAGCAGTGGGCAGTGAATATTATAGTGTCCAATATCAAAATAATTCTACAAAGAGCTGCAGTTCAACTAGTCGTTACTAGATGTCCCTCACGAGTCAAATGCAAGAGCATGGAAACCCTTTCATGAAGCTTTTGCATTTGACTCGTGAGGGACATCTAGTAACGACTTGTGGAACTGCAGCTTGATGTAATAATAATTTCATTGCTTTTGCATTTGACTCGTGAGGGACATCTAGTAACGACTAGTTGAACTGCAGCTCTTTGTTGAATTATTTTGATATTGGATACTATAATATTCACTGCCCACTGCTAATCTCGTCCCATAATGCTTTGCAGGGCCTTTGGTTGGGATTGTATTTTTGCCAATAACTGTGCTTGGGGTGGTCCTAAGAGGATGGGACCACCACCGAATCGTTCAACAAGATGTGCTTTTTGTTTTCAAGGCATCTGCTTGGTTCTCTCCCTAGCTTAGGGAGGATCCTAAAATCATCACCTCTCTCACTGCTTATTAATTTATCGTTTTCACTTTTGTGAAATGACTATATGCATTTTAGCATATAAAAACAGAGATACCTATTTTATCATAACTTGCACTGTGCAAGATGCTGATGCGCTACGCAATGCGTAATTTGCGAAGCTGAGCGTAGTTCAAAGTGTACTTCGCGTAGCTACGCGTAGTGCTACTACGCAAACTACGCCCAGGGTTACTGCCAGCCACATGGTCACACCAACAACCACAACAAGCAAGGAGGCATGGCTTCAAAAAAAGAACACATACAGGCCTATTATAAAGCACACTGGCTGCCTATACAAAATGACCACCAGCCACATGGTCAACCAACAACAAGCAGGAGGCATGGAAAACAAAGAACACATACAGGCCCATGGCAAAAGCATACTGGCTGGCTACAAAAAATGGACGCCAACCACATGGTCACAAGAACAATAACCAGCAAGGATGTATGGCCTCAACAAAGAACACATACAGGCATATGGCAAAAGCACACTAGATGGCTACACAAAATGGCAGCCAGCCATATGGTAACAACCACAAAAACCAGCAAGGAGACATGACCACAACAAAGAACACATGCAGGCAAATGGCAAAAATAAACTGGCTAGCTACACAAAATGGTGGCCAGCCACATGGTCACAACAACCAGCAAGGAGGCATGGCCACAACAAAGAGCACATACAGGCCTATGGCAAAAGCAAACTGGCTGGCTACACAAAATGGCTGCCAGTCACATGGTCACAACAACAGCCACAACCAGAAAGGAGACATGGCCACAAAAAAGAACACATGCAGGCCTATTGCAAAGCACACTGGCTGCCTACACAAAATGGCCCCCAGCCACATGGTCAACCAACAATGAGCAGGAGGCATGGAAAGCAAAGAACACATACTGGCCTATGGACACTGACTGTACAAAAATGGCCCCTAGCCACATGGCATGGGAAAGAAAGACAAATGGAGGCCTATGGCAAACACACTCACACACTGGCCAGACAAAGAAGGCATGGTAACACAGAAAAAACTAACATTAATTCAACAATTCCAAAAACGAAAAATTGACTGGACTAAGAAATGTTACAACAACACACATCCTCCAAAGGCATCAACTATAATTACCCCACCTATACACTGTTTGCAGAAAAAAATGAAATACCCCTCAAAAAACACATTGCATTGGTTGGTATTTCATATGGTAAGTATTTGAGCTTGCACTTCTCCCTATGATGTAGGTTGGACATGTGTTTGATGTGTGCAAGTTAGTTATTTGTCCATCCACACATGGAGGGTGTTAAATTGTCATACCTTATTAGGAATTTGAATTGACATCTGTCCATTTTTGTGTGTGTACCTTACACCTACTTTATATTAATTTGAGACAAATGCTGTTACTGCTGTGTTTGCTTTCATGACTTGCACTTATACATTACCCACATATGCATAACGAATGGTTATGCTATTGGTTGCCCTAATATACTTTAAGCCACAGGTCCTGTGCACATAGAGGTTTTAAGGTGTGTGCACAGGGGACTGTGACCCAGGGCCCCAGCCTTCCAAGTATCCCTCTGGTAGAGGCAGACCTTATCTGCAGAGTCTTTACATTGTAACCTCTGAATGGTTCTCACACTGATTATTTTGAAACCCATTAACCTAATATTACCTTTAAAAGTGGGTGATGTGTGATTTCTAAAAGAAAACACTACAGAGATTTAGCAGAGAAGGTGTGTTTCAGTTTCACATCCATACAGATGTATCTTTGATATCACAACAGGACCAAGCATGTGAGCAATGTGAGGATGTCACAGAGATTAATAGCTGTGATATTGATGAGGAGGTGTTGTTGTGTTACACAATTTAATGCACACATTACTATCCTTGATTATCATATGTAAACACATGTCGACTTTGGTAGAGTGTACCTGTGCAGTGTCAGTGATCTGGCCAAAGAGGGCATCATAGAGCTGTAATTGGATGATGAATTCAGAAATATTACAAACAGGGGCCAAAAAAATATGTTTGGCCCAGGGACCTCAAACCACTTGACATATCCATTGCGGGCATCTATTTGCAGAGGAGTCGATGGAAACGGGTAATATTGTGGCTTACCATCGGTTGCGTCCATGGTGGTGTCGGTTTTGGCCATCATCAAGCAGGAGCAACAGTGGCAGGATGTGTAGGATTGGCACCATGGCGGCACAGGATGTGTGAAGTTGAGTACAGGTGAGTTTCAGCCTTATATAGGTCCCTTTCTGACAACTCAGCTGTGCAGCTCTGACCGCCACAGTCATGTCAGAAGGAAGGCAAAGTGTGATTGGGCTGGAAGGAACCCTGGAGGTTTGTCCTCCAACAGACGATCTGGCCTATCCTACCACAGTCAGGATTTCCTGGCGGTGCAACCATGGTGGTCTTTCGTTTGTGAAACCAAATGCATCTTAATAGGGTGGGCGGACCGCCAGCTGCGAGGCAGTGAATCTGACGCCGTTTCAACGGCAGAACCATAACCGCCAAACTCGTAATCAGGCCCTTAGTAATTGATTTCCTTTCTGGGATGTTATATATTTGGCTTGCTGTGTCATTGTATCTGAAAGTAGTGTGATAGTATAAATAAATAAAAATGTTAACATTTATCCGTTTGTTATTTACATATAAAATTATGCAGCTACTTCTATTTTTTATACTTATATGTATGTTCTTTTTAGATGTTTCAATTTTTTTGCAACTTTTCCGTTTAGGGTGTTGTAATGTGGAGCAGGTGCTTCTTTTTATATTGGGAGAAAAAATAATATATAATATAGTTATTCTTTATTTAAACATGTGTATAAAATGATTTATATTTATTTTAAATAATCTCAGTACATAAAAAGTGTGTTTTACATATTCATAAATGATATTGCAATTAATTTGGTGATATTATTGTAGTTGATATTGTGTGAATCAATATATTTGACATATTATGTTTATTTAAAGATGACATTATTATTGTGTTTTCGATATAAGTAAAAATTGATATTTTTAACAACGATATTTGTGTTCTCGATATTTGTGGTTTATTAGTTAAGAATAGGTATTTTTGTTAACAATATTTATTTTTGTGTTTCCATAATGAAAGCATCCATATTATGTCAGTGATCCGTTAGGAAATACCATTTTGTTGTTTCAGACTTTGGAAGGGATGTCTCACCTTCCCATTCTTGTTAGACTACTGTGACACCCTACCATTGCTATTATGGGAGCTGTGGAGGGTCTGCTGATCCTTTCAGGACATTTGTGTTTCAGAGGGGAAGACTTATATTAATTTTTTCAGTGCCATCATGTCTTCTCAAAATACTGGAGTAAGCCAAAAAACACCAAGTGCTTCAGCAGGACTGTTGGGAATTTGGTTACTGGTTGAGAGGGGTGAACCCTACACAAGCAGCAATCACAATGCCTGTCAGAGTGAAATCACACGCAAACCACAAACTAACCTGTGCTTAACCCTCTGTTAGCTTGGCACAAAGCAGTCAGGCCTAAATTAGAGGCAATGTGTAAGGTATTTATACAGCACTTCAAACAGCAATAAAATCCCTCACCAATTTAGAAACATAGAGTACATTTCAATAAAATATTAGAGTCAAAAATGAGAAAAATCCAATCACTAGAACCGGAGATATGCAATTTAAATGTTTCAAGTACATTTAGTGCCTAGAAGCACAGAGCACCAACTATGGTTATCTGGTCGTGCCGGACTGGTACAAAGTCATAAATTCAGGACAACCATGATGGAGCATGAACTATATACAGGGACCAAGTTAGGCCTGCTGAACAAAGTACCCTAAATCCTGGTTGCGGAGCTTTGCGAAATCCTCCATCGAGGATGCATCGCGCAGCAGCGGATCAGAGGAGCCCTGAGTCATCATCAAGGAGGCCCTCAACAAGGGGCTTGTGATACAAAGTCCTGCATCAAATATGCGTCGTGCACCAGCGGTTCTGAAGAAGCTCCGGAGCTGCAATGAGGAGTTCTGCATTATCACCAAGGATGCTGTTAACAAGGGGCTCATTATGTGAAGCCCTGTGTCGAGGATGCAATGTGTAGCAGTACTGCCAAGGAGACTGTAGACTGCGATGCGAGGGCTGGCTTTGGAGATGTGTCGGGGATGCGTAGCTCATCTGCTGTGATTCCGAAGGGGAGCTGTGTTGTGCTGCGGTGGTTCCGAAGCAGAGCTGCGAGGAGATATGACTATCTGCATTGGTTGTGACAACAGGGACACAGCTGGGGTGACACAGCAACTTCAGGCCCACTTCCAAGGGTCCAGGACTGGGGTAGGACCACTTGGGGGCAAGACTCACAGCGGACTGAGTCCAGGTGTTGGGTTCAAGGAGGTTGGATCATTTTTGGCCCCTGGGTCTCAGGAGGTCAGCTAACTAGCTCTTGGAGTCACTGTGGTGGGTCTGTGATCAAGCTACAGGTTCAGTCTTTTCACTCTACAAAATGTATACAAAATGAAGAAGAAAAAAAGGTATGCAAACAGTTTGAAAAATGTTTAACAAAAACACACACCAAATGAAACAGCTAAAAACTCAATAAAAGTTTCAAAATGAAGAACCTAAAACCTCACAGAAAAACAAATATTGGCTCCCTGTACTGGGTTCTGTGCAAGTCCTAACTTCAAACTGCATGTGTAAACCAACAACACTGCACACAACCAAAGATTGTGTGCAGTGGCGGGACATCTACAACTGATGGTTGAGTTGCAGGACATGCATAGACCCTGACACTACAATTCACTCCCTCTACATATAGCTAAAGGCTGTGAGCTGTTGTTGTCATCAGCCTGTAAAAGGCGGAGGAAAGGGCCTGACCAGAGGCTAAGCACTACAGTGCACTCCCACTCTGCACAGCCAAAGAATGTGTACAGTGAGGATGAGAAACACAGTGTAGGTGGGGACAGGGTCTGGCTGCAGGCTGCACAATGCACCACTTTCATACATATTAGAAGTCTGTGCACAGTATTCTTTGTCACTTGGTAGTGTTTGGGAACAGAGTCTTCTTTCACTACCTCTTATAAAGGTGTGATACAGGGGCTTATCATAGGTTATGATTTAAACTAAATTCTGGGTACAGTTGAGTACTAATGGTTGTATACAGTCCTGGTAGCCATTTTGTACTATGCACAGTCAAATACTGTGAGAAGTGAATATTTGCTGTTAACAGATGGTGAGGTCCAAAAAAACAGATCCATGTAGAATATGATCAAAAACACCACAAATTCACTGACAAAAAACAAAGATTAAAGTCAAATTAGGGTTAGGGTTAGTTATAACACCCAACTGTGTGTTTAAAAAATCTTACGAAATTCAATGAAAACAACGCTACAAAAGTGCAATGATGATTACAAAACCAAACATAAAAACCTCTGAAATTCACCAGCTATGGTTCAGTAAATCAACTATAACTTTCTCTACAATGTGCACTGATTATGATCTCACATATTGCATCACTCAAGACTTGTTTAATTACATTGGGCCCGATTCACAGAACTAACTTAAGACAAAATCCTAAACTTACTACCATTTTGGTATTCACAGAAGGCACTTACTCATGTTGGTATTCACAGAAGGCACTTACTCATTTTGGTATTCACAAAAGGCACTTACTCATTTTGGTATTCACAGAAGGCACTTACTCATCAATGAGTAAGTGCCTTCTGAGGCACTTACTCATTTTGGTATTCACAGAAGGCACTTACTCATCAATGAGTAAGTGCCTTCTGTGAATACCAAAATGAGTAAGTACCTTCTGTGAATACCAAAATGAGAAAGTGCCTTCTGTGAATACCAAAATGGTAGTAAGTTTAGGATTTTGTCTTAAGTTAGTTCTGTGAATCGGGCCCAATGTTGATTACATCTCAGTGACATCATCCAAGATGCCCCTAGTCCCATTACTTCATGAATCCTACCAATGTATAAAACTGACAAAAAGTTAAAACGTGTACTGTAGACATATACGGCATAGCTTTACTGCCTGTAGAGGGGCAGGTATAGGGATTTTCCATAGACCATAGGCCAAAAGTTACAGTGGGCTTTTGTAAGGGGCCTGGCACAACTCAAGGTAGCTTAATACTTTTTGTGGTGCTCCTGCTCTTCTGAAGTGCAACCAACAGAAATAGGCACACTTTCTCAAGACTTGTAGAAGATTGTGGGGTGCTCCTTCTCTCACCTGTGGCAAGGCCCTTCCATTTGGCAGCTGATTGAAACTTTTTACTTTTATTTGATCTTTTGTAAAATGTTTTGCATCTTTTCTTTCAAGTGGGCTCCCTATGCTCATCCTGAGCCTGTGGGTGCACTCTCATCAGGACCAAAAGGGCCATGGACACTTCACCACCCATCCCACTGCACCACACACTTTTAAGTGCCTGCTCTCTCCACTCTACTGCTCCAATGCACTTCTCTCTTCAATGTGCAGGGACAGTGCTGCACCAAGAAATTACTAACCAAGATTAAAGTTTAATGTTATCATCATGGGAAAACTTGTGCTTTAGGATCCCCCCCAAGGGACATTGAGTGTTGATGTGATATTTTTAAAATATACCTATTAGTTGGAGGCCACCAAGCATTCATTCCTGATTCAGTGAGCCTGTGTACCAGACCATGTGGAGCCCGCTGCCTGCCTGCTCTCTCGTGTGGTGAAGAATGAGCTGTGGGGAAACAAGAGAGCAAAGACAGAAGAACTGAATGTTCCCAGTCCACCGCTGAAGAGTGTGTGCCAGGGCAGGGGTTGAGCCAGTAGAATCTCAACAATTGTGGTCCAGAAGAGCCTACATGCAAGTGACCCCAGGAAAGTAAGGGACACCATGCATGAAGAAGAAAAAGATGCTAGAAGGTGCTTCTAAGGGCTTTCAAAGAAAGAAAATGTAAACCGATACGACCTATGGCCACATCAAATGGCCTTCCTGGAGGCAAAAAAAGATCAGCCATAAGTTCCTGCATAGGCAGTGAAAATTTGCATATTTGTACTAGCAGAGCCCCAGGAGGACAGGGGTTTTAAGGTGTCTTCTGGGGTCGTGGCGCTGTGCCAGGTTCAACATAAGAGCCCCCACTAGATGGATTCCTAGGTTACTTGGCTCAGACTATTAGTGACCCTTGGTGAGGTTTAGGCTAGATTCAACCACTCTTAGTGCTGAGTTTTGGTGTTTATTACAGCGCATGAAACCCGAAACGTTTTTGAGTTCTGACAGATTGCTAGGCAGTCTTGTTCAACATTAAATTTAGAGGGTATTATTTACTGAAATTATCCATGGGTGCTTGCAGAGAGCAAATCATTGTATCCACGTACTTATAATGAGATGTCCATAGGAGCGGAACAAAATTGAGCAGTAGCACACAAGCGCCAGTGCACCCCTTAACAAATTTACACCATAGCCTTTCAGGGAATTTAGATTGATTTGCAAATAATAATAATATCCTGTTTGGAATATGTCTGAGCCAATAGGTATGTTTATAATGTGGTCATGTTGGTGAAAGATTTGAAAAATCTTTATGCACAGTGAAAAGCCTACCTTCATTTTGTTGAATATGGTGAACACACTGTGAAAAATGTAGTAGGCCTGTTGTACTATAACTATGTATCAATGACTTGTTGTAAGTGTAACAGAATGTGTTGAAACCTCTAAATTAAACAACAGAACCTAGCAAGTGACATAATACGAAGCAAAATAACTCATCAAAACATAGCAATGCAAACACAACAAAACAGAATGCAAAACTACTACAATGTAACACAACAACTCAGTGCAACAAAACAACAAAAGAAAACAATAATGCAGCTCATAAACATAAAGGCACAAAAAAAGCACATCACCACCACAACATGAACCATCACAGCACATATGTACAATCAGTTTAGTCACACATTACCGCTTCAAGAAATTTTCTTTCATTACAATATAGTAAAAGGTGTTGACACAAAACACTGGATTTCTTACTCTCATGGACATGTGGCAGACACAAATGTTGTCTTCTCCGGCCTTGTGTTTCCCAGCTGTGCTGTCTCAGTGCCAAAACTAACTCAGAGAATAGAATGTGCTTGAGAAAGGGTGGTCCCATAATAACAGACCCGCAGCTGTGCCTGGGTGAAGGCACAACTTAGTAGAATGGATTTTGGTCTTATTTTGTGATCAATGCCATTTTTTACAATGCCTGTTAATATGACTGCAGGAAAGTCATCCTTTTTGGCTTCATCATCCCCATTTCTTGACTGATACTTATGGTTACTGACTCTGTAAGTGCCATGGGCTCTGCTAACCAGGCCCAGGGCCAATGCTTAGGCCTCTAAAGGTATATGGTAATTGGTATAATTCTAATTGGCAAGGACAACCTACCTGTAAGTCCCTAGTATTTGGCAGGGAATGTAGCTTTAGAGGCCCAAGTGGACTTATTGCATTTCAGTGTGCACTGCTGTTGTGACTGGTGTGATTTTAAAGCCAGTCCTGCTTTGCCTATGTCCAAATTCGACTTTGGAATAAAAGTGACTTCCAAACTCCAAAACTATAATTTTACGACTTATAATTCACCCATAACGTCTTCCCTAGGGGCCACAAGAGTAGGATGCATTGTTATAAAAAGATGGGACAATATAAAAGATGTTTCTATATGCCCTGGTAAGGAAAAACAGCCTAAGTCGTTTTTCCCTATTGTTGTGCTGCTAGCCCCATAGTTTAACATGGAGAAGGCTTTATTACACTTAGGCATTGGAATTAGCTAGCAATACCATTCAAAGGATGGTAATGGTCACATTAAATCCAACAACTTGCCAAAGTTGGATTTAATGTAACCATTACAGGAAAGTAGTATCCTAAAGTTACCTAAATCATCACTGTATCAGCCTCTTCTGACTGGTCAGCCTTTGATAGCCTGAGCCAAGCAGCTCCCTGAGTAGGTGTGAAGAGGCCTGGGGCTGAAAAACAATACAGCCATTTGGTGGGATTTGCTTCATGGTGAAGCCAAGGAGAAGAAGGGGGCTGAGGAGATAATCTGAACCTCAAAGGCAGGAGAACAGATGTGACATGACCCAGGCTAGTCCCCACTTCCCTGGACCCCAGCCAGGTGGGACACCCCTATTCAGATTAGGAGAGGTCTGGAAGCGCAGTGTAGTAATTTCTAAGTCACACCTTTGGGTTGGGTTATACAGACACACACAGACCATGGAGAGAGTTTCTCTATTTTGATTTTTGTGAAAGCAGTGCATTCTGGGCCAAAAAATGAAACACTTCTCAGGAAGTGGACATAGCAGAGGGAGGTAATGTTACCTCTATTGGTTGGGGTGTCTCCCCTCTTGTCAGCCCGGTATGGAAGATAAACATGGGGGAGGTGCTGGAGCGTCTCAAAACACTCTCTGGAACATAAGAATAAGAAGTATTGCCCTGCTAGACCCTTGGACAGCACTCCAAAAGGCTTTCACTCAGAAAGACTGCACCTGCTGCACTCACAAGTCTCCACAAAGAAATGACTGTGTCTGACTTAAAGGCAAAGGAGTGGACTCCCTTATCAGCAACAGGTACAACAGAGCTGGAAGAATCCTGCAAAGCCAAAGAGGGGATCAACCCAGCTGACCAGTTGCAACTGGATTTTTCCTGGACTGTGCTGGTGCATTGTGGGAAAATGAGTCCTAGCCAACAAGAGGCATTCCAGAGTCTCTGAACCCTTGGCTGGAGCTACTGGACCCTTGTCTTCCCCTTAGAAACCAAGGCACTACAAGATTTAAAAGTTTGAAAACTTTCTGTAAACTTTTGCAGAAAAGCTCCAGGAGGCCACTGGCTCACCATCTAGAGGCAAGCTGCAGACATTGACTCACCAATCGGATCGGCCATTCTGGTTCGTCCCTCTCAAAAGCTCAGGGCAGAGCCCAACTCGACGTTGAGAGGGAAGTCGCTGACAACCGCTTGAGACCCTCATCTCCATCAACGAGGAGGATTCAGCACCCGCCTTTTCACTAAGCCACCAAGATGACTCGAACTTCATATCTGAGAAACCCGAGGACCCAAGCTCATCAACGAGAGAAAAGCTCCAAGAAAAAGGCTAAGGGCCTAATTATGAGTTTGGCAGTCTTACTGCCATAGGAGCAGAGCGGCGGTCCCCAGTACACCACTGAGTTGACAGTCTCCCATCCACCGTATTATGATGTTCCCGACGGGCTGGAAGGATAGGTAAGTACAACCTGTGTATATCTGAAACACATATGAATGATGTGTATGTGTCGAAATGTATATGTAGGTCATGTGTACTGTATGTTTTGTTGCATGTTAAACATAACAATCTGTTACCATGCACTACATAGGAGAAGTGACGGTGAAGCCTACCCTCAAATCTGGCAACAACGAGATTGCAGATCATCGTGATCTGGTGGCAGAAGCACAGGAGGGACCTTGACAATGGCATCTGACACAGATTCTGAAGTGGGACCCTGATGACTTGTGCAGCCGGTGTCCCCGCCAGGAAAAGCTCGATGGAAAGGCACATTGAAATTTGGTTCACAGAAACCTTGGCGGGACTGCCTCCAGGACCCACCTCTGGCTTTCCGGCCGTCGATGTGCTAGCAGTGTCTCAGCAGTGGCAGCAGTTCAGCGCTGGTCTCAGTAAAAGAAAGTAAAAATAAGCTTATATAGTGCACAATTACCCAAGGGTGTCTTGGAGCCAGCATTACAAAAATAACCATTAAGCTTAAACAAAGCTGGCAAAATCATACAATTGAATAAGAGAGGAGCTAGGTTTTTAGCATTTTCCTGAATCGCTGCAGGTTTGGTTGGGATCTTAAGTTTAACTGCAGGGAATTCTAAGGATTATTAGCACAAAAGGAGAAACTCCTGCAGCCCAATCTTGCCTTTTTTATTCTGGAACCCTCCATTACCAAGCAGAGCTTGATCTAAGCAAACGACTGGGAGAATTACACTAAAATAATTTTTGAAAGAATTCTGGCCCTGTCCGGTGAATTGCTTTATTCACAAGACACAGTGCTTTAAAGTCAATCCTATTCATAACTGGTAACCAATGAAGGCTCTGTAAGGAATTAGATATTTAATAAAATTTTTGAATTTTCAAAAGCAGCCTGGCGGCTGCATTCTCTAGAGATTGAATTTTTTTCATGAGACGCTTCTGAGCGCCCAGGTACAAAGCATTACAATAATCAATCCTAGTGATGAAAAGAGCTACAATGTCTGTCTTTCGTTACTCCAAAGGTATAAATTGAAGAATCTTCTTTAGAAGCAAAAAGAAGCAGGAGAAGGTGGTCTGATTAATTGGATTTGAAAAGCACATCAAAAATGACTCCCAGGTTTTCAAACTTTTGGACTGGGGAGGGCTAGTGGTCTTGTAGTGGAGTTCCTAACATGATCGTAATCGGGCGGTCAGACGGCCAAGGCACTGAGTGGGAAGAATTCTGAAAAAGCGACGGCAGTGCCTTTCTCCAATAATCGCAATCAGGCCCTAAGTTAGAAGGTAAACTTTTGAGCGGGACCTAGACCTCTGCTTATCCGACTCACGCTCCATTGTGGTCGGGCTAAAACTTTGACTTTGTCCTGGTCCAGCGCAACCAAATAGCCGCGAGTGGCGTTTTAAGATTGTTCTTGCTAGAATGCACACTTTTTTATTTAATCTTTAAAAATGTATATCGCTGATTCCCTACATTGGATGTTTGTCACTTTGATGTTGTTTTGAAGGTAAAAGCATTCTCTATTTTTATAAATTGGTGTGGGATTTTTATTGTACTGTGTCTTTTACTTATTTAAGGCCTTATTTATGGGCTTTTGCCGTAGGCCAGCGCTGCAGGCCTCACTGCTGTGCTGCCCTACGGCAAAAGGAAAGGGCAGGAATGCACTGTATTTATATGATAGGGCGCATTCCTGTCCTTTTTCCCTGCGCCGGCACACAATGGGCTGCCATGCGCCAACGGAGGCACCTTTGCACCATGGTGCAAGGGTGACTGCATTGCGGGGATGATTGATTTTGTGCAGAAGGGACCCTTCCTGCACAAAATCAATCCATTCAAGCGCTTTACTTTTTCTATGTGTGCTGCAGACATAGAAAACTGAAAGCACAAGGAGAAATGTTTCCATTTCTCTTCGTTGCCCCTCCCTAATGCCACCCCTGGGGTGGCGTTAGGTTCTGACGCATTCCCAGGTTTACGATGCCTCGTAAATCTGGGAATGTGTCAGGTTTTCCATGGGAACACCAACAGCAGCACCCATGGAACGCCCCTTTCACACAGTTTTTTGCGTGAAAGGGGCACATATTTATAAGGCCATGAAAAGCCACGTAAAGTGGCTTTACGTGGCCTTATAAATATGCGGTGGCACATTGTGCCACCCGAATGTAAAAAAAGTGACATTCCGGGGGCGCAAAAGTGCCGATAGGACCTTATAAATGAGGCCCTTACTGTTTTGGTGGTATTAAATGTTTTACACAAACATCTCTCCTAAGTTAAACCTGACTGCCCATTTGCTACGCTACCAAGGGTTGAGCAAGGTTTAATTTACTGAGACTTTACTTGACCTATTAGTGATTGTGGTATTATTACTGGTTGAGGGCGAATACCCCCATCTACTAATAACCCACTTTCCTACAGTGGCATTGTTAATAGGCCTACATTATACACTGACTCATTTTCTCTCCTTCAGACATTACCTGCCATATATTATGTTAAAACACTTAATTTTATCAGTCGCTAAATATTTCTTAGTATCAAGGAGTTTACTATAAAGGGTCAAATTATGACTCATTCACCCTTGCTCTAAATGAATGCCAACACAGGTCCTAGCATCAGCTGAAGGTGGTCATAGCTGCATGATGCTGTGTCACTTCTCCTCCCGAGCATCGAATCAATGAATGTAAACTAATTAAATCTACGCAACTAAGGCACAAGGAGCTTAATGGCAGTTTTCACAAAACTGAATCCAATATCTCATTGCTGCACATTATTAACTGTTATTCAGTGGGAATCTATTTACCCTACATAGCAAAGGGCAGCATGCTGGAAATGCAGCATCCTTCATATTAAGTCACAGATTGTAATTGAGAACAAAGACAAGGGGCTGCTTTGTAACTTTGAACTTTCGCTTTAATGAATGTACAGTGCATAAGCACTGTCCGAGCAGTATAACTGATTTCTGTGCTCGCTCTCATATCTGCTTGTGGGAAAATAGAAGTAGAAATAATGGTACACTGCTTTGTTGACAGGTGACCTGCCATGATGCATTATTGTCAGAATAAGACTAAGGCAGAATGACTACCTTTCCACCTGATAACACTTGTCTTCTGTCATGCTCTGTTAAAATCCTGTTGCCTGTACTTAGCCTTCCTTGGCATGTCCCATTAAAATACAATTTTCTTATTTGGTCTCTTCCACTGGTCGATCCTGTTTTCATATGATAATTTTTATTTTATAATTTTTTCCTGACTAAATCAAAGGGTTCAGAAAAGAAACCTAGATCACATCCTCTGTTTCCTAAAGGAACTCTTAGGAATAACTGCGTGTGCATTAATGTCCAGTTTCAGTTTAATGATGCAACAATTTCAAATTAGGTAGTGCTAGAGCACAAGGACTCACCAAGATGTTTTTGATATTTCTATATAGACCCACTTACAAATGTCACCAGGGAGAATCCTAGGTGCTCTGGAGAGGTCATTGGACCTTTTCCAAAATAGGCGAATTAGAGAAAATCACTAATACATCGTTGACATTTAGAATTTGCAATGAGTCAATAATGAGAGGTTGGGGAAAGTTTTAAAACCTTTATTTTATCAAAAGGTCAGAATTTCTCATTATCTTTATTCAGTTTAGTAAGTTACAGAAATAAAGAAATGGGATAAAAGTCAGCATTTAATAGACACAGTGTTCCATAAAGAAAGTCAGTAATCAAAGAGACCTATTCTAGAATAGAACTCATGAAGATTTCCAGACGGAAAAGAGCGAGTAAAACAGATGAAAGTCTCATAAAGAGTAGTTCTGGAAACTCAGTCGAGTTTCCACAGGTGCAATACCAACTGTATTTTAGAAAGGATATCTGTGCAGTAGCATTGATCACAAAATGAATAAGGTAAATCACCTCAAGAATCTCAGAAAGGAATCAACTCTCCATAAAGAAGTGTCTCTGGACAAGAGGAAAATCCAGCAGCAAGACCACCGGACAGGGTATAGGATATTAAGGGGTGTGCTTGTCTGTGCCAATACTAACTAGCTAGTAACACTGTTGGAAATGGCCCTTTTTGCAGGGTTATCCCCAAACCTTTTGCTTCTTCTTCCTATTTTTTCCTGACCTGTGTTTGTTGGCTATAGGACTCTGGGCACTTTACCACTGCTGATCAGTGCTAAAGTGCATATGCTCTCTGTGTAAATTGTTATTGTGAGTGGTTATCCATGATTGGCATATTTGATTTACCAGTAGGTCCCTAGTAAAGTGCACTGAGTGTGCCAGGGCTGGTAAATCAAATGCTACTAGTGGGCTTGCAGCACTGATTGTGCCACCCACATGAGTAGCCCTGGAAAGATGTCTCAGGCCTGCCACTGGGGTGCCTGCGCGCAGTTTGTTAACTGCCATGTCGACTTGGCAAGTGCACCCACTTGCCAGGCCCTAACCTTCCCTTTTTCTTACATGTAGGGCACCCCTATGGTAGGCCCAAGGTACCCCCTGGGCAGGGTGCAGAAGTATGTGAAAGGTAGGACATGTACTGGTGTGTGTAACATGTCCTGATAGTGAAATACTGCCAATTTAGTTTTTCACTATTGAAAGGCTATCTTGCCCCATAGGACAAAATGGGGAATGCTTTGTAACATTTTACAAGCATATCTTTCCATAGGGATAATATGGAAGAATGGAGTTTGGTATCCCTGAACTCAGAATTTGATAACACATCTTTTAGTAAAGATGGTTTTTCAATTGTGTGTTTGAAAATACCACTTTTAGAAAGTGGCTATTTTCTTGTTCAACCATCCTGTGTGCCTTTGCCTGTTTGTGGATTGACTGTCTGGCTTTGGAGTGACAGGGGCTGAGGAGGTGCAGTGGCTCCAGGAGTCTGGATGAGTCAGCACTAGGCTGAATAGGCCTGATCTGCATTTGGAGTGGTGGGAGGAGTAGCACCTGTAAGCACCTGTACCTGAATAGGGCTGTGCCTGCCTTCCACAATGCTGGCTCCACCCCCCTGTGGTGTGTCTGGAACCAAGGCTCACACTGACAATGGATGATGTTGTGCACTTGCAGAGTGCCCCCAGAACTGGTTTGAACTGGGACCAGAGCCCCTTGCACAAAGAGAACAAAGACATTTGGGGTATAAGTATCAGACCCAAAACCCCAGACTTTTAGATCATTCTTGGAAATCAAGAGGAACCTTTGCCAAGGAGAAGAGCTGGAGAGACTCAGGAGAAGTACTGCCCTTGCTGTGTGTCTGGGGTTGGCCTGCAGTTGCTGTTTCTGCCAAGGAAAGGAGAAGGACTTTGTTGTGTGCTGTGTCCCCTGCTTGAAGGAGATCTCCAAGGGCCTGAAGTGTGCTGGCCTCCTGTTCTGAAGACTCAGGGACACAAAGACTTCACCCCCAGCTCCCCTGAACTCTGCTGCTACGAGTTCTGACCTGCCAAGAAGTGCCTGTGCCAGTTTTGGGCCTTTGGAGGTTGTTGCTGCTGTTTGGGAGCTGGAAGAAAGAAGAAACTCAAAAGAACTACAGAAATCGACGCATCGAGGGATCGCGGCTTAAGAGGACCGACGCAGCACTGCTTGACGCCGCCGCATCGATCGCTGACCCATCCCGGATTTTAACGCATCGTGCCTGTGCGGCAAGTTCGTCCGACGCATCACCTGCGGACCGGAACCGTCACGAAGAATCTACGCATCCCTCCCATACAGACCGGATTTGACGCAACCCTTCCTCTGCGTGCAGCGGAACTGTCGCATCGCCTCCCCAAGGTCTCAGGAATGTCGCATCTCTTTGTATTCCGACTCTGCGGCTATTTGGCTTTTGGAACTTTCACGCATCTACAGGTACTTTGCTGAAAAGTCACGCATCCATTGTTTTCTATGGTACAAGTTCTTGAAACCTTTTGAAAGTCATATTTTTAACTGTGTATGTAAGATTTTTATCGTTTTAGTCTTCTTTAGTTTAGATAAAGATACTTTATTTTTCTAAACTGGTGTGGTGTCCTTTTGTGGTGTGTTCACTGTGTTACTGTGAGTGTTGGTACAAATACTTTACACATTGCCTTTGGGATAAGCCTGTCTGCTTGTGCCAAGCTACCAAGGGGGTGAGCAGGGGTTATCTAGAGTGTGTCTCCCCCCTACCAAGACTAGAAGCAAGGGTCCCTATTTGGAAAAAGGTACCTACCTCTGCCAACTAGAGACCCCCATTTCTAACAAACACTTACTAATATAGTTTTTTCACACAAGTAACAACTTTTGAAGGCATCTTCACTTGATATCCAATGAGAACAGTGCCTTAAGTGGTGTTGACAGTCATGTGATGCATCTTCTTCCGATTCCTACAGTCTGCACTCTCATCCTCAGGCTTGATACAGTTTCTAGCACATATATTACTTGATGGAAGATTCCCATGAGAACCCTATTACCTAAGGCGAAAGATGCACTGTAAGCTCGTTACATAGATAAAAACTAGTCAGTATTGTGAAAGCAAATATCAATGTTATTCCGAAAAAACATTTATAAAAGTCTATATCACCATTTATTCCATATAGTTTTAATAAGTTCATTGTATTCTAGTGAAATGATCTAAAATGGGGTGAGGAACTAAATGAACATGATATATCGACAGCACTTTTCTAAAGATGACATCAATGCCAGATAATCACATAGAAGGCTTTACTATGAGCAAAGGTCGAAAGGAAGCTTTTGGGCCTAGTCACAGCATAGGTTAAATTATAGTTGCCTGTTGCAAACATTTAAAAAAACTAAGCATTTATTATAGAAGCATTTCTAATGGCATCTTCCAATTCTTCATTATTATAATAAGATATATTTTCACCATATTTATTAATATTCTAACAAAGTGCATTTACGTTTTTATTTGTGAGTTATTTTCTAAAGCAAACATTTCAATCAAATTAAAACACGTTCTAAAATGCAGTTCTAACATAGTAAATAAGTAAATTTTCTAAATATATGGTCATTTCTCTCAGTAGTAAGGCTCCAATTTTTCAAAAAATGTTTGCCATAGGGTTTGACGAAGGGCGAAGTTCACTATAAAAAGAAAACTTTGGGGCATATTTACAAGGAAATGGCAGAGCGTGGCACTGCGACAAATTTCGCAGTGCCGTGATGTGCCATTTCTAAAATACAGGGATGCGGCCTATTTACAACACTATGGCGTACCCTGTGTTTTCCCTTGCGCTAAAAATAGCTACATAGCACCAACACAGACACCCTTGCGCTACAGTGCAAGGGGGCCTGCGTTGCAGGGGATGATTGTTTAAATGCAGAAAGGTGTCCCTTCCTGCACATGAAAAAGCAATATTGACTATTTGTTACTTCTATGTGTGCTGCATTCTGCAGCACACATAGAAGTAACAAATCGTCATTATTTAATGATTGTTTGTGTGCAGAAAGGGACACCTTTCTGCACATAAACAATTATTAAATAGATTTTCCTCTTACTATGTGTGCTGCAGAATGCAGCACACATAGAAAAAGCAAAAACAAGGAGAAATAAAAGTATTTCTCCTCGTTTGCCAATCTAACAGCTGCTATTGCATGGCATTAGTTGTTGGTGCTGCCTCAGATTTACAGTTCGTTGTAAATCTGGGGCAGCATCAAAAAGCAATGGGTGTTGCAGTGGAACACCCACAGCAACACCCATTGGATGCCAGTTTCATGCACAAAACTTAGCGAAAGGGTGCCATATTTACAAAGCGGCGTTAAGCCACAAAAAGTGGCTTAACACTGCTTTGTAAATATGGTGCAGGGCATTGCGCCACCGGAACGTCATATAAAGTGACGTTCCGGTGTAGCAGTCCCCTTGTAAATATGACCCCAGGTTAGGAAACATATTTCACTGTGGAACACGTGCTTTTAAATGATTGAAGCTAATTGTGTGCCTCTGCAGACCAACGTGAAGTACACCAAATATAGCAACCGCATTGTAAAATGAATCCTACGTCCATTTTCAGCATTTCAGTATTTTAATCTGTTTATTTTTTTAAGGAATGGGGAGAAGCTTTACTTCTTGCTCATATGAGTCTGCCATGTTTTAGTAAAAACAATGGCCATGATTTACGAAGGTATTTGCACTCATAAATCAAGTATAGGAATGCAAACGCAAAAATAACAGTTGATGGACAGAATGCAGAACAATGTCTTACATTCACCCCAGTACAGAGATCTGGACATAAATCCATCGTATTTTTTGCTCAAAATGCCATTCCAGTTTGAACCCAGCCATATGCAAATCCGTCTTGAGCCTGTGCCCAATGGGAACAGTCCAGCCCGAACTGCCAGGCCAGGTCCTCCCTGGACTGGAAACAAAGCATCCTAGGACCGGTTTCGGGGTTTCACCCCTCATCAGCCAGGATAGCTTGATTCCAGTCGCATGAAGAGCATGGGACCCACGTCTGGGCATACCCGTCCAACTCGGGGCGACAAATACAAAAACAACAGTTGATTGACAGAATGCAGAACAATGTCATGCATTCACCCCAGTACAGATATCTGGGCCTAAATCCATCCGGTTTTTTGCTCACCATGCCATTCAAGTTTGAACCCAGCCATATGCAAATCAGTCTTGAGCCTGCGCCCAATGGGAACAGTCCAGCCTGAACTGCCAGGCCAGGGCCTCCCTGGACTGGAAGCAAAGCATCCCAGGACCGGTTTCGGGGTTTTACCCCTCATCAGCCAGGATAGCTTGATTCCAGTGGCATGGAGAGTACGGGACACACGTCTGGGCATACCCATCCCACTCGGGGTGACAAATGCAAAAACAACAGTTGATGGACAGAATGCAGAACAATGTCATGCATTCACTCCAGTACAGAGATCTGGGCCTAAATCCATTGTTTTTTTGCTGACCATGCCATTCCAGTTTGAACGCAGTAATATGCAAATCAGTCTTGACCCTGCACCCAATGGGAACAGTCCAGCCCGAACTGCCAAGCCAGGTCCTCCCTGGACTGGAAACAAAGCATCCTAGGACCACTTTCGGGGTTTCACCCCTCATCAGCCAGGATAGCTTGATTCCAGTGGCATGGAGAGCACGGGACCCACGTCTGGGCATACCCGTCCAACTCGGGGTGACAAATGCAAAGATAACAGTTGATTGACAGAATGCAGAACAATGTCACACATTCACCCCAGTACAGAGATCTGGGCCTAAATCCATCGTTTTTTTGCTCACCATGCCATTCCATTTTGAAGCCAGCCATATGCAAATCAGTCTTGACCCTGCGCCCAATGGGAACAGCCCAGCCCGGACTGCCAGGCCAGGTCCGCCCTGGTCTGGAAACACACCATCCTAGAACCAGTTTTGGGGTTTCACCCCTCATCAGCCAGGATAGCTTGATTCCAGTGGCATGGAGAGCACGGGACCCACGTCTGGGCATACTTGTTCCACTCAGGGTGACAAATGCAAAAACAAGTTGATGGACAGAATGCAGAACAATGTCATACATTCACCCCAGTACAGAGATCTGGGCCTAAATCCATCGTTTTTTTGCTCACCATGCTATTCCAGTTTGAACACAGCCATATGCAAATCAGTCTTGACCCTGCACCCAATGGGAAAAGTCCAGCCCGAACTGTCAGGTCAGGGCCTACCTGGACTGGAAACAAAGCATCCTAGGACCACTTTCGGGGTTTCACTCCTAATCAGCCAGGATAGTTTGATTCCAGTGTCATGGAGAGCACGGGACCCACATCTGGGCATACCTGTCCCACTCGGGGTGACAAATGCAGAAACAACAATTGATGGACAGAATGCAGAACAATGTCATACATTCACCCCAGTACAGAGATCTGGGCCTAAATCCATCCTTTTTTTTCTCACCATGCCACTCCAGTTTGAAACCAGCCATATGCAAATCAGTCTTGACCCTGCGCCCAATGGGAACAGTCCAGCCCGAACTGCCAGGCCAGGTCTACCTGGACTGGAAACAAAGCATCCTAGGACCGGTTTCGGGGTTTCACCCCTCATCAGCAAGGATAGGTTGATTCCAGTGCCATGGAGAGCACGAGACCCACGTCTGGGCATACCAGTCCCACTCGGGGTGACAAATGCAAAAACAACAGTTGATGGACAGAATGCAGAACAATGTCATACATTCACCCCAGTACGGAGATCTGGGCCTAAATCCATTGTTTTTTTGCTCACCATGCCATTCCAGTTTGAACCCAGCCATATGCAAAATCAGAATTGACCCTGCGCTCAAAGGGAACAGTCCAGCCCGAACTTCCAGGCCAGATCCTTACTGGACTGGAAACAAAGAATCCTAGGACGAGTTTCGGGGTTTCACCCCCTCATCTGCCAGGATAGCTTGATTCCAGTGGCATGGAGAGCATGGGACACACGTCTGGGCATACCTGTCCCACTCGGGGTGACATATGCAAAAGAAACAATTGATGGACCGAATGCTGGACAATGCAATCATTCACCCCCAGTCACAAGGATTGCATTGTCCAGCATTCCGTCCATCAATTGTTTCTTTTGCATATGTCGCCCTAAGTGGGAAGGGTATGCCCAGACGTAGGTCCCGTGCTCACTACGCCACTGGATACAAGCTAGCCTGGCTGATGAAGGGTGATGCCCTGAAACCGGTCCCAGTATGCTTGTTTCCAGCCCAGGGAGAACCTGGCTTGGCAGTTCGGGCTGGACTGTTCCCAGAAGGAACAGGGTCAAGACTGATTTACATATGGCTGGGTCCAAACTGGGGTGGTGTGGTGAGCAAAAGAATGATGGATTAAACCCAGATCCTTGTGACTTGGGGTGAATGTTTGCATTGTCCAGCATTCCGTCCATCAATTGATTCTTTTGCATATGTCGCCCTAAGTGGGAAGGGTATGCCCAGGCGTGGGTCCCTTGCTCACTACACCACTGGATTCAAGCTAGCCTGGCTGATGAAGGGTGATGCCCTGAAACCGGTCCCAGGATGCTTGTTTCTGGCCCAGGGAGGACCTGGCTTGGCAGTTCGGGCTGGACTGTTCCCACAAGGAACAGGGTCAAGACTGATTTGCATATGGCTGGGTCCAAATTGGGGTGGTGTGGTGAGCAAAAGAATGATGGATTAAACCCAGATCCTTGTGACTGGGGGTGAATGTTTGCATTGTCCAGCATTCCGTCCATCAATTGATTCTTTTGCATATGTCGTCCTAAGTGGGAAGGGTATGCCCAGACGTAGGTCCCGTGCTCACTACGCCACTGGATACAAGCTAGCCTGGCTGATGAAGGGTGATGCCCTGAAACCGGTCCCAGTATGCTTGTTTCCAGCCCAGGGAGAACCTGGCTTGGCAGTTCGGGCTGGACTGTTCCCAGAAGGAACAGGGTCAAGACTGATTTACATATGGCTGGGTCCAAACTGGGGTGGTGTGGTGAGCAAAAGAATGATGGATTAAACCCAGATCCTTGTGACTTGGGGTGAATGTTTGCATTGTCCAGCATTCCGTCCATCAATTGATTCTTTTGCATATGTCGCCCTAAGTGGGAAGGGTATGCCCAGGCGTGGGTCCCTTGCTCACTACACCACTGGATTCAAGCTAGCCTGGCTGATGAAGGGTGATGCCCTGAAACCGGTCCCAGGATGCTTGTTTCTGGCCCAGGGAGGACCTGGCTTGGCAGTTCGGGCTGGACTGTTCCCACAAGGAACAGGGTCAAGACTGATTTGCATATGGCTGGGTCCAAACTGGGGTGGTGTGGTGAGCAAAAGAATGATGGATTAAACCCAGATCCTTGTGACTGGGGGTGAATGTTTGCATTGTCCAGCATTCCGTCCATCAATTGATTCTTTTGCATATGTCGTCCTAAGTGGGAAGGGTATGCCCAGACGTGGGTCCCGTGCTCACTACACCATTGGATTCAAACTAGCCTGGCTGATGAAGGGTGATGCCCTGAAATCGGACCCAGGATGCTTGTTTCCGGTCCAAGGAGGACCTGGCTTGGCAGTTCGGGCTGGACTGTTCCCACAAGGAACAGGGTCAAGACTGATTTGCATATGGCTGGGTCCAAACTGGGGTGGTGTGGTGAGCAAAAGAATGATGGATTAAACCCAGATCCTTGTGACTGGAGGTGAATGTTTGTATTGTCCAGCATTCCGTCCATCAATTGTTTTTTTTGCATATGTCGCCCTAAGTGGGAAGGGTATGCCCAGACGTGGGTCTGGTGCTCACTACACCACTGGATTCAAGCTAGCCTGGCTGATGAAGGGTGATGCCCTGAAACCGGTCCCAGGATGCTTGTTTCCGGTCCAGGGAGGACCTGGCTTGGCAGTTGGGGCTGGACTGTTCCCACAAGGAACAGGGTCAAGACTGATTTGCATATGCCTGGGTCCAAACTGGGGTGGTGTGGTGAGCAAAAGACTGATGGATTAAACCCAGATCCTTGTGACTGGGGGTGAATGTTTGCATTGTCCAGCATTCCGTCCATCAATTGTTTCTTTTGCATATGTCGCCCTAAGTGGGAAGGGTATGCCCAGATGTGGGTCCTATGCTCACTACACCACTGGATTCAAGCTATCCTGGCTGATGAAGGGTGATGCCCTAAAACATGTCCCAGGATGCTTGTTTCCGGTTCAGGGAGGACCTGGCATGGCAGTTCGGGCTGGACTGTTCCCACAAGGAACAGGGTCAAGACTGATTTGCATATGGCTGGGTCCAAACTGGGGTGGTGTGGTGAGCAAAAGAATGATGGATTAAACCCAGATCCTTGTGACTTGGGGTGAATGTTTGCATTGTCCAGCATTCCGTCCATCAATTGTTTCTTTTGCATATGTTGCCCTAAGTGGGAAGGGTATGCCCAGATGTGGGTCCCGTGCTCACTACACCACTGGATTCAAGCTAGCCTGGCTGATGGAGGGTGATGCCCTGAAACTGGTCCCAGCATGCTTGCTTCCGTTCCAGGAAGGACCTGGCTTAGGAGTTCGGGCTAGACTGTTCCCAAAAGGAACAGGGTCAAGACTGATTTGCATATGACTGTGTCCAAACTGGGGTGGTTTGGGGAGCAAAGAATGATGGATTAAACCCAGATCCTTGTGACTGGGGGTGAATGTTTGCATTGTCCAGCATTTCGTCCATCAATTGTTTCTTTTGCATATGTCGCCCTAAGTGGGAAGGGCATGCCCAGACGTGGGTCCCGTGCTCACTACACCACTGGATTCAAGCTACCCTGGCTGATGAAGGGTGATGCCCTGAAACCGGTCCCAGGATGCGCGTTTGCAGTCCAAGGAGGACCTGGCTTGGCAGTTCGGGCTGGACTGTTCCCACAAGGAACAGGGTCAAGACTGATTTGCATATGGCTGGGTTCAAACTGGGGTGGTGTGGTGAGCAAAAGAATGATGGATTAAACACAGATCCTTGTGACTTGGGGTGAATGTTTGCATTGTCCAGCATTCCGTCCATCAATTGTTTCTTTTGCATATGTCACCCTAAGTGGGAAGGGTATGCCCAGATGTGGGTCCCGTGCTCACTACACCACTGGATTCAAGCTAACCTGGCTGATGAAGGGTGATGCCCTGAAACCGGTCCCAGGATGCTTGTTTCCGGTCTAGGGAGGACCTGGCTTGGCAGTTCGGGCTGGACTGTTCCCACAAGGATCAGGGTCAAGACTGATTTGCATATGACTGGGTCCAAACTGGGGTGGTGTGGTGAGGAAAAGAATGATGGATTAAACCCAGATCCTTGGGACTGGGGGTGAATGTTTGCATTGTTCAGCATTCCGTCCATCAATTGTTTCTTTTGCATAAGAATGCAAATGGCAGGAATAACTGCTGCAAATCATTCAGAAAAGGTAACTTACCATCCGTAAATCAACTCACTCCTGCATAATTGCACCCAAACATGCATACAATTTTGTAGGACTATGTCCCATGCAAGTTGTGAAAACTGGGAGGATTAGGTCATGGTTTGCTTTGTGAGATTGTAAACACCTACATACTTGTGCTCTTATGGGCATTCACAAATTAATCACTGACCCTTTCCTACCCTGGAAATAGTTGGAGATTTGCTCCTGCTAAGAACTTGAGTAAATCCCTAAATTTTGTCTTTAATATGTATCAATATTTCAATGTAGGTATTTGACCCTGTACAAATGCATATACTACTTAGTTATGTCGGTGGAGTCGCGGTTTGTTTGTATTGATTGATTATTAGTTTTTTTAATGTATAAAAATGATGTTGAAGATTTTGGTTGTAAATATGTATATATAACATATATCTGATCAAATTTTTTGTATAAGTTTTAATTTTCAGCCCTGATGAAGTCCGCAAGGTCGAAACGCATTGGCTGGGCTGGTTGTTTGTTTTCATCTACATAAAATAGAAATAAAACAAGATTTTTTACATCAAGATTGTGTGACTCCTGTGTATCACTAATGTGCATTCCCGTAATTTCGGGGCGGATAATTTGTATACCTGGTCAATATCAATCATGATGTTTGGGTATATTATTAATGATGGAAATGTGAAGTACAAAATTGATTAAGGATACTATGATATTGCTCTTTACTATCAATGAGAACGTATGTTTAGATAATAGACGCTCCATGTGCTAAGACGTTTTGTTTAGTGTTCTTTGGCGGTAGGATCATAAACAGTTGAGTGTCTGGGTCTCGCGAATGAACAATGCTGATAAATACTAGTGCAACTGTCCTATTACCTTACTGCCTTTTACTTGTCTCTATAAAATCCCTGTTCATGCTTTGAAATAGTGCGAAAAAGCCTCAGCTTTTGTGGGAGTGTAGCAGAAGTTTTGTTTTTACTTTTTTCTCCTCCAGGAAAACATTTTTGAGAAACAAATATGAGGAGTTACATATCACGGCTGATTTTCCACTGTGCTGAATTTTACCCTCTGCCCAATTATGCATTGGGGGCATAGCAGTGCCAAAAAATGGGAAAAGACATTCCCATTTCAACTCCTGATAAGCTCCAACTGGCACAGCTTTCCAGGCCCGCTGCTGGGAATATTTTTACTAGTGAAGAATATTTAATCAGTACCCATGCACAGGTGCACTTTTATAGGTACAGACTTACAATTCCCTTTGCAAAATCAGGCCCTTTAGATATGCTTTAAAAAGATGACTATTTAGTCAGTCAATCTAACTGATTGCTCGCATCTAGCTTAAAAACTCACTAACCCTACAATGAGAGTGCTTTGCTTATTTCCAACCAATATACTAAACTTATAAAGGTATGTCTACAAGCACAGCTCTAAATGTGAAGATTTATTTATATGTACAACTAAGAGGACATCTACCATTTCTGTGCAGAGTACTTAGCCTAGATTTAGACTTACGCGTCTCCAAACCCTCTGCTAAGGGAGTGAAGTCTCCTATCTCTAAATTTATGACTGCATTGTACTGCTAGCAACTTCTGGTTGTTTGCAGAAATCTCCCTCTGGAAAGTAATAGGAAAAGTTACATAGAAAACCTTCTAAGTGGCTACATATCTTGGGATGGGGAGAACATCCAATTTGGATTTAATTTGGCCAACGAATATGGACCCTCAGATAGTTAACATTAATAGGGATCTAGGAAGAATTGAAAAGCTGCACCTCTCAATTATTGGGAGATGTAATGTTCTTAAAATGGTTATGTTCCCAAAGGTTCTTTACCTATTTCGATCCATTCCTCTTGAGATTGAACCTATTATCTTTAAAAAACTTGATGCACTGTTTTCACATTTCATATGGCAGTATCAGAAAATTAGAAAGTCACTTAAATTTCTAACCCTTCCCCTGGAGCGAGGGGGCTGGGCGGGTCCAAACCTACTTTTCTATTACTGGGCCACAATGTTACAGCAGATGGGTATTTTGTTTGTGGCAGATACGGGACACACAGAAACACAGAAAGCAGAAGCCCCACCCTCCATATACGAACTGGCTATCAGAAGAGGAGCTCGGGGGGTACTATCACGACAGCTGGAGGTTAGTTATTATAAGAAAACACGCTTTAAGTCTCTTAGAGCAGCATGGAATGTATGGCATAAAGTAGGCAAGCTGCTGAAGATACCAAGGTTCCATAAATATACATCATTGTGGGGATCACCAGCTTTTCCGGCCCCTCTCTATGATGGGATGGGAAAACAATGGGAGCAAGCTGGTTTAATCAAAATAGGGGATATTTTTCATATGAGCAGTATGGATTCTTTTGCTGAGCTACAAGAGAGATATGGTATTGACACTCAGTCCTATTTTAAGAATATCCAAATTAAAGAAAGTAACAGACAGCTTAAGCCTGAGGTGTTTTGTATAGATAAGATCCCTCTTTTAGAAGCTGTCTTTATAGAGACTGCCGGATAAAGCACATATATAAAATCTTCATTGAAGCTGCCCCAGATGACCTAGTGAAGGTCGAATCTAATTGGGCCAGGAAACTAGTGGAAAACGATACGGACTTATGTATGTCAATTGCTCTTGCTAAAAAGATCTTTTTTTTTAGCCAATCTGAAGGCCCAACACTATAAAGCAATTTGTAACTTATATTTTACTCCGGCCAACCTATTTGGGTGGGGGCAGATAGAAAATGACCACTGTTCAAAGTGTGGGCAAGGACCTGCAGATCTTGTCCATATGTTTTATGACTGTGGTAAATTGGACCCTTTAACCCCTTCACTGCTAGGCCTTTTCCCCCACTGTGCTAGCCTTTTTTTGGCTATTGGGGGAAGTTCGCGCTTAGGCCCCTGTAACTTTTTGACCACATAAGGTATTCACGCCAAATTTGCATCCTTTTCTTCCAACATCATGGGGATTCTAAAGGTACCCCGGGTTAGTGGATTACCCTGGAGGGGACCCAGACATTAGCCAAAATACAGCTAAATTTTGGTTTGTTTTTTTAAAAATGGGAAAAAAGTGCTGCAAATGAAAGCGTCTGGATTTTTCCCTTAAAATGGTATCAACAAAGGGTTTGTGGGGCTGAAATCACCATTTTCCCAGCTTTCAGTGACTGACAGACATTTGTCAGAAAACCAACATTTTTAACACAGTTTTGGCATTTTACTGGGACATAGCCTATTTTAGCAATTTTTTGTGCTTTCAAACTTCTTCCAGTTAATGGTAGAAATGGGTACAAAAGCAATAATGGATCCTGGAAAGCTATACATTTTGGAAAAGTAGACAAATTTCTGAATTCAGCAAGGGGTCATTTGTGTAGATCCTTCAAGGTTTCTTTATAAAAACAAACAGTTGAAAATAGGAAAAATTGAAAATGAGTTGAAAAAACTAGCCATTTCTGCCAACGTTTTCACCTGTAACTTCTCCTAATTATGACAAATGTTTGAAAGCAATATACCGTTACATCCACTGGACCTTTTTGGTTGTGGGGATATATAGGACTTGTAGGTTCACCGAGAACCGGACGTACCCAGAGCCAATAACTGAGCAGCGTCTTGCAGTGTTTTTTTATTATTTAGCGGGTATATAGCAATTAATTTGGAAAAATATATACAGTGAAAAATTGGGATGAAAGACACCTATGTATTTCTGAAATTGGAACAAAAAATATGTCTTGAAACTAGATGGGGTAGGTAATATTACTTGGTTAACTTATGTTGAATCGACATTGAAGGCAGTTGGGCTACATCATCTTTTTCTGGATCCTACTAACTGCAGTTCCATATCTAAAACTGACTTAAAAGCCTGATTACTTTCTAATCGACAGATAAGAAGGGAGACTAAAAACATTAATCTGTCAACAGTTAAAACCTACTTGGCCTCCCCTAGTATAAATTTAATGGATTCAAACATAACATATCTATCTTTCGTCACTAATCTGCAACATAGGTACATTCTGGTGAGGTTTCGCTTAAATTACATTCCACTTATGTTGGGTTTCCCCCGTAATGTCTATGTTGTTTCTGAACTTCCATTCTGTACCTGTGATAAGCGATCTGTACAGGATGTTATACACTTTTTGTTTTTCTGTAAATTTTATCATGATGAAAGAAAACGATTTATTATCCTTATTATGCGCAAAATGAACTTTAATCAGTGTTGTGTAGCCCTTTATTATCTGCAGTTACTACCTGATCCTTTTATCTGCTTTTCTTTAGCGTCCTTCTTATTATTGGCATTGAAAAATAGGTGTACATCCAGCTAAAAACACATCCCCATAAATGAAATGAACATACTATTGTGTAAATAATTATGAATTTGTATTTTTAAATGTAATAGTTTTTAACATTGTTTATATTTTAACTGTGTTGTAATGCTGTGAAATGTCTTTTTTTTTATATGTAGTATACTTTTTATGCCTACATTGTGTTGCCGAAATAAAGTTATTCTGACTGACTGACGGAACAAAAAATAGAGTTTAGAAACAGTAGCTATTTGTACATTTCCAAAATTGTGAGTACCCATACTAGCATGAGAATTATAGGACATTTTTCAAAGTGACTTCTTTTTTACACATTGTCTTTCATTTGAAAGGCAGAAATGCATCAAAAGTCAATAGGTAATAACAGTTGCTCTACAATTCCATGTTACTCTAAGTCTCCCGATAAAAATGGTACCTCACTTGTGTGGGTAGGCCTAGTGCCCGTGACAGGAATTGGCTCAAAACGCAACGCGGACACACTTCATTTTTACAGTGAAAACTGACCCTTTTTTCCCAAAGTGCGTATCTGTAGATTTTGAACCCTAGCTCTGCCGGCACCTAGGGAAACCTAGGAAAGCTATATATTTTTGAAAACTAGACACCCAGGGGAATCTAGGATGGGGTGACTTGTCTGGCTCTCACCAGGTTCTGTTACCAAGAATCCCTTGCAAACCTCAAATTTTGTCCAAAAAAACACCTTTTCCTCACATTTCTGTGGTGGAAAGTTCTTGAATCTGCGTGGATCCACAAAATTCCACCCACCCCGCACTTCCCAAAGTCTTCCGAGAAAAATGGTACCTCACTTGTGTGGGTAGGCCTAGTGCCCGCGAGAGGAAACGGCCCAAAACGCAACCTGGACACACCACCTTTTCACAGTGAAAACGGACCCGTTTTTCTGCAACGTGCCTAGCTATAGATTTTGAACCCTAGCTCTGCCGGCACCTAGGGAAACCTAGCAAACCTATACATTTTTAAAAACTAGACACCCAGGGGAATCCAGGAAGGGGTGACTTGTCTGGCTCTCACCAGGTTCTGTTACCTAGAATCCCTTGCAAGCCTCAAACTTTGTCAAAAAACCCACATTTTCCTCACATTTCTGTGGTGGAAAGTTCTGGAATCTGCGTGGATCCACAAAATTCCACACACCCCGCATTCCCAAAAGGCTTCTGAGAAAAATGGTACCTCACTTGTGTTGGTAGGCCTAGCGCCCGCGACAGGAAATGGCCCAAATCGCAACATGGACACACCACATTTTCACAGTGAAAACGGACACTTTTTTTGCAAAGTGCCTAGCTGTAGATTTTGAACCCTAGCTCTGCCGGCACCTAGGGAAACCTAGCACACCTATATATTTTTGAAAACTAGACACCCAGGGGAATCCAGTATGGGGTGACTTTTCTGGCTCCCACCATGTTCTGTTACCCAGAATCCCTTCCAAACCTCAAAGTTTGTACAAAAAACAAATTTTCCTCACATTTCTGTGGTGGAAAGTTCTGGAATCTGCGTGGATCCACAAATTCCCACCCAGCATTCCCCCAGGTCTCCTGATAAAAATGGCACCTCACTTGTGTGGGTGGGTCAAGTACCCGCGACAGGCAAGGCCCCAAAACATATTGAGGAGACATCAAAATTACCTATCACAAAACAACCTGGTTTTGCAAGGGGGGTCACCTGGGTTTTTGGCCCCAGCCTCGGCGGCCATCTTGGGAAACTACCAAACCCATACATTTCTGAAAACTAGTCACCCGCTGGAGTCCAGCGAGGTATAGCTTGCACGGGCCCCCCAATGTTTTCCTGCCCAAAATCCCCTGCAAACCTCAAATTTAGCTGAAAAAAATACATTTACCACATATTTTTGTGTGGAATCACCGTGCCGGCACAAATGTCCTACCCCACAGCGTTCCCCTCTGTCTCCTGAGTAAAATGATACCTCACTTGTGTGGGTGTCCAATGCAGAATTGGCTAAAAATGTATTTTTTTAAAAATGTGGCGCTTAGAATTCTCGGTGCTATACCCTTAATCCCTATGTTTTTGGCTCTTCCCAGTCACAGGGCCTTGTCCCACCCACACAAGTGAGGTATCATTTTACTCGGGAGACTGAGGGGAACGCTGTGGGGGTAGGAAATTTGTGCCGGCACGGTGATTCCACACAAACATATGTGGAAAATGTGGTTTTTTTCAACTAAATTTGCGGTTTGCAGGGGATTCTGGGTAGGAAATTGTTGGGGGATCCACCAAGCCATACCTCACTGGACTCCCCAGGGTGTCTATTTTTCAGAAATGTGTGGGTTTGGTAGGTTTCCCTAGATGGCCGCTAGCCCGGGGCCAAAAAACAAGGTGCCCCCCCCTGCAAAACCAGGTAGTTTTATGATAGGTAATTTTGAAGTCACCACAGTATGATTTGGGCCATTTCCTGTTGCAGCCACTATTCCTACCCACACAAGTGAAGTACCATTTTTATCGGGAGACCTGGAGGAATGCTGGATGGTAGGAAATTTGTGTTAGCCCGGTGATCCCACATTTTTCCCACACAGAAAAGTGAGGAAAATGTGATTTTTTTCAGCTAAATTTGAGATTTGCAGGGGATTCTGGGTAGGGAAACGTTGGGGGATCCATGCGAGCCATACCTCCCTGGACTCCCCGGGTCTCTAGTTTTCAGAAATGTGTGGGTTTGGTAGGTTTCCCTAGATGGCCGCCAAGCCCGGGACCAAAAACTCATGTGACCCCCCTTGCAAAAGCAAATCGGTTTGTGATAGGTAATTTTGATGTCTCCACAATACGTTTTGGGCCCTTGCCTGTCAAGGGTACTTGACCCACCCACACGAGTGAGGTACCATTTTTATCGGAAGACCTCGGGGAACGCTGGGTGGTAGGAAATTTGTGTCAGCCCGGTGATCCTACAACTTTCCCACACAGAAATTTGAGAAAAATTTGATTTTTTTCTGCAAAATTTGAGGTTTGCAGAGGATTCTGGGTATGGAAACGTTGGGGGATCCACGCAAGCCATACCTCCCTGGACTCCCCCGGGTGTCTAGCTTTCAGAAATGTGTGGGTTTGGTAGGTTTCCCTAGATGGCTGCTGACCCCGGGACCAAAAATGCAGATGCCCCCTATGTATCCGAAAACGACCTGGTTTTGCAAGGGGGGTCACATGAGTTTTTGGTCGCAGGCTTGGCGGCCATCTAGGGAAACCTACTAAACCCACACATTTCTGAAAACTAGAGACCAGGGGAAGTCCAGGGAGGTATGGCTTGGGTGGATCCTCCAACGTTTCCCAACCCAGAATCCCCTGCAAACCTCAAATTGTGCAGAAAAAAACACATCTTTCTCACATTTCTGTGTGGGAAAGTTGTAGGATCACTGGGCTGAGACAAATTTCCTACTACCTAGCATCCCCCCAGGTCTCCTGATAAAAATGATACTTCACTTGTGTGGGTAGGCATAGTGGCTGCAACAGGAAATGGCCCAAATCTATCTGTGGAGACTTCAAAATTAACTATCACAAAACTACCTGGTTTTGCAGGGGGCACCTGGATTTTTGGCCCCGGGCTCGCGTCCATCTAGGGAAACCTACCAAACCCACACATTTCTGAAAACTAGATACCCTAGGGAGTCCAATGAGGTATGGCTTGCGTGGATCCCCTAACGTTTCCCTACCCAGAATCCCCTGCAAACCTCAAATTTAGCTGAAAAAAAATCACTTTTTCCATACATTTTTGCGTGGGATCACCGTGCCGGCACATATGTCCTACCACCCAGCGTTCCCCTTGTTCTCCTGAGTAAAATGATACCTCCCCAGGGTGTGCAGTTTTCAGAAATGTTTGGGTTTGGTAGGTTTCCCCAGATGGCCGCGAGCCCGGGGCCAAAAAACCAGGTACCCCCCCTGCAAAACCAGGTAGTTTTGTGATCGGTAATTTTGAAGTCACCGCAGTACGATTTGGGCCATTTCCTGTTGCAGCCACTATGCCTACCCACAGAAGTGAGGTACCATTTTTATCGGAAGACCTGGGGGAATGCTAGGTGGTAGGAAATTTGTCTCAGTCAGGTGATCCCACAACATTCCCACACAGAAAAGGGAGGAAAATGTGATTTTTTTCAGCAACATTTGAGGTTCGCAGGGGATTCTGGGTAAGGAAACGTTGGGGTATCCACGCAAGCCATACCTCCCTGGACTCCCCAGGGTGTCTAGTTTTCAGAAATGTGTGGGTTTGGTAGGATTCCCTAGATGGCCGTTGGGCCCGGTGCCAAAAAACCAGGTGCCCCCCCTTGCAAAAGCAGGTCGTTTTGTGATAGGTAATTTTGATACCTCCACAATACGTTTTGGGCCCTTGCATGTCGCGGGTACTTGACCCACCCACACGAGTGAGGTATAATTTTTATCGGAAGACTTTGGGAAATGCGGGGTGGATGGAATTTTGTGGATCCACGCAGATTCCAGAACTTTCCATCATAGAAATGTGAAGAAAGTGTGTGTTTTTTTTATAAAGTTTGAGGTTTGAAAGGGATTCTGGGTAAGAGAACCTGGTGAGAGCCACACAAGTCACCCATCCTGGATTCCCCTGGGTGTCTAGTTTTCAAAAATGTATAGGTTTGCTAGGTTTCCCTAGGTGCCGGCAGAGCTATGGTTCAAAATCTACAGCTAGGCACTTTGCAAAAAAAGGGTCAGTTTTCACTCTAAAAATGTGGTGTCCACGTTGCGGTTTGGGCCGTTTCCTGTCGCGGGAACCATACCTACCCACACAAGTGAGGTATCATTTTTATTGGAAGACTTTGGGGAATGCGGGGTGGGTGGGATTTTGTGGATCCATGCAGATTCCAGAACTTTCCATCACAGAAATGTGAGGAAAAGGAGTTTTTTTTTTACAAAGTTTGAGGTTTGCAAAGGATTCTGGGTAACAGAACCGAGTTTGAGCCACACAAGTCACCACATCCTGGATTCCCCCGGGTGTCTAGTTTTCAAAAATGTATAGGTTTGCTAGGTTTCCTTGGGTGCCAGCTGCGCTAGGACCCAAAATCCACAGGTAAGCACATTCCGGAAAAAAGTCTGTGCCTAGTGGGCTTTCTGTCGCCCTGGGGAGGGGGGAAATCGGGGGCTATTGCCCCGATATGCCCCCTAGGGGGGCAGAAAGACTGTGGCTATTTTGTTTGGGTGGGTGGGGACATTGGGATGCCCATTCTGGGCAGCCCCTACGTATAAAAAAGCCAGCATAATCGCTGGTGCCTCGTGGGCTCTTTGCCCCTCCCCAGGGGGCAGATCGGGGGATACTGCCCCCATCTGCCTCGTGGGGGGGACAGAAAGACTGTGGCATCTTTTTTTAGGGGGTGGGGGCATTTGCATACCCATTCTGGGCAGCCCCCACTCCTGAATTTTGAAAAACATTTACCCCTGGGGCCTAGTGGGCTTTCTGCCCCCCCGACGGGGCAGATAAGGGGCTATTGCCCCCATCTGCCTCCGGGGGGGCAGAAAGACTGTGGTAATTTTTTGGGGGTGGTGGCATTGGCATGCCCATTCTGGGCAGCCCCTACCCCTACATATAAAAAACAAACCAAATCCCTGGTGCCTAGTGGGCTTTCTGCCCCCCCGGGGGGCAGATTAGGGGCTACTGCCCTTATCTGCCTCCTGGGGGGGGGCAGAAAGACTGTGGCATTTGTTTGGGTGGGTGGGGGCATTGGCATGCCCATTCTGGGCAGCCCCCGTCCCGAACTTTGGAAAAATAAAAGTCCCTGGTGCCTAGTGGGCTTTCTGCACCCCCCGGGGGGCAGATAAGGTGATATTGCCCCATCTGCCTCCCGGGGGGGGCAAAAAGACTGTAGCATTTATTTTTGGAGTGGGAGCATTGGCATGCCCATTTTGGGTAGCCCCCACCCCTACATATATATAAAAAATAAATCCATGGGGCCTAGTGGGCTTTCTGCCCCCCGGGGGCAGATCAGGGGCCATTGCCCCCATCTGCCTCCTGGGGGGGCATAAAGTCTTAGTCCTTCTTTGGGGGGTAGGGTGGGGGCTTTGGCATGCCCATTCTGGGCAGCCCGCACCCCTGGCCTATAAAAAAAATCCCTGGCGTCTAGGGTGCTTTCTGCCCCCCAGGGGAGGTCGGAAAGGCTGTCTGGCAAAATTAAATGGTGGGGAAGAAAGGCCCTTGCCCAAGGGGCCGCTCCCCCCTCCCTGGTAGCTAGTGGGTGGATCCCTGCTTGGGGATCACCTTCCTTGGGCAATCCCCAAGCAGGGATCCACTAGGGAAGGGTACCATTGGAAAGGGGAGATTCTCCCCTTTCCAACGATACCTCTCCCAAGTGTTTCAGTGCTCGGAGGGCTGAGATAGCCCCACAAGCACCGAAACATTGAAACTGAAACTAAGTTTCAGTTTTGTTTTCAATGTAATGACGACAGCGCGCCATGCGCGCGATCGTCATTACATTGTAAATGAGCAAAGGGCCTCGGGAGGTTGGGGAAGCTCTTCCCCACCTCCCGAGGCCCCCCAAAAAAATGGAAATCCCTCTGCTGTTTGCAGCAGAGGGATTTAGTGCCCCTGTCCTCATGACGGAATGGTTCCGTCATGTGGTTCCGTCATGAGCACAGGAGCACTGGTGCTCATGACGGAACCATTCCGTCATGAGCACCGAAGGGGTTAAAAAGGAGAGTTGAAGGTTTCCTGCAACAAGTATTGGGGCAGAGAGTGAGTATCGCGCCAGCTATGATGCTCCTAGGCTATGATGAGAAAGTCCATTTTGCACAGACTTCCATATATTTTATTTTCATTTCAGCTGCAGTAGCCCGCTTGTTGATAGCTACAAAGTGGAAAGATCCGGACCCCCTTCCTACTCTGCTTGGCTTGCCCATATGCTCCATGTTTCCAATCAGGAAAGAGCTTTATAAAACTGTAAGGAGAAGCGGGCTAAGAAACGAGGGAGAAGGATCTGGGGACCTATGCTAGCAGGGCGTGCTGGCACCAGTGTCTCTCTGCAATTATTGTTGGTAAAAAAGGCAAGGGCTATATATTCAGCAAAAACTGTATATACAATAACATCTTTGGGCCCTCGGTTTTGACCATGAATGTAACATCTGTGTAATATGTACTACCATTTTGTGAACTAATTTATTCTGATTCGATCTTTAGCTTGATATGACGTACCTTTAAGACCTATGGCTTAATGAATTGTGGCCGCACTATGAAATATATATTACAGGTACCTTTTAATCTTCCCCAAGGATATTTTACGCTATATGTTAATATTATTTAAAATTACTTCTTATTTAATTTACAGTTTAAATTAAACTTTAAATAAAATATAACTACTATATTCTAGTCTTCAAAATATTTAAAAATGATTGTCATTTAAATGATTTCTTTTTAATATTTTTACCTATGTGATGTTAGATTTAGCGTTATTCCTGCCACCATTATTTTCAACAGGAGCATGGTTGAAGTACCATTGGTTGGCCATGTGTGGTGCTTGACTTTGCCCAGGGTTGGCTGAAGTACATTGTTAGACCTGTCAGCCTTAAGGTGTTCTTTCCCCAAACGCTTTGCCTGCTTGACTCCAATTTTGCTGAATTATTTTTGTTGGCCTTAGGACTCTGAGCACTTTACTATTGACAATCAGTGTTAAAGTGCATGTGGTCTCTCCCCTGAGCATGGTTTAATTGACTTATCCACAATTGGCATAAGTAATTTACCTATAAGTATTAGTAGAGTGCACTCTATGTGCCCAGGGCCTGTAATTTAAACGTTACTAAGGGGCCTGCACAAATTGAAAAATTGATGGACAGAATGCTGAACAATGTCAAACATTCACCCCATTGCAGAGATTATGTAGGTATAACGTGCTGCTTCAACCAGAATCCACGCATTGACGGTGGTGCACTGCCCAGAACTGGTGCATCTCCATCAAAGTCGATGCATTGCTGCAGCCGCGAGGATTGAGTACCTCGCTTCGGCGACTGCTCGATGCATCTCCGACTTTGTAGAGCTCGGACCAGGGCATCCCCATTGAAGACGCCGCATCTCTGTGGCTGCAAGGATCCAGTACATCGCTTCATCAGCTGCTCACCACATCGTCTCTATTACCGACGCATCCTCTACTTTGCGCAGCTTGGAACCAACACATCGCCTCCATTTTAAGGATCGACAACAACGCATTGCCTCCACTGCTCCATTCATTATCCTCACTGTCAATGCATTTAAGGTACTTTTTCAGTGGGCAAAGGCTGGTCCCTGTATCCGACCCATGCTCATCGCAGTAAGCCTCAATGTTTGGATTTGACCCAGTCTAGCGCGACCAGATAACCCTGGTTGGCACTTTATGCTTTTAAGCACTATAATTCAAGTTATTATTAAAAAATTCATAACTCTGGTTATACGTATTGTGTTTTTGTTATTTTGGTGTTATTTTGTTCATAAAAATATAATCTATTTTTCTAATCTGTTGTGGAATTTTTTGTGGTGTTTTCACTGTGTTACAGTTTGAAGTGTTGCACGCATACTTTACATATTTCCTCTTAAGTTAAGCCTGACTGCTCCCTGCCAAGCTGCCAGAGGGTGAGCACAGTTTAATTTATGGTGTGTATCTGACTTACCCTGCTAGGATTGTGGTTCCTGCTTGGACAGGGTGCATACCTCTGCAACCAGAAACCCAATTTCTGTAATACATTTACACATTTGTTATCAGCAGGTATTCAGAAGTAAACGTAGGTGTGTATTTTGTGAATGAGTATTTTCCTATTCATTTGTTGGTTTATTTTTGTTCTTTTATGTAACTCCTTTAATCCCTCCTTTAAATTTCCTAAATACCAACCATTTTGCGATAATTATTCCCTTTTCCCCACCACTCTGCTTGTCCATCCCACATTTACCACTAAAACTATATCAATCTATTCAGAGATCTCTGCCACAGGGACAGAGATTTTTGTACAGAGGACAGAGGTGGAGATCTCCAGGTGGAGGTTTGTGAAATGAATTCGGAAGATGGCCAAAAGTGGTTTCGAGAACTGTTTACACATGCTCACATGAAGTTGCATATTTAAATTCACATATCTATATATATTTAATTTCACAAGTATAAGTCGCAATGAGACAATGTTTCCCATAACTTATTTGTTAAACCCACTTTTTGTAAATAAAAGTATAGATGCAACACTTTTGAAAAGATCTAAACTTTTGGCTAATATTGGACATGGGGTAAGATTTATTATTATGCTAAGATAGGACCCATTAAATGTATAGATCATTTTTTGTTGAAAGGTTTTTCTGTAGCTGTTATATTTCTTTTTAAGTAAGTGTGATTTAAGTTTTTTGCTTTGTGTTTTTTGACCCTATGCAAATTAATATTTTTAAAGTAAGGTTAAATGAATTAACTGAATAAACACGATGGGGCCCATTATGATGTTGGGCGGAAAGCGTTGCGACAGCTCGCCGGAGGTTTTCCGTCCGAAGTCATAGGTTTCCGTACAACCGCCGTATTATTATACAGGCAGTCGGAGGGAAACCAGCGGGGTAAGTCCACTCTGCTGAGGGCGGAACTGTAATCCCAAATTGACAGCAGAGCCAGCCTTGACTCCGCCGTCGGGATTATGATGTCAGTTTCCAGATGCCCTTTAATGGCAGTTTGCCAGCCATGAAAAGGCAGGTGGACAGTCACTTTGGGGACCCCTAGCAGGGCCCCCTTCCCCTCTGGCCGACCGCTATGGGGCCTGAGGGGCACCTATGGTGCCCCCCAAACATCCATGCATCATGTGTCAGACAACGCATGGTGCATGCCACACGGTTCATGGTTGTTTTGAAAGTGGTTAGGTTGTAGCTATCCATTCAGGAGAGATCAACTGAGGAGGAGGTCTTTGAGCTGCCTTTTGAATTTTAAGTAGGAGGGGTTGGTCCTGATATGGACTGGTATGGAGTTCCAGATTTTGGGTGCATTTCCTGTGAAGGATCGAGAAGCGGTTTTTTGTTTGCGAGTTTTTGGAGGGATAAGGAGTAGAGTGTTGGTACTCCTTAGGCTTCTTGTTTGACCGGCCTTCTGGAGTTTGGAGGCCAGGTAGGCGGGTTTCCCTGTGTGCAGCGTTTTGTGCGTGAGGCAGGCAGTTCTGAAGTTGGCACGCATTTCGATTGGGAGCCATTTTAGCTCTCTGAGTGCAGGCGAGATGTGTTCATATTTCTTTACTCCGGTGACCATTCTGGCTGCTGCGTTTAGAGTTGATCTTTGGGGAGCTAGGTGAGATTTTGCTGATCCTGTGAGGGGTTGCATTTCCGTAGTCCAGTCTGGACAGCACCAGGGATTGAGTGGCTTGTTTGAGGTCATTCGGAGGGATGAAGGGTTTTATTTTGTTGAGTAGTTTAAGGTTGAGGAAGGCGCTCTTTGCAGTGTTCTTGATGTGTTTGCTCATGTCTAATTTAGGATCCAGAGTGATTCCCAGCGATTTTACAGAATCGGCTAGGGTGGGGTTGTAGTTGAGAGCATCAATAGCTTTTAGCCATTCTGTGATTTGGGGGTTCTTCTCCTTGTTGGAGATGAGGAGGATTTCCGTCTTGTCTTGGTTTAGTTTCAAGTGGTTGCGTGATAACCAGTGTTGGACTTCTCTTAGAGTATTGTTCAGTCTCTAAATGTCTTCAATGGAGGAGGTTTCCAGATAGATCTGGGTATCGTCTGCATAGCGGTGGAAGGGAATGTTTTTTTTTTTTAGTATGGTGGTAAGGGGTTCCATATAGATGTTGAAAAGTTGTGGGGAGAGTACTGATCCTTGGGGGACACCCCTGTTGACGGGTATTAGGTCAGACGAGAAGTTTTTGATTTTTATTCTTTGGGTGCAGTTCTGTAGAAAAGAGGTGAACCACTGTAAGACCACCTCTTCCGCTCCAACCCTTTCTTGAAGTGCCTTAATGAGTAGTTTGTGGTCAACCGTGTCGAAGGCTGCCGATAGGTCTAGGAGTATGAGTAGGCAGCATTGGCCTGTATCAAGACATTTGTGCATATCATCTATTACATTTAGGATCGCTGTCTCTGTGCTGCAACCTTTTCTGAAACCCAATTGGTGAGGGTCTAGAAGGTTGGTGCTGTCCAGGTGTTGAGTAAGTTGGAGGAGAACACATTTTTCCAGGATTTTCGCTAGGAGGGGGATGTTGGAGACGGGTCTGAAGTTATTTAGATCGTTTGTGTCAGAGCACGGTTTTTTCAGTAGAGGTGTGACTTGGCCGATTTTGAGACAATCAGGCATGACTCCAGTACTCAGGGAGCTGTTTATAATCTTGGTCCAGTGCGGGGCTAGGGAAAGTTTAAGCTTTTGGCCAGTTGGGCAGGTATGGGATCCGAGACGTGTGCTGAGGGTTTGGAGCTGGAAATCATTTTGATGACCTCTGCTTCAGAGATGTGATTGAATGATTTCCATAAGTTTGGGGGGTGTTTGGGTGTGATATCTTCTGTCCCTGGGGGCGATTTACTGTTGGGGGGGACTGCAGTGCACGTCCAAGGAGAGTTCTATCTTGGTGATTTTGTCATTGAAGAAATTGGCAAAGTTATCACACAGGTCTTTGGAGGCCACAACTGGTGTCGGAGGGGGCTTGGAAGTTTGTTGCCTAATGAGATTGAAGAGTTCTTTGGGCCTGTTTTTTGCGTTGCCAAGGGCTTTACAGAAGAAGGAAGTTTTTTCATTCTTTATGTGTTTTTTATATTTCCCGCGTACTGATTTGAGTCTAGCTCGTAGGATTGTGGGCGGGTTGTTTCGCCAGAGTCTTTCTGCAGCTCTTAGTTCTCATCTTTCGGAGTTTATGTCTGTGTTGAACCACGATCTAGATGGTATGTTCCTGACTCTTTTTAGTTTCAGGGGGGCTATTTGGTCCATAATGGAAGTCATAGTGGTGTTGTAGTGAGAGGTGAGTTTAGTTGTTGAGAGCTCACCAGTGTGGATGGGGAGGAGGGAGCTTACCCTTTCCTCCAGGTCTGCAAGGGGAATCTGACTTAGATTTCTCACCCAGCGGGGGGGGTCATGCGTACGGGCTGTTATTGGATCATTTGGTTGATGTGGAATAGAATGATATGGTGATCAGACCAGTCAACAGGCACGGTGTGGTCGATTGAGACTATATCTGCTTGAGCGATAATGGCATCCAGGATTGAGCCTCTGTTGTGGGTTTCCTCTGTGCAGTGTTGGGTGAGGTTGTTATTGATTAGAAGCATTTAAGGTTTTGATTAGCGAGTTGTTTTACTCATTCCAGTGTAGATTGAGGTCGCCTAGAATTATGTTGTTGGAGTCCCGGAGTGAGCAGTGAGTTATCAGGTTGGAGAGGTGTTCTCCGAATGAGGAGGTGTTTCCTGGCGGATGGTAGAGGAGATGGCAGAGTAATGTTTTATTGTCACCTGTCTTAATGGTGGCAGTAAGACATTCGAAGGAGTTATATTTGAGGGCGTCAGTTTCCGTCATGGAGATGTTGTTCTTGTGTATGTTTGCTATGCCCCCTCCTCGCTGGTTTTTTCTGTCTTTGTGGATGATTGCGAAGCCCGGGGGCACAAGCATGTCCATAATTGGGGAAGAGAACTCGTTTAGCCATGTTTCGGTGATGAACGTGATGTCTATGTCGTGGGTAAGGATGGTCTCTGCCAGTTCTGTTGCATGTTTGGTGGACGATCTGCAGTTAATGAGCATGCAGTTGGTATTGGATCCCTCGTTTTTGAGTTTCTTCTTTAAGGGGGCCCTGGGGATATTAGTGAGGAAGGCTGGGGGTCTTGAGGATCTGGGGGAGCGGTCTCTTCCAAATCCAGTGATAACCTGGATCTTGGAGCTAGAGGTGACAGTAGTGGATGTGTCGTACGAGGTGGCAAGATCCATCGCTTCACTCGTGGACATTGCGGCTCTTGTTCTTTTGGGTCTCTGTGTCTGGTTCAGAAGGGGGGTTGTGGTCCAGCTGAGCCATTGGGTCTTGGGAGGCCTTGTGTGGTTGGTGTTAGTGAATGTGGGTGTCGGATGTGGGTGCTGGTTGGGCTTTCGGGGTGTGGTGAGGTTCAGTAAGATCTCGGTGAGGCCCAGTATTATTGTTTCCAGCTGGCTTTCCAGCAGGGCAAGTCGGTGGGTCGTCTCTGTGGAGGAGGGGGTGGGGGCGTCCCGGGAGAACATTGCGGCTCTCGTTCTTTTGGGTCTCTGTGTCTGGTTCCAGATGGGGGTTGTGGTCGAGCTAAGCCATTGAGTCTTGGGAGGCCTTGCGTGGTCGGTATCAGTAAATGTGGGTGACAGGTATTGGTGTTGGCTGGGGTCTTGGTGTTGGCTTTTGGTGTTGGTGTTGGGGTTGCCTATGTTATCTCTATGGGTAGTCCTGGTTGTTTGTTGGAAGTGGTGGTTTTAGGATGGAGAGGGTGGGTGTTGTTCGGCAGGGGGTTGGAGAGCCTCATCTCTGACGGGGCTCCGATTGATTTTGGAGGGGGGAATGAATTGAGCGCTATCAGGGAGGGGTAGACGGAGGGGTGGATGGTGTCCGGAGGGAGAGGTTGACTTTCATGGCAAATGACTTGTGGTTGCTTTGTGCGATCTCCTGGAGGGGCAATCTATCAGGGGATAAGGAGTTAGACGGGCGGGAGCTGTGTGAATGCGATGGGGCATTACAGAGCGAGGAGAAGAGGGAGTCGGAAGCTTCTAGGTTGTCATTATTGGCTTGGATCATGACTGTGCCGTTGGTGTAGATGGTCACAGAGGTGTTACCGCTACGTATAGGGCGGTTTGGGAGTGTGATCGTTAGTTTGCAACTGTAGGGGGTGTTAGTTGTTTTGGATATGTGCAGATGAGTTTTGAGGATGGTGTTCCAATTAGCAGGTCTTACGGTATGGAAAATTAGATCCATTTTTAACTGGCCTTTGGAAGAGCAGTGGTATATGTCCGCGAATAGAGTTTCTGGGTGTTGTCTAATAGTCTGTGTTTGAGGTTTCTTTTTGCTTTTCATGTGAGGTTGGGGGGAAAGTGATGGAGAAGGAGTTCGGGCCGTGTGATTTCAGTCCGTTAGGTGTGGGGGGGCGGAGGGGGGATGAGGTGGGAGGTGACATTCTGTCTTGGTTGGGAGGGTGGATGGTTACCCAGAGCTGTGTTCAGCCTCTTGGTCTGAGAGGATAGGACTAGAAGGAGTTAGGGGCTAGTAACCCTCTCCGTGTTTAGGTAAGATTTGGGGAAGGGTTTATTACTCTTTCTGACCGTATATGCTCAGCCTTTGAGCCCGCGGCATGAGTTATCTGTGATTGGAGGTATGGGAACTACCTCTCTGCTTACCTCTTCCACCCTCAGGTGGGGTCGGGTAGCTGGGGTAGGTGGTGAGTTTTTCCTCATCTCCCCGTTTTGTTTCCTTCCCTCCTCCGCCTCCTCCCTCCGTGATCCTGTGGCTGCCTCCCCTTTGAGCCGTGGAGTCAGCTACCTTTATGGTGTTTGGATTGCTTTTTGTATATCCTGCCATTTTGGGATAATGCTATCGGCTCCCGTGGGTCCTCCATCTTGCGGTTTCGTCCGATCCTCATTGCTGCTGGACTGCTCCTTGTTCACCTGATTGACCTTATCCTCTATTCTACCCCCCCTTAGGTTTCCCACACCCCTCCCATCGTATACTTCCACTGATACACGAGATGTTTTGGATCATTGGTCCCCATCCGGTTTGTCTGTCTTTCACTTTTACTTCTTTGTCCCCTTTAAGTACTTTCCCCCTTGCCGGTCTGCCTGACACTATCTACTTTCCTTACCCCCTCTTTACCGTTCCCCCTCTACCTTCCATTCCCCATTCGACGTGTTGCTTGGCTATGCTATGCCCTAATAACTCATGTTATTGTGGACTCACTGTTTTTCTACTTGTCTCCTGTAACTGATGTCATTTTGTAACCTGTAACTCGCTGATCCTCATGTAAAGCGCTCTGATACCTCCGGGTCTAGCCAGCGCTATTTAAAACTCTGCAAATAAATAAATAAATAAAATTAAAATAAATCTCAAAGCATGACAGATTATTGTATTTCATCCTTAATAGTTTATGAAATATATGGAACACTTCAACATTTTATAGCGAGTATTGTTAGAATTGGCCATATAACTCACAATACTAGTGGATTGGTTTTGGTTATCAACTGGTCAAAGCTCTTACATTAACAATTATTCTCTTATAGCAGTACTTGTTTTACATTTACACTTAAGTTAAGTAATATATATCATAGAAGTCGGGTTTTATGTTTAAAGCCACCAATCATTTTGAAGAAAAAAAATATTGGTATGAGTGGGTCTGCAGTCCTAATGTTATATCCTTTGTTGTTATTACACCTGAAAGCCTACTGATCAAAGTGGCCACATAATGTTTAGGGTGATAAGGTTACCTGCCCAACCAGATCTAATTTCAAGTTCTAATCCATAAATTTCAATTAGTGTAAGGCTTCATAAACCTATGATGTGTCTTAGTGTAGGACTGTCTTACAAACCTATGGATTATTTAATAGACAGGAGACAAATCTGGGCTGCATAAGACAACAATGAGGTTATTTTTGAATGATATACATCAACTAATCAATGGGGAGAAAACCTTCTCAATTTACAATTAATAAGGTGGATATTAGTGCCTGTTTTTTTATTTATGATAAGCCCACACCAATTCGCAAAGAGAATGCACTTTTCTGTAATTTGTACATGTTGAATGTCATACCTATCAGTCCCCTAATGGCCCCCATAATAGTTTGTTTCCAAAATGCATGACCTGACGTTTATTGTTATTAATTCTTAATGATTTGTTTTTTTCATATTTAGGCAGTTCTTCCAATATTTGCTGTAACTATATGGCAGTATGATCAAGCAGTTTCCTCCATAATTTAATGCATTATCCTAAACTCTCAAAGGACAGGTAGAGAAAAAGCAGGCCAGAAACACTGTAAATATATGAATACAATATTTACAAGCATATTTACATTGATTTAAAGAACAACACTTGAATATTTAAAGTTATGTATGCATTTACAATCCATATGCAAAATAAAGCCAGAAAGCGTACCTCATTACTGATATGGTCAGACAGTAAAACATTGCCTGTGTAATGTAATGCATTAATGCTAAGATTTTCAAGGATAGGTGGAAAAAAGTAGGGTACAATGAAAAGCACAAGATCACTTAGGTAAATGTTAAATAAGGTCAGCAAAAGGACAACGCTCTGTGTCATGGCTGCAAGTCAGCCACTTCCCAAAGATGTACTCAATGGATCTGCTTTTGTTCCAAATACCCAGGTATTTAGTGCAACTTTGACAGAATGTATATTAATTTCAAGGGAACCCTGGCAAGGTCAACATTTCCATAGAAGGTTTCAATTAGGAATGTCAAAAGATATTGTAAAATTAATGAAAGCAAAATATGTGTTAGAGTTTCTATATAGTGCTCAACTGTAATAGAAGATGTACCCTTACATAAAACCCATTTTTGTGAAAGGATAAATATAACTTAGACAAATCCATTGATACAGTTCACTAAAATAATTGTACTTTACTGCCCTAGCTGCGGGGCTCAACATTGATAATATATTGTGGTCACATTGATAGAAGACATTTCATTTATTTTAAATTGCAACAGAAACTGCACAATGCCTGTGCTCAGTAACTGAATATTCACTCACAATTGTATTAAATAACAGAGGGAGAATGAATGTCCTTCAATATTTGTCTTTTAAGTAATATTAATAGACAACCCCTCTAGGTCCTTATAATTTGATGGTTTACCTTTATTATTTAAATCCGTTTCCTGGGATAGCGTGAATAATTTGCTTATTTTTCATAGTTGCAAGGCACAATTGATGCCTTTTTTATTATTGTTTAGTAACTGTAAATAATTATGATATGTTTAAATCGTGATTTTAGAAGATAAGTCTACATGCTTATCAGACAGATCAACATATGCAGTCTACTAAAAAGCTTCCACCTCATGGATTTTCTTGCTTGTAAACAACTTTTTACATTAGCTCCGAGAATATCCTATGAAAAATTGTTTTTTAAATGTTGTCCAAATTTAAATGTTAATTTTGCTTTTAATTAAAGTAAAATAATCATACTATACAATTGGTGTATCTGCAGGTATTCAACAGCCTTTGTTCAAATTTATGAGTGATTCTTTTCCCTTCCCATCCTCACAGGGCAGTGCCTCCAAAGTAAATTTTTCATTTCCAATGTCCCATCAGTACATGAAGTGACATCGCTGGATCTCCCATCATCCATCTGCATAGGAAGTGTCATCACTGGATTTTTCATCGTCCTTCTGCACAGGAAGTGACATCACTGGTCTCTTGCCAAAACTGTCTTTATCAATAGAAGCCATGCAAGGGGACTTTATTTTCCATCACCCATTAGCACTGGAAGTGACATCACTGGATCGCCTATCACCATAGCAAGCCTGTCTGTGGCCGTCCATAGCTGGAACATGCCCAGTGCCAGGAACCCTGTTTCTCCCTCTGCTCATTGCTACCCTGCTGCACCCCTCTGTGGTCCCAATCCTGGCCCCCGCTCAATGCAAGGCTGCCACACCACACAACACAGAAGAAGCATTCAGACATACCTTCTGAAGGTTCTCATGCACTCGCCCACAACTCAGACCCACCACTCCCATGCCTACTGCACCCCACTCGCTACACTCACACAAACCAGCCACCCACTCACACATACCAAACACCACCCACACAACATGCCACACTCGCATGCATACTCCTTAACACCTGTTCACTTACCAAACATGCCACAGAGATATGGACCTCCTGTATAACCACGCTCCAGACCTGCTCTTCCTCAAGGAAACATGGTTAAACTCTCTGCACGGGATATCGCTAGAGCCGCCGGCTACAAGATTGCCAAGCAAGACCGTCAAAACAAGCCCAGATATACCATGGACACCCCCACCAACTACATGGAACACTTCACGTTTAAGATATGCATCACAGTCAACTTTGCTCTAGGCAGAACCCACATATACAGACCACCAGGACCCCGCATCATTTTTGTCAGCGACATCATAGACTTCATCACACTGCTCATCATCGCCAGCACCTTCATCCTCTTTGGAGACCCTAACTTTCACATAAAGACCCACTGACCCAAACTATATGGCCCTTCTAGAAACCACCACAAACCTTGGCCTCAGCCAGCAAGTTATCTAACACACCCACACCACTGAACACCCAGTGGACCTGAATTTCTCCTCAGATAGCAACATCACAGTCAAAAGCTAGCAAATATGACCTGGGCAGACCAAGCCCTCATTTGTTTCAGCATACCCATCCCGCACCACCACAGACCTACAAGCACCAGAACCACCTGCTGCCACAGAAAAAGCATCACAGAAGAATAGCAGGCTTCCGCACTCTCCACACACTGGCCTGAGCACACCAGCAACTTTCTGAAAGCCATCAAGAAACCTAACAGCTAAGTCATCACTTGTGCCGACATCCTAGCTAACCTCAAGGGCAACCCAACGGCAAGAGCCCGACCACAGGACAGATAGATACACAAAGGGACTCAGGCTGACGAAACACCACTGCAAGACAATGGAGCACAAATGGAGAACAAATCAAGACACCACAGATAAACGTATTTTCAAATCAGCCCTAAGATGTTAGTGCCAGAAGATACAGAACACAAAGCGCACAGCTCTTGCAAGTGGTTCTGTATAAAAAATGAACAACACCCATGTGGCCATGTCACAACCCCTTTCAGGCCGCAATTGTTTATTCTAGCAGGATAGTGTCGTCGCCCTCCGTACAATAACAATAATGATATTTGATCAGTGAATTTTATCCCTTTTACTGAATGTTCAAGGTGTTGTGACAGTGTGCCTACAAAGTGGAAATTTAAGCAATGCTGATTCAGAGAATGTTATCCTGTATTGTCACGCATGCAAATATATGTCAAAAGTCAGTGTGTGTCAAAGAGAAGGCCATTTATTTTAGAAACATGAGCATGTAAATTGTGGTGTTTCTTATGAGGCCTATCCTGACCACGTGACACATCCACTCAGGGCCCCATTTGACCATTGCCCCCACCACCCCTTCAGCAAAGGACTCCTATGATCGGTGAAGCACTAACTTCCATTTACACACAATGCCTCCATCAACTCAGCCACATTCCTGGACACGTGGAGACATGCCAAAGTGATGACCCTGCTCAAGAAACCACCTGATGACCCAAACCTGCTTTCTAACTGCAGACCCATCTCCCTCCTACCATGACCAGCAAATGTCTTAGAGAAACTAATTAACCAATGCTTCACTGACTACCTCAGAAACCACCAGGAGCTCAAAGCCATGCAGTCCTGATTCAGGACAAACAACAGTAAAGAAACACCACTCATCACTGACACAGACCATGTCTGCATGATCCTTGAGAGAGGAGACACATAGCCCTCATTCTCCTGGACCCTCATTCTCCTGGACCTCTCTGCCGTATTTGACACTGTCTCACACCCCATTCTCATCAGGCGCATGCATGAGATTGGCATCCAAAGACCCACTCTCCACTGGATCGGCTCCTTCTTAAAGGATAGAAAACAAGCTGTCAGTCTAGCAACTAGCTCATCAGAAGCCCACAAACTTATCAGTGGAGTGCCTTAAGATTCATCGCTCAGCCCCACCCTCTTCAATGCATACATGGTCCCTCTGGCCAACATTATCTATGCACATGACATCAAAATCCTCTCCTACATCGATGACACACAACTCATATTCTCCCTCTAGGATAAGACCTCCAACAAAATAAAAGTTCACTGCCTGCATGACCGAAGTTGCTAACTGGATGAAAGCCAACTGTCTCAAGCTCAACACTGACAAGACAGAAGTAGTAATCTTTGGGAAGAACACCTCACCATGGGACTCCAAATGATAGCCGGCCAAACTCGGACCCCTATCCACACCCATATCTAGGACCCATGACAAAAACCTCAAAAAAATCATCGACAGCAAACTGAACATGACTGCACAGGTCAATGCCATCTCTGCATCCTGCTTCTGCACCCTAAAGATGCTGAGGAAGCTCTTCAAATGGCTCCCAAGCAACACTAGAAAAACTGTCACTCATGCCCCAGTCACCAGCAAGTTGGACTATGGGAACAACCTCTATGTCGGGGTCACCAAGCATCTTACTAGAAGATTATAAACAATTCAGAACTCAGCAACCAGACTCATCCTCAACCTCCCACACAGATCTCACATCACAACATACCTCATGGAGCTCCACTGGCTCCCAGTACACAAACATGCTCAATTTCAAACTCCTCACATACACATTCAAGGCACTACACAACATAGGCCCCACATACCTGAATTGTTGTATCTCTTTCCACAACCACTCACACACCTCTGCCCTGCAGGACTCCTGCTCAAACACATCCCACGCATACTCAAAACAAGATCATTGGGCATTCTTTTAAATCACTCCTAAACCATGAAACGGCCCCCTCTCCACATCAGAGCCTACTCCTCCTCTCTTCGTGAGTTCTGCCAGAAGCAAAACACCTGCTCTTTCCATTAACCAACCTACCATGGGCAGGATTAAGCACAAACACGTGCTCAGGATACACTTGCAAGCAGTAGTATACTTTACAAATACACACAACATGCATTCAACATGAACTTCTTTGCCTAACTACATGATATTTATGTCACAATATTGAGTTTATCAAGCAAACCACATAATGATTACTGATGGGCTCCCATCTTCTCTAGTGAAATTGCCAGCATTCAAACTTGCCTTGAATTTAATTTTTCTATTGTTATCTGCTTTTGTAAAATTTGGAATATGACTATTCATCAATGTAATCTTGAAAAACTGATCACTTTCAGCAGAGATTTCACCAAAAATCAATACAGTAATGAAAATGTTCTGACTCAAATTAAGTGCTATCTAATACATTTCTAGAATTAACACATCTAGTTATAGCTCATGGAATGTCAATTTTAAGTCATTTATAGGCAAAGATTATTATCTTCTGCAAATCTGATAATTAAGTTGCCTTTCATCAATTGGATTTCAATTAGTTATTGGTTCAGGAATAAACTAGACATTCTGCAAAAATCTAACATGTTCAGAAGATGCACTATCAATTTGAATTATGCCATAATATGGCCATAAACTCATTTTTAAAGCATGACATCAGTACTTTAGTATAAAACTAATTATGTTTTCTGTTCATAAACAGCTGGCCCACAGGTTCGGAGTGGAAATAATGATTAATTATTAACATTTTCGTAAGGTCAAGGTCTGCTACACTACTATTTACCTAATTGATCAAATGATGCAAAGTAAATACTGTCTTCTCAATTTAAGCTTCAAACAAAAAAAATCTAAAGTATTTCAGAATGTTTTAAAAAATATATATATTTTTATTATTTTTAATACAGGTACAGCATATACTTTCAAACAATTGATTCAAAATCACCATAACGTAATCCACAAGAAATCTTGCCACACGCAACTCCGATACATAACCTAGTGATACATACGTCTCATATACCCAGTGTCTCAGTCCCATCCCGTCCCCCTTCTGCAATACATTGCAGTTCGAGTTGCATGACTTCCTGTGATCCCTCCCCCAGGAGTCCATAGTATTGTATCCATGGGTTCCAAATTTTCTTGAACTTTTTTGGACATCCACGGGCTATATATGCTGTTTTTTCTCCTGACATATATAGGTCCATTCCCCTTCTACATTCGCATAACGTGGGCCGCGGTGCCGTCCCCCACTTACGTGCCAGATCTTGCTTGACGACCACCAGGCCTAGGTTGGCTAATATTAGCTTTCTCCTGGGGAAATCAACATCTGTGGATATACCTAATAGCAAAAATTTGGGGTCCATAGGTATCTTTTCTCCTAGTATTTTCTCCAGTTCTGTCGTTATAGTTTCCCAGTACCCCTGTATCTCTTGGCATTCCCAAATTGTGTGTATGTATGTGCCTGTTTTCTGGGTACATCTGAGGCATTCAGGAGTATCGGCCCTTCCAATTTTGTATAGACGGGATCTGTCGTAGTAGGTCCTATATAGAACCTTGTATTTCAGAATGTTTAACCTATTGATAACAACTTTTAAATATCCTACTATTCTATTTAAACTCATCCAAATTTTTAGAACCACCTGTACAGAAATGTTAACATCTTGCCAATGTGTATAGCATTACAACAAATGTTAACAACTCGATTACCTGAATCTAACTTTTGGCAGAAAATACGGAAGGACTTGAAAAATTGCTTAAGCAACAGTTCTAGAAAAGACCTTAATAATATGCATAAATAATTAAGAATTTGGAAATCCTGAAACTTACATTTTTATCTCACAGCTCCAGCCTATTTTAAACCCTAATTCACTGTTTTCAAGTAATGGATAGGCAAAATATGTTGTTCAGCAAGGAGGGTGTGGTTATGCTGGCTATGGAATAGGACATAATTAGCTTAGCTGTTGTGGGCCCCAAGGACAATTATCCTGAACTCCTGTGTGGTGCTAACCCCCAGAATCTGCACCACACCCAGCATGACCTGGATGGGCCATGGAAGCAGGAAAACACCTGAGCAGGGGCGTAGCTTCCTCAGTAAGATTGAGGGTGGGTGAGCTTCCAATTTCTCAACTATCATGCTGGTATATCAAGGTAAAATGCATTATTTGAAAAGTAGAGCGTGAGGGGGCTTAAGGGGCAGTGGTAAAGTATAGCAGTGTGGATTGCTAGGGCTACTTGAAAGGCAATATGTTGCAAAATAACCAACAATTTTTAGAACTTCAAAACAGAGAGAAGAGAGAGAGAGTGTCTATGTATGTTTTTGTCTGGGTGTGCATGTAAAAATCCTAGGTCAAATCTGACAGCCACCTCACCATATCTGACTGAAAGCACCGGTAACCAACATTTAGTAGGGGTGTATAACACCCCAAACACCTCCCCTAAAGCTACACCGCTGCCCACAAGAACCAGATTTAGCAGCATTTTGGACCCTGTTGTGTGCTGGCTGCTACATCAAAAGGGCAGCCCCAGTACAATGAGTGGCACCAATTGCCAGAGGATTGCTTGGGGCAAGGAAAGGGTGGGCAGCGTGGTTGGTGCCTGGATGGGGGTTCTGCAATGAGCGATAGGACACCTGCTTCACCCCTTGGATTGATGGAGTGGCGTTGCAGGTGACAGAGAGTACCTGCATATCAAGATTTTGGAGGTACACAACAAGACAGTTTATCTCTGCACGCTCCCCTTTTTTTGGTTATTCTTGTCTCCCCTTTATCATGGGAAGGTGCTGACAAGTCTACCAACTTGGACTTCTGTCACAAAGTAAACTGCGCCATAGGACATGTTCAAGTAGCTGAAAGGAGGTTTACATGCAGCTGCGGTCCGTGCAGGTAACATCGGTGGGGCGGTGGGGCTGGGTACGGGTAGATTTCAAGGGAGGATGCTGAGGGAAACTTAATTATTTATTTAATTTTCCCTCTGCATCGTCCCTCGAAATTCCTCCTTACCCGGCCCCACCGCTGTTACCTGCAAGGTCCGCGGCTGTTTATATGATGGAGTGTTGCTGCTCCTAATAACGTGAATGTCTTTGGGGCTAAAAAATTGTATCTAACACATTAGGGATGCGTGTGCTTCAGTGATGCCAGATTGTAGTACAATGCTTGGTACAATTATGAGACATAATCCTCCCCGGCGTGCATTGGATGGTAGGTGGTCTCACCATTGTTTTCTTCACTTTTATTGAGTCCTGTGTGCTGTGAAGACACCTATAGTGAAGGGGCAGTGGGTCTGGAGCAGTGATCATTGGCACAGACAATTTAATATGTGTGCTATGTTCATTTTGGAAGGCTGGGTGTGCTGGTTGCAGCTGTTACATGCAGGAATTGTGTGCACAATGGAGGAGGAGAGAGCGGTTGGGGTTTGTATGAATGAGACTGTCATCTAAATGGTGTCCCGTTACAAGATGAGCAAACCTAAAGCTGCCAAATGTAAGGTACCAACTGAGGTTGATATCGACCCCACCAATACACAATCAGCGGGAGACCCCTTGAGGGAAGTAGAGTCTGCACTGGATGAACATATGAGCAAATTTCACCAAATCCTATGGGCCATTTTGGATGCAAAACTACTCTAGAGACAAAGATGGATGCAGTAGTTATTCGAGTTGTCCCTTTTGTTATCCGATCACAAGAAATTTCTGCTAAGAGTAAAGGAAAATTATTCTGTGCTGCTATCCCTGAGGCCAATCACGCTGGAGCTACAGGTGAAAGAATTGAGAACTAACATGTGACATCTACAAGACCGGGCTGAGGAGGCAAAGAACGCTCACTGTGCAGTAACATCCTCATAATAGGGGTACCAGAAATGTCAGAAGACCCATTTGCAGAATTTTCCTTGAGAAATTAGTTACTAAATAAAGCCTCACATTTACTCAGATTTTGCATTAGGGTTGGGTCACTTTTGTGACGCAGCCCCAATGCAAAATCTTTTTTGGCATTTACTTAGACATGCAAAGTCAACTTTCATGACTTTGTGTGTTTTAGTAAATATAAAGTAATGCAACGCAGCACATAACGCTGCTTTGCATTTCTGTGTATCGGGGAGGCATCACATGAGTGGAGTATGAACCTTCCCATGCATTCACCTATGTATTTCTACGTCAAACCAATTTTACAAAGACTTGTAAACCTGGGTTTGCACCAAAATGGTACCCCTATCCAACAGAGGCATAACAAGGAGAAACATCTTTATTTCTCCTCATTACTTCCTCTTTCCATGCATGCAGCACACATAGAAAGAGTAATATGCCTCTAAGATTGTTCATGTGTAAGAAGGTATCCCTTACTAACCAAAAACAATCCTGCCCACAAATCAAACACCCTGGTACTATGGTGCAAAGGTGCCTGCATTGGTGCTAGGCAGGACGCAGTGCACAAGTTCTGGTAGAGAGCAGAAGTGAGCCATATCTTAGTAGATATGGCACATTTCTGTTCTATCCCTTACAGGCAACGAAGTGCAGCAAGTTTCCTTGCTGCGTTGTGTTGCATGATAAGTAAATCTGGTCCAAAGTGTATTAAATGTCTGCTCAAATTGCAATAGAAAGAAAAATGATCTCCCTTGTTGAATTAAAAAATAGCATTTTCACTGCCAAGAAAAAACATATGTTCACTGAACGCAAGATATCAATGATGCACAATGATCTTTAGGGATTCCGTAATTATTTATCAATGATACTGAAACTCCCTTGACGTCCATTGAGAACCTACATTCCACAATGCACCTTGCATCTGACTGAGACTTCTAGCCGCAGATTCCTTACCTTTGAAATACAGCTAGAAAGAATTTTTACCAGATAAGGAGTTACCTAAGTAAGTGACTTGCTCATCAGTTCACAAAAGATCATTCTGTCCAATGTTAGAGAAATTCCATGTATTTTCGAATAAGAATAAGAGTTCCAATCCTGGGACTGAATTTCCAAATAATGTTACAGTCTGCATCCGCAAGTTCCCCCAAGCTTTCCTACATGGGCTTCGGCATCACAAATCAGAAGTGAGGTAGGCATTCCAAACTTTTGAGGAGTGCTACATTATTTGAATTTTTTGGGCAATATTTAAGCCGAGATGTTGACTCGTGCCATTTCTGCCTTTGAAAGAAAGCTTCATCTTGTACATAGATTTGACTGTTCCATTCAGCTTTGTATATGGCAAACCCTCAATGTGTATTCGTTCAATTATCATGAAAAACACTGCTCGGATAAATGATATGCTCTAACATAGATGTTATGGTTACTGTAAGATTCCTATAAAATGAGAAGATAACATAATGCTTGAGGCTTTCTCCCTTTTATGCTATAGGATAGTTTTGATGCACATATTCTATGAATGCTTGAGCTAATATTTATATCATCTGGGAGACAGGGAAGTGAAGTAGAAAGTAGATAAAGAATAAAGCTCTTCTGTGCATAGTTTTCAAGGTTATTTGTAAGGCTGATAACAAAAGAGTGTAATTATTGTTTTTGCTTTGTTTGCAGCACACTAATTATTTCAGGATTATATTCATGCAATTTACCGCTTGGAACTGTTTGAACATTGCAAGATTACTCAGTTAAGCAGCAAGCACATGACCTTGGGAAACTTGTGTTTAACTTACATTTAAAGAAGCATACAGAGTATTGCAAAAAGATGTTAAATAAAAGGGTAGCCTTTGCATTCTTTCAGCACCGGCAGCAAGTGAGAGTTTGTTCCGTGGGTACATTCTCCAGGAGCTCAGTGTTTGGGCTATTTAAATTGTGATGCATGTTTCCTTGCATTTTTTTTCAAAAAACAACTTGTTTGCATAGAGCATGTATGGCCACCTTATCACTTCTAACTGAAACAGTAGGATAATGAAGGATTTATTCCTCCCTTCTTAAATATGGGCAATTAACAATTTTTCAAGTTAAAAAACAGCAGATTTCTAGATGAGTTTTATAAATTAGCTCAGTAGCTTAGGAACTCTTATTAAGTAACAGTCAAAGGTAATTGTTACTGATTGCAGCATTATTGTGACGTTCCTGGAGTGTTGGCATTTATTCAGCACCAGCAGGTTCTAATCCACATAAACAGCTGATGTCATGCGTGGGTCTCCTAGAGAGTGTCGATTCATTAAAATGGATGTGCTAGTTAAATTAAGTCCAGCAGAGCCGGTGCTGTTTGCAGAGGGGGGGATAGTGACGTGGTCTTCCGTAACAAGTGGCCGGATAATACCGATGGGTCCAGTAACTGGATTCACCAGGCCCATCAGAACTGTTTCTTGAGGTGTTTCACAAGGAAGGGAAAGTAGCCCAAATCCGTGCATGACAAACAGGGAACAACATGCAAGAATCGGCACAGATGCACCAATCCCAGCAAGTTATTTCCCCAAATCGTGTGATCTCTGTTATTTCCCTGGCACTGGAATAAATGGGACCACCAGTAATGGGAATCGTGGGATAAATAAATAACAGGGATAATCCCGAAGCACTTGCAAATCAAGGCCATAGTCCTCTTGACAACGTACGCCCTCAGTGCAAGTCGACTAAATTGTTATTACAAGAGGGATCCTGCTCCTGGTGATTCTGATTGGGCCAGTGTTCCTGCTCCAAAAGTGATTGAGCCCGGGAATACCCGGTATAAATTTACTAGGTGCACTTCTGCACACAGTAAAACCATCTGTGTGACAGCTGCCATTTTCCACCTGTTCAAAGTAGCTGGAATTTCTGTCAAAGTCCCTGAAATCGTGAATGTGCATGCAGTAAAGGAACTGTGGGGCATATTTACTATGAAGTGGCGGAGCGCGGAGCAAACCACCTTGACTTAACGTCACGCTCCGCCACTTGCAAAACGCAGGGCTGCACCGTATTTACAAGGATACGGTGCAGCCCTGTATTTCCCCCTGTGCTGGCGCTAATTTTAGCTGCCTAGAGCCAATGCAGACACCCTTGCACCATACTGCAAGAGTGCCTGCGTTGTAGGGGAAGATTGTTTATGTGCAGGAAGGTGTCCCTTCCTGCACATAAACAATATGAAATGGCATTTTGAAACTTCTATGTGTGCTGGTTAAGGCAGCCCTTAAATTTTTTTTTATTGATTGTTTATGTGCAGCCTTCCTGCACATATACAATAAATGGCCTTTTGCTGTTTCTGTGTGTGCTGCACAACACAGCACACATGGAAACAGCAAAAACTAGGAGAAATGAAACATTTCTCCTCGTTGCATCTGTTTAAGACCAGATTTTCCCTGGTCTTTATTTTGGCGCTGCCCCATATTTACGCCACCCTTGTAAATATGGGGCAGCGTCAAAATCAATGGGTGTTGCGGTGGAACGCCCACCGTAACACCCATTGCCCACCCCTTTCACGCTATGTATAGTGTGAAAAGGGGCCTTAATCACAAGGCATCGTTAAGCCACGTTAATTGGATTAACAGTGCCTTGTGAATAAGGCGAAGCCCCTATCACTACCACAAAGTCAGAAAAAGTGACGTTGTGGTGGCGATAGGGGCTTGTAGATATGCCCCTGTGTTCCTGGGTCTGCAAGTTATTGCCCATTCCAGGGGCATTTGGTAGTACGATTCGCAGGCTCTTGGATGGAGTTATCAGATAGAATCATTACCTCCGACCCTGGTATTCCTCTCCTTGAAATCCGAACAACTCTTTATAAGCACTTGGACGTCAGTTTAATGGACGGCCTCAAAACACAAAACAGCAGCTGCAACAGGAAAGTACAAAACATGTCATTGCTTGTACAAAGTGTTTACTTGAAAGCAGCATATTAATTCTTTCTAGTAGCCTGAACGATAAATAAAATAATGGAAAGTATGCATTTCGATATGAAATATGAAATGTATATTGAACTGAAAAGAATTATAGAATTATAGGTTTGTCCTGTGGCTTATTTGTTGTGGGGAGTTCGAACAACTTATGTGATGCTTAAACATCTGACTGCCTTGTGAAGTGCAAATATAGCTCATAATAATTTGTAAACAGTATGTTATTACGATGTATGTACTCTTTAAACAGATTTTTTGTGGACAAAGGAGAGCAAAGGTATATGCAAAAGAGAGCACTTAAAGTACTGGAGCACATTGACTTTTTAATTAAGTTCTCAAAGCGAGTATCCAGGAGTCCGCTGACCCAAGTGTGCTGGTCATCATGCTCCCAATATAGACATCGGGTGACTGCAGGGATATCTAGGCCTCCTTTCTATACCCTGGAGACTGGGGATGGAAGAGGGAAAGAAATGAATGGACTGATATATGGTCACATAATATGTTGGGCCATATAAAGGAGCACCTTCCACTTACTATATAACAATGCACTCTTCTGCCCATGACAATGCAGAATGCTAACACTGGGTTGTATAAACAAATACAAAAGCACCAAGAGCAAAGTTTATGTGCTTGACCATTTATTGACTCATAACCAGTAGCAGGCCAAGGCAAGGTAGTCACTGAGTAGTGAGCAATGATCAGTAGGGGAGCAACAGATTCTCAAGGAGCCATTTGACTGCAGTCAGAAATATCAGGATGAAAAATAGAATGATGCTGTTCAGCAGTACATTTGGACTATGATTCCAGTGCTTGTCTACATCAGTTGTTTGAAAAACATGTCTTAGGTAGCCCACTGCAAAGGCTATAATAATCCCTGTTGTCCAAGACCCTGTGGAAATGACCTTGCATGGTCAATTGAACCACATGTATACAATTAAGCCCTTAATGTAGTGGAAAGTAAAATGGAGTGGCAGAGTGGAGTACAATCCAATTGATCATGAACCATCTTGACTGTGAACTGGGTCACTATCATCTTAATTGCCAGGTAATGGGATAGTCATCCAGTGTTTCGAAGGAAAGACCCACATGTATGCTGAATTATGAGTGAAAGTTGTGGTAGCAGAAACAAATTGGTTGTCCGCGATATAGTGGAATATGGTCTGTGGCAGTGTACAGTGGTGCAAATGCGACTGCACTAAGGCCAGGAAACCTATTGCATGTCAATTGCTTTACATATGGTCAAATGTTTCTCAGTTTGCCATCTCTGTAACACAAGGCCTGGCCACATTTTAGTTCATTGTTTATGGTAAAACTACTGTGCAAGTATTGCGTGCACCACAAAATGCTGCACCAACAGCTAAAAACAGCTGAACGATCGGAATTCCAAAACACATACGCAGAACCACTTTCATGAGGAATAGGGTATTCTACGAAATATGATCGATCGGCCTTACAGCTGGTAATTAAAGGGTTATTCTTCTGCCTTTTTGCAGCCTTTTAGAAACACATCAACTGTGTGAGCCATCATGCTGCAACATATATGACGTACCTCTGTGGCTATACAATCTATACTAGTTAGATATGAAGCCGTCTAGAGTAAAAGCAGAATTATAACACCCATTGATAGCTAAACATTGCACTACTGACCAGACACAAAGGTTTTAAATGTGTGTGAGGGCTCGCACATAGAAGGTCAGAATCAAAAGAAGAAATGGCTTCAGTATATTTCCTTGACCCGTTCTCCAAATGGAAGGTAGGCACCCTTCAAATTCTGGGTATTGAGGGGACTTCGGAAGACACAGTCATATGAAAGAATACGTTTGGTGGGAAAGAGGAGGGGGCCTATTAGCAATAACCGGCGATAATTATCGCTAAGCGCAGTTAGCGCTAGGATAATTATCGCCGGCTATCGCAGGTTTCTATCGTGGAGATAGCGTGCTATCAGCAACGCTTATCTCCAAAGCGATAGAAACCCTGGAGAACAGTGTGAATATCGCTTGAAAACAAGCGATATTCGCACTGTGACCAGTGTTAGCTTGGTGATAGGGCGAGGGGGATTTAGCCATGTAATCCACCTCCCATTGGATTACATGGCTTAGTCAGGTTTGGACCAGGCGTTAACAAACCAGCGCTAAACGTGTTTAGCGCTGGTTCGTTAATCACCTCCCCTGCCTCGCTAATAGGCGATAGCGACCTTTGCGACTGTTACCAGTCGCTTTTAGGTTGGGAACGCCTACTTTGCATGCCATTAGCGATAAATATCGCTGGCATGCAAAGCGGCACCCAACCCGGTCGCTATCGCCTAGAAGCTGTCGCTAACAGCAGTTAGCGACAGCTTGCTAATAGGGCGATTGAATTATCGCCGCTTTAGCGGGAAAAAGTCCCGCTAAAGCGGCGATAATCACGTTGATAATATGCCCCGCGATTTTTAAAGAGGCATGAAGAGGTATAAAAGACAATATGTTATTTGTTTTCTCGTAATTCATTCTTCTCCACTCCATCGGTTTAATTTTCAATAAATCCTAGCTGCCACATTCAGCTATTATACATCCTTGTGTGACCTGCTAGTCGGGTCTAGCTCTTGGGAGCACAATGCATTTGGGCCTCAGATTTCAGCAGTTATTTAGTCAACTGGTACATAAATGATAGCAATATATTTCCAAAATACCTGCTAAAAGGGATTGTCATTGGTTGCATGAGTGGTTTTAACATTCATTTGGTTGCCTTTATCATTAGCAGGTGAGGCCATAGACAGTGTACCCTGTCCCCTGATAGTGTCCTTTCAAAAATACTATTCTCTTATTCTGGGAACATTGTGTCCAAAGAAAGAAGGCGACTCTTTGTTCTATTTGTAGAACTGTAAAATACTGCAAAATAAAAATGAATGTGCACCACATGAAAACAGACTAAGAAAATACATTAACGATGAACCATTGAGAGTAGCAGAACCTCAGAATGTGGAAATCCCCAACTCGGAATGTATCTAACTTCCCATTGCAAGGCAAGGAAATGTAATCAGTGGAATAGCGTTGTTGGGCAATATTTTTGTCACAGACATCACTAGCACAGAAGCATAATGATGCTGGCGGTGATGAGCCATGTACATTTTATGCTGTGTTAAATTTGAAGAGCCAGTGGAAATCTGCATCCTTTGTAGTTTGTCTGCATTCATAGATTCGAGAGTTAGGGTCAGAAAAGCAAGGATTCGCAGGAATGTTGGCAACGGCTGGCCAAAGTGCTTGGGGGCATATTAGCAAGAACGGCCTTAAAATTATCGCCGCTTTAGCAGCAGGAAACTGCCGCTAAAGCGGCGATAATGGGCTTGATACAGTGGCGTAGCTAGGGGGGGCGATGGGGGCGGAGCGCCCCAGGCGGCACGAGTTTGGGGCGGCAGCTGACACCCCTTCCCCCTCTCTTACCTGCGGCCGCGACAGCTACCACCCCCCCGCTCTTCTATCATTTTGGAGGGGCAGCCTAAGGCCTAGCTACGCCCCTGGCTTGATAATATGCCCTTGAGAATTCCAATAGAAGCCCAGGATCACAGCAGAACATGGGCTTCTATTGGAATTCTCAAGGGCATATTATCAAGCCCATTATCGCCGCTTTAGCGGCAGTTTCCTGCTGCTAAAGCAGCGATAATTTTAACGCCGTTCTTGCTAATATGCCCCGATGTGCACACACAGAGGGGGATCTTTATAGATATATGCAAACATTAGCAAGCCTACCTTTATCCGAGAAAATCCCACTTCAAAGGTAGCAGTAAGCATGAGTCTAACATGGTACCCATAGGGGACACCCCATTTAAAATGTGTTGCAGAGGACTGTTGATTTGACACTGAAAATGAATCACCACCTGCAGAAAAAACAACTAATAGGTAAATTCCTTCATGCACATTACCTTCTCACTTATGCTTGAAGATTTTCTGCCCTGGACAATCCTTAGGAGCGCGTACAGTTCACATTCACACTCTTGTTAGGGTTTGTGAAACATCTTAAAGCTGGGAATATATTCCAATCAAATGAAGAAACCTATGAAGTGTAAGTGAATGATTTTTATGGAGCCGATTACAATTTTGTCTAAGCAGTTTGTCTGGTGGGAGGCTACTTTGCCCATTTATAACTGTCCCAGTTTTCCCACAGCTGCATTTACCAAGTGAAGGATCACATGACCAGGTTTACCAGTCAGTAAAACTGCGTTAGGTTTGGGCTGCAACAGCGGCAGGGCCTCAGCCCCTATCCAACCCCATCCTATGGCAAGGGAGGAGCAAACAGTGGGCAAACCTGCATAAGCCATACTTATGATTGAGGACTGTAATATGGTGGACACTTCTAACATGCGCGACAAAGAAGACCAAGGAAACTATGTGCCGAGCACTCCAGACGTCCACACGTCCCCGTTGATGACGTCAGAGAGAGGACAGAAAAAGGACGACGGAAGGATGGAGGTCAGAGTGCAGGAAGGAGAGGCGAGTACCGGAATGAGAGCTACACCAGGGGACAGTGGGACGACCTACCTGCAGCGCGGACGAAGACAGAGAGACGGAAAACTGGCGAGTCTGCACCAGTATTCAAGGCGAGCAACACCAGGACGTCACAGCTTCGATTTCGAGCTGTGGCCAAAGGCAAGTTCCACATTGGGGAATTTGTGGTCGCTGGGGGCATGGTTCATCTGAAAGGATATCCTCAAGGAAAGAGGAAGAAAGGGTGTTAAGAACCTAAGCACTCCTTCACACTTCCCTTTTGATTTCCTTGGCACAAAACACAGGTGTTGGTGGCGGTTCGCTGGCCTTAAAGCTCAGAGCCTCAAGGAGTTTTTTTGTTTTTGTTTGTGTGTTTCTTTCCGAGGTACCCGGTGAAACAAACTGGAGTATCGAATCCAGAAGTGGGAAAGTAAAGCTTTTCCACGAGGACTCCTATACAAAAGAGGGCAAAACCCAGTCCAAAGACTATATTCGAAAGACCTACATTATAACCCAGTGGCTGAGAGTTGTCGACGTTTGACTTTTCAGTTTGTCATTTTCACAATAAATATTCTATCAATACACACAAGGACTTTTGTCATCCTTACTCTCTTAAGAGGGACTTTATCCGTAAGGTACAAGATTTTGATACTCCAGCACGGTTTCCCGTACATGTCATGGGAAACAATTTCTCTTTCCATGCTCACAGGTTAGTCGACAAAACAAAGGTTACATCGTTGCAGACCATGGGGTCTGTAAAAAATCAGGTTCTCACCAATGCACTATTCAGTGAACACTAGAAGAATGTCCTTAGATGTTCTAAATGTTGCATATGTAGAACAGATTTAAGCAACATTCGAGGATACAGGAAAAGAATGTCCATTATATTAGGCTATGAAATAATGCAGTTCAGCAAGAAACATGGAAAAAGGCATTTAAACCAACATTTCATTTGCAGTAAAATACATTCTTAATTAGAATCAAACATTATGAAGTATATCAAGAATTCATGTAAAGAAATAATAATAAAATTGTCAGTGTATTATCACACAAAAATAACTAAGGTTAACTATGGCCTATTACCGCAAAATTTCAACATTCATATATGTAAATTATTCTCAAAATTCATTTTACTGAATTATATTTAGCCTTTATTTAATCTTTATGATGCCAATAATAACTACTGAAAATGTCAACTATGTAGCTAGTTCTCCTACCTTTTTGCACCACATTATTTTTATTATGCATTACAATGAAAGGCAATAGAAATTCTAAGTCACATCATTAGAGTTGCATTATTTTGTCAGTAAAGGCATTATAAATCATTTCTTTTATAAGTAATCTGTTATTACACCTTATTAGTAAACATTAAAAAAATTGTAGTTGTCTCTCCTCTTTTTCTATATTTTTCAAGCATGCATTTATGATGCTGTTTCTCATTTCTGTGTAGTTTTTCTTAACGTGTGCGAAGTGCATATTTAGGTTTCTGTGTCTAAATCGTTAAATACGTCATGTATACATTTATCTGATTTTGAGCTTCATCAGTAGCATAAAGCATAGACTTCCACAAGTAGTGTGCAAAGGCCACACATTTTTTAAATCTTTTTTTTGGTAAATGGTATTCAAAAATGGTATAAACTATGTCTCAGGCTGCTTCAGTCTAACAATTGATTTCCTTCTCTCTGGCAATATGGGACACATTCTATAATATGAACACCAATTTGTACTATGCTAAGTATTTTGGGGCTATTAGTGATATGTGAATCATCTTTCTTATTTGCATGAAGTACTTGTTTCCCCCAACCATGTTCTTTGATTGGCACACAACAGTTCTCAAAAAGACTCCCTGCATAATAATGAATTATGCATTGCAAAATGCCTTGTTTCAATTTTCTTTCACTAGATACAAATGATATTAACTTAATTTGGTAATAATGTTACAATTATTGCATTTTAAACATGGGCTTCCAATCTTTGTGGGGTTTAGGAAAAGGCCTGGGTCACTGATGCAAAGTTCAATCAAAGAAGAGACACAAGTGGTAAGGGCCTTACGGAACTTTATAAGATAATCCTCCACCAACCGAGAGATAGCAGCGACCATCCTTCAGCCCCCAGCTCCAACTGTCATCTTGGAACCTTCCTGACACATCATTCCAGAATGACAGGTTCCCACATAGAACAGTTGGCATTTGCATTCCAAGCTCAACACAATGCATATCCCTTCCCTTAATAGTATAACAAACTTTTGCAGGAATACAAATATAAAATGTAAAATGATGCAATCAGAGATGCAAAAGAGTATACAGAATAATATCAAAGGTGCTATAAAAATAACAAAAGTGCAACCGTTCAGAATCATGTAATGACAATGGGAAGAAATATACATAAAACAAAAAGAACAATGTATCATGAAACTAAAACAACAATGTATCATGTCACTAAAACTTTGTTGCAACAAGTATACTATTACTACTACCCCATTGTAGCATAACTACGATACCACATAATCTTTCCACCATTTAGGTCTGGTGAAATATCTTGGGTATGTCTGGGAAATGATTTAAAAGTATAACAACCCCAGTGATTATCTTGCGAAACACTGCACTCCCAAGTACCAGGACTACAACTTGCCTCCGAACTAGAACTGGCATTAGTGCCATCAGGATTCATTTCAGAACATTTAACCAGTCTAAATATACTCCACACATCACCAATATCCACTCTAACCACATTATTCATGATTGTCTTAATCTTGAGAGGACCATGTAACATGATTCATCCTTCCTCACAAATACTGGTTTCTTCACTAGTACCTTTTTACCCACCAACAACAGTAGAGACTTGGTGCAGTTTCTCTGATCGTATCTTTTGTTGTAATTATTTTGATACACACCTCTCAACAATTTGCCCTCTCTTTTGAGCTTGCTCATATCTACCTTTCATTCCAACCGCTTCAACCCTTGAACTCCTCCACTCATCCATGCTGGATTCAATTTTGTGGTTTCAACTCTACCCCTCATAAAGAAAAAAGGTGGCTTGAACTTTACTAGACTGGGAGTGTTGCTATGAGCCCACCACACTTCTTTCAAAACATCTGGCAAAGGCCTTCTCATTTCTACTGCTTTTTGTATACTTGATTTCACCACTCGGTTCATGAGCTCGGCAAGACCGTTCGCTTGTGGAGAATACAATGCTGTCTTGGGATGAACTATAGACAGATCTCCTAAAAAACTCCTGCACATCTTAAGATGTTAGCTGGACACCATTGTCTGTAACAATTTTATGAGGCACCCCTTCACAAACAAACTCTTCTTTCAAGAAGTCACAACCCTGGTGACAACTGAGCTCACACACTTGGCCTGAGACACCGCCAATCCCATGGTCGGGCCGCCCGCGAGATTATGAGTGATTCTAGTGTTTGGTAGGCTTTTATATGATGTTCTCATGGCAGTGCCCTGAAAATGGACACCACAATGAGAACGTCAAAAACAGTTGCTGCACGACTGAAAAGTCCATGCCCTACAGCACCTGGGGTGCATGCACACAGGGGAGCACATGTTGTGTCCCCCTGCATGCAACCCATGGTGCAGAGGCACAAAGGGGCCCTGTAGGGCCCCCTTTGTTTCTTCTCCTCCACCTTTTTCATGGAGGAGGAACCACCATGAAAACAGTGGCAGATAGGAAACTTGTAATATGCTTGGCTGGACCACGGTGCTTCCGCCAAGCATATTGCGCCCCCAGACCGCCCCAACACTGCCAGGGAACAGCGGTTCCCTTGCAACTGTGGTGGGGTGATGGCGGTCCGACCGCCCTTATTGTATTAGGGCAGTCAGAAGACGGCTATCGGCCCGCTCCCACGAGTCTGGCGGGATTAATAATTATGTCCTTAATCACGACCCACTTGGATGTGTAATCTCCCAATAATATCACATATATTTCACTTGGAGGTAGAAGATGGAAAGGACCAGCAAAATCCAGTCCCAACTTCTTCTCTGGTTCTTCCCGCATTCACACAGGTGACAACGGGGCTTTAGCTACTGCTTTACTCTTGTAACTCTGGCACATGAAGCGCAGACCTTAACTGCAATCTCAACGTGCTAATCTAACCCTGGCCACCAGTAAAACTCCCTCACACTAGCTTTAGTGAGGTTTCTCCTCCAAGTGGCCCTCATCCGCCAAATTCTCAATTTTCTCTCTCATGCCCATGGTTGGAATTAACCATGTGCCCCTGAACAGTTGACTTCCATTCTAACTCAACTGTTCCTTCACAATACAAAACCCCTTCATCTCCTCTGGGTGCATTCTAAACTCTGGCCAACCCTTAACTATGAACTCTTTGAGTTCCTTGGTTTCCTCCTCTTTCTCTCTTGCCAACTGCCACTCATCTTTATGTATCGCACTCTCATAGACCCAGTTGATGTGGTCAATGTCCGTTGACGTCACTTTCCTGTCTAACGGCAACCGGGACAAACAATCCAATACCATGTTCATTGAACTGGTAATATACTTCAGCTGGAAATTGAAATCACTCAATCCCTCTACCCATCTCTTAATCCTGGGCGTAAATTCATCATCTTTCCTGGTAGAAAATACATGGACTAATGATCTATGATCAAACCTGATGAGAAACAGCATTTCCCACAGATAGATTTTAAAATGTCTGCTCGCCCATGCTTTTGCCAAAGCTTCCTTTTCGATAACGGAATGCGGTTCTTCTGCATCTTTGAGTGAACTGGATGCAAGTGCTACCACCCTTTCTTCACCCCCATTAATCTGTGAGAGTGCTGTTCCTAGCCGTTTAAGGCTAGAATCAGTGATCAAGATAGTTTTTTAGAAAGATCAAAGTGTCCCAAAGTAGGCATCCCGCCTATACAGTTTTTAATAGCATCAAAAGCCTTTAATACACTCATCAGGCCATTCAAATCTCACGCATTTCTTCAACAAATGTCGAATAGGTTGGGCTAACCCTGGAAAAATTAGGAATAAACTGGGAGTAAAACTCCGTCAGTCCAAGGAAAGACCTCACTTGATCTTTGTCTCATGGTGCTGGTGCTTTAATAATCAACTCAACTAACCCCAACTTGGGTTAATTCTTTTAGAGGAGATAGTATGGGCCAAATAGGTGACAGCACCAACTCGAAATTTAAATTTTTTCTTCTTAAGTGTTAAATCTCCTTCTGCCAATCTCTACAGCACTTTCCCAAGCTAGCTGTCATGTTCTTCAAGATCTTTCCCATAAATCAGGATGTCATCCTGAAAGAAAAGTATGACCGGTATACCATACAATACCTTTTTCATAATCCTTTAGAAACATGCCTCTGCGTATGCCAACCCAAAGGGCATCCTAATAAAGTGGCGAGCTCCCAGAAGTGTGACGAATAATGTCAAATGCCTGGACTCATCATGTAATTCAACTTGATGATGCGCAGATGAGAGATCCATGACACTGAAAACTTTGTATCCCCAAGCATGCTTAAAACCTTAGAGATGTTAGAAAGAGGTTGACAATCAACCAAGATGTGCTTATTTAAATCTCTGAGGTCAGTACACATCCTAATTTGTTTGCCTCCATCTTTTGGTGCCAATACAATTGGAGCAAGCCCATCTCTAATCAGCCTGTCAATCTCACCCTTCAACGGTTCTAACATGAGAGAGGGAACTTGTCTGACTTTGTGAATACAGGGAACAGCATTTTTCTTCAAAATAATCTTGTGTTCGAAAATGTTAAGAATTCCCAATTTACCACGGAACACCCTAGGAAATTGCAACAATATGTCTTCATGTTCTTGTTCTGCTGACACAGACATAACTGGTTTTACAGCATTGGTATTTAACAGACTGCCAATATTGCATTGGTGACGCTAACCCAACAAATTATCCCCTCGCTTTGCTGCACACACTTTCCCTACAGTTTCCTTGTCCATGAATGTAATCATCATGACGGCATACCCCAAGACATCAATTTTGTAACCTCCATACCTCACGGTATTTATATCAGGGGAAGAAGAGAAACATGTTCATCATCAAACTCTTTCTCCCAATTTGTATCACCCACCATTGAGTAAAGTGAACCTGAGTAAGCTAAGACAACAATATCCTTATTATCAAGTTTAATGCTGCACTCAGGCATTGGTAAGGGCCCCAAATTCCCTTCACTTGGATTAGATCTAACAGTTAAAACCATACTAGTCAGATCTTCAGATACTGCATTGACAGCTTGATCTTATCACCCTTACAAACTCTGACATAGTGACCCCTCTTCCCACATTTCCTACAAATAGAATTCCTGGCATAACAGAGACTATTATTTGCCAAATGGCCAGGATTGCCAAACAATGCATTTCATCTTGCTAGTCTTGTCTTCCTTGCTGGTGTTACTTTGTTTCCCCTTCTGTTTGTTCTAATCCATGACCTCTCCCAAAATTTCATTTACTCCTCCTAGTCTTTGTTCGCGATGTTGCCATTCTTCTTCGTTGGTCCGCCTAATGGCACAATGTACTACTGCTGTGTTGTGTTGCTGTGAGGCACTACTGAATGACACAACAATGTTGCTGACAATGCTGCTGAGAGGCCTGCTGATCCGCAAATGCTGCAATGGGATAATCTGATATCCCGAACAAGTTGGCCGCTCTGTTGCACATTCTCAGCCTGGTGAAGCTGCTGCTAAACTGTGCACGTAAGTTTGGGAGGCCCAGTTATAATTCCGCTGGGGCGGCTCTTTCGCTATGGCGGAGGACCGTTGCCCCACTGCTTTCTCACAGAGCGAGATGCCAAAACATAAAATGCACCTTGCCCACTGAGGATGATTCCTAATGAGGGAGTCAGTAGTACTAATTGTGCTCATGGACATAATGATGACAAGTATAAGCAGTTGGGGTTTCTTTTCTGTTCTTTCTTCCCCCACTTATATACTGTTGCACTAGTAATAATGTACAAATTGCATGTACGATAACAGCTACCGCATGGATTTCCACACAGTAACACGTTTAAACCAAAAACCTACACATGGCACTACAGTCACCCTGACAATATCTTGGAAACAAATGTACAAACTACCGATGTACGCACGAACAAGCACTTGTTTATATATTCCCTTAGCCCTGAAGAAGTCGCGGGGTAATCCCATGTAACAGCGACGAAAAACGTGTTGGATAAGAAACAGACTAAGTGAAGTACAGAACGAACTTCGCTTACAGATGAACTTGAATAAATGACTTCGAAAAGAGAAGCCTCACTGTGATATATAGATGTAACTTCATGTGTATATTTTTCTAAACATGTGCAGAGGATTTGTATTTGCCTTTTAAATGGCATCCATATTGAATGTGTCCTGTGGCAATCCAGAAAGTGATGTGCATTTAATTTCCTCCAGAGTTTCCAAACCCAGACCCAGTGTCCCTTTCACCACTATTTTCAACTGAAGCCATTTAATATCCAGTGACCCCAATATGTTTCTTAGTTTTTTTACTTGTAAATATCCTTCATAAAGCTTCATCGCTTGTAAATACTCTCCTTCGAAAAGGGAAAATGGACAGTGAACACTCCTCAAGTGTAGTTATTTGTGTTTCATGAGTGTGCAAAACTAATGATCTGATCGTTGATACTTCCAGACCATTCTTCCCCAAACGTACCTCAGCATCTTTACCTTTTAAGACTTCTAGGGGCCCATTACGATACCCGGCGTAAATAAATCCGCCAGGCATGGAAGCGGCAAAAATCCGCCCGCACACACCGCCTGAACACCGAACACGCCATTACGATTACACAAACCGAAAACCGCCATCGGCGGAAAAACCACACAAAATACCGCCCGCCAACGTCCGAGTCGGAGTCAAACCGCCCGCCACGGACGGAAACACGCACGACAACACAAAACCGCCCGCCCTCACGGCCGACACACCGCACGTGAAATTACGATCGCACCGACATGAGCGCGGAAAAACCACAAATATACCGCCCGCCAGCGCAAACAACGCCGATGAGAATCGACACGGCAGAAGCCATGGCGCCAACGTACCTGCACAGAAACCATCCGCACACAAAACCAATAGCACACAACATGGCCAACAAGTCCACACAGCAAGGCACGCACAAATACACAAGCACAGTACACATCCCGAAAACACCCCCGGACAAACAAAAAATACAAAGGCCAGAACCCCAGACACAACACACCTGAAAACAACAGACCATGAGGACACTCCCACATAGGTGAGTACAAAAGCAGCACTCCCACAGACCACAACCCCTTGCTACATTGCAAACCAGAGAGGAGAGGAGAGGACACAGTGACACAGCAAGGACAGCAGCACACCACAGAAACGCACACATCACAACCACCACCACCACCACCACCACCACCACCACCAAACACCACCACCACCACCACCAAACACCGGCACCACAAACCCCCTGCACATTACACAACACACACCGCACCAGCACCACAAACACCATGGCACCACAAAGAATGCCCAAGTTCACGCCCATGGAGCTGACGGTCATGGTCGATGAGATCATCAAGGTGTACCCACAAATCTATGGGAACATGGTCCAGCACACACCACTAGCCACCAGAAACAGAATGTGGAACCGGATCGTAGACCAGGTCAATGCAGTCGGGACCCTGCCCAGGAACAGAGTAGAAATTAACAAACGTTGGAATGACGTAAAGAGCCTGGTCAAGAAGAAGGAGGGCAAAAACAGAGAGCTGGCTGCCGTCACTGGCGGAGGGAATCCCGCGCTCTTTAAGACCTTCAAAGCGTGGGAGGAGAAGGTGCGAGTCATAATACATCCGGAGATCCTCGCCGGATTAGCAGAGGAGTGGAGGCTGGTAAGGACAAACTAATGTATACCAGCACACCGCTATGTACTCACATGCGCAACTACCATGCCACAGCTCCCAGGGACAAACACCCCCATGTCCAGCACACAATACACAACACATCACACACACATGCAACAGATACCACCACACACAGCCCAAACCGAACAACTGTAAGATGCGTGGGGACATGTGTACACTCAGCCAGCCACGTAACCACCAACAGGTCCCCAAATATGCCAGAAGCGCCACAACGAGCACCCACCACACCCATGTGTCCGCCACAGCTGCACTAACCGACAAGTAACAGGTAAGTGGCAGGAACACAAAGTGCAGTGGGTGGGAGGGTGGACAGCCCAAGTACAACACACACCAGGCCCCAGTCCCACAGCACAGCAAGGAGGAGCATCCCCCACACCCCACAGCCACGTGTCAGCCACCGCAGTGCACAACGACAGCCGAAAGGCAGACATCACGGTCCACAGCAATCGGTGTCAGTGGGTGTCCAGCCACCCCACGACCCACAACACCCCCCACCCCCACAGACCTGCAACATGGAGCACCCCCGCTTAGAGCCATGTGGCATCCAGTACAGTGCACGCACGAACAACTTGCAGGTGGGAAACTGGACAGGGCTGGATTACTGGAGGCATGAGGACCATAACACGACCAACACATGGGACATGTCACGTAGCAGACGAACACGCAGCACCGCCCACCGTCACGAACAAGTGAACAATGTGCACACGGACATGAACAACAGACTCACACCCCACATGACCCATCACAGACATAGCAACACCCAAGGAGCCACGTCTGCATGCACAAGCCACACTGAATATAGTCCCACACGGCAGCCACTGTGCAACTCATCACACACAACCGAAACACCATTGAAGTCCTGTCCATGTAGCCCCTACTGCCTGTCAACCACACACCCCACAACTACGCCTATGTAAGACAAACAACACTAGACGCAACAGAGCGGAACAACATAAATGCACACGAACACCACTGAACCCATCAAACTCACAGACACACCATGCACATACAACATACCATCCATCCCATCCGTCAGCCCCAGTCTCATGAAAGGCATGTCATCCGCACAGCTGCCACACATACAGCAGTCACGCTAAGATACATGCCCATGACCAACCATGTGCCAGAAGTCAATGAAGCGCACGACACACTGTGAGCAACAACACACAACATGGGCCACACCCCCCGAGCACTGCAGTGATGCACATGGCACAGGGCAGCACGCACACCAAGGAGATGGGACAACTGCAATACGTTGGCTGGCACACAACTATCACTCACTCATAACGATGCGTCCAATGCCATGTCCAGTAATCACAACAGACAGCAAATATGCAGGCCATGTCAAGCATGCACACACCTCAAACCATGCACTGTCATGCTGCCACAACACATGTCACGTTCGGCACCCATGGCTCACAGCATGTACCCCAAAAGCATATTCCCTCCCAAATGCGAATCTGGGGCATGGCCCCCATGTTGCCATATGCGTTCCTAAGCGTTCCATTTGAACCCCAAAAGCATATTCCCTCCCAAATGCGAATCTGGGGCATGGCCCCCATGTTGCCATATGCGTTCCTAAGCGTTCCATTTGAACCCCAAAAGCATATCCCCTCCCAAATGCGAATCTGGGGCATGGCCCCCATGTTGCCATATGCGTTCCTAAGCGTTCCATTTGAACCCCAAAAGCATATTCCCTCCCAAATGCGAATCTGGGGCATGGCCCCCATGTTGCCATATGCGTTCCTAAGTGTCCCATCTGAACACCAAAAGCAAAGTACAAACCAGACCCAGGATGGGCCAGGAGCCCGCATACACCAGAGTCACAATAAGTAGGGGCACAGCAAAACACCCATCGGCATGGCCAATCCGTCCCATGCCACATGTGCACAGCACACAGTCCCATTGCCAAGCACACACAACTACAGATGCTACAGCCACACACACGCCTCCGGGAAACCCATGTACGAGATTGCACGAACTGTCAATGTCAGACGACAAATACATACTTCGCCAGGTGCAACACAATAACAAATCTCATTCTCTCCACAGGTGACGAACTGCTGGATGCTGGGGATGGAGCCAGCAGCCAGCACAGCCAGCCTACAAGCCCCCAACGAGGACACACGGATCTGGAGGATCTGTCCTCCTCTTCGGACACGGACCACCAAGCAGGCCCATCTGGTGTGGCAGGGCCCAGCCGCTCCCAGGACCCCTCCTACCCACCAACCCATCATCCAGGGCTGCTGAACATTCCCAGCCCCCTGCTGCCACTGTCGTTGCGGCCACACCCACGGTCATTGTGGCCACTACCACTGCCGCAACCGCCACCATCGCCGCACCGACCACCACCGCCGCCACCACCGCCACGTCTTCGCTGGCACCAGCCCCAGCGCAGGTGGTGGCCCGGCCGACTGGATCCACCCTGGGAGCCACAGCGAGGACCGTGGTGAGCAATGTGGCTAGTGGGCAGGGCCGGTGGCAGCAGGACTGGTAGGAGGAGCAGGGTCAGGGAAACGCCAGCCTCCCTGGGAGCCATGCCCTGCCTCAAATGGCCAGAGTCCTTGGGGCCTATGAAGAGGCCCAAGGACAATGGGTCCCGTCTGCTTCAGACACGCGTGAGGTGCTGGGGGTGCTGAGGTCCATGGACGCCCGTATGGACCAAATCGTGGACCTCATGGGACAGCTGGTGGTGGCGGTGAGGTCACAGCCAGGGACAGCAGCTCCCCCTCCGCCACCACCTGCCGGGGCGCAGGGTGGAGCAGCAGTGTCCAGTTCCCCTGCGTCCACAGCCAGTGAGCACACCTCAACCACCAGCATGTCGCAAGCAGGCACCCCCTCGCAAACGTGGAAGGGGCCGTCCGAAGTGGAAACAGATCTCCCGGGAGGACTTCGCACGCTCCAAGCGCAAGTGAGGCAGCCAGCCAGCCTTCCGCCAGCCTTCCTTGACCAGCCACTGCATTGACTTGGACTACGATCCCACTCCACACAGCCATCTGGATGGCATGTGTGTGTTGGACTATGGACATAGAACCAGTGGGTACACCCTGATCATCACGCAGCCATGACCGACAGCTCATTGTCACTGCACGCACCACTTTTGTCATCACCTTACACACAATCACATGTCACAGTTTGTAATAAATGCACCTTTTTCACTAACTGCTGTTTGTGCCCTGTGTTTTATTTGTACGGAATACAACGGCCACCTTGGGCGGAAAGGCACCTGATGCGTGGCATGGCAATTGAATCCGGAGGGCCTGTAGGGACCTAGGGGTGGGAGACAGAACAGGAGCACATTCAATGAGTGTGTCACACACCCATCACACAGTACATGTCAACAACTACAAGCAATGTACACACATCGCACAGAGCAATAGGGCACAATGCCACAGCCACCAACAGTGGCATACTACCCTGGCCATGGAGCGTTGACACACAGCACGCAGTGAACAAACGGCCACCCTGACACAGCACACACACACCTGCACAGATACAGCCACATCAGCCGTCGTACATGGACACTCACCGTCAAGTGAAGTAGCGGGCGATGAGCTGCTGCCGCACATTACCAGCTTCCTCCTCTCCGCTGTCCTCCTCACTCGAGCTGTCCTGGTCTGCGGGCTGGGGCCCTGGTTGATCTCCGTCATCCACGATGAGGGGGATCTGCTTCCGAATGTCCAGATTGTGCAGCATGCAGCACGCCACCACTATCTGGCACACCTTCTGTGGGGAGTACGCCAGCGCACCCCGGTGCGGTCCAGGCACCTGAACCTGGACTTGAGGAGGCCAAAGGTACGCTCGACCACACGTCTGGTCCTCCCATGTGCCTCATTGTAGCGATCGTCTGCTGGGGTGCGAGGATTCCTCAATGGACTGAGCAGCCATGCCCCATTCGGGTACGCAGAGTCACCTGGGTGTGAGGGACACAGAGAACCGTTGCAATTCCAACTGGACAGGGGACAGCATCGCACAACCAGCACGCTACACCACTCCACATACTCACCGACAATACAGGCACGATCCTGTTGCATATTGGACATCAGTCGTGGCAAGATGCTGTTGCGCATTATGTGTGCGTCATGGGCCGAGCCTGGGAACTTTGCACACACGTGGGTGATCACCATGTCCGCAAGGCACACCACTTGCACATTCAGGGAGTGCGTGTGCTTCCTGTTGCGGTACAGGTGCTCAGTGGCCTGTGGTGGAACAAGGCCGACATGTGTGCAGTCAATGGCTCCAACGACGTGTGGGATTCTGCCAAGGGCATAGAATGCACCCTTCACTGCCGCCAATTCACGAGCCCTGGGGTAGCGGATGTACCTGTTTCGGTACAGCATCATGGCTGCCAGTACATCCCTCAGCACCTTGCTGAACATGGGCTGGGACATCCCTCCTCCAATGCCCACTGTGTGCTGGAATGACCCAGTGGCGAAGAAATGCATGGCGGCCATCACCTTAGCCGTGGGGGTGACAGCAGTCGGATACACCCTGCGGGGACGGAGATGGGGTTCTAACATGGCACACAGTCGATGCAGGGTTGGCCTGTCCAGCCGAAACTTCCTAATAACCTCTGTATCGTCCATGTCCGCCAGCAATTGGTATGGGCGGTCAATGTTCGGTCTCCGCCTAGGGACAATGGCAGAGGACACATGTCAAAGCAACACGACACATAGCAATTTCGCATACACATCACTGACATGACTGAGCAAGCACATGAGCCACAGCCCAGCTGTCAAGCTGGGACGGCACGGCCACAATACACTTACACAGGTCTCCCAACAATGGCAATGGCTAGTGATACGAACCACTGCCATGTGCATGCACATGGGGATCTAGGCCCCAATGACTTGCGGGGCGTGCTGATGGGGACTGACTGCATATCCGTCAAGCGGCAACGCCACGGCAACATGAATGTCTGCTGAGCATGGAACTGCTTCCGCGGCTGGATGAGTATGGCACACGACGACGACGATGTGGGCACAGGCTGAGCGGCCAAAACAAGTGGGACCTGTGGCACGAGGGGATATGAGACAGTAGTAGGTGTCAGCACTGCACCCTATGTACAGCACTGTACGGATCACACCTCCCGAAACATTGACAGGTGTCCACATTGACAGCCCCATGCCAAGACGGCTGTGTGCTTGCAGTCACACGTCACAGGTGAGAGGTTACATTGCACGTGCCAGGTGGCAGACGTACATAGTGGGAGCTGGCATGTGTGTGCATGTGTCTCCTGTTCAGGATCCACCAGATGGGCGCTGACTCTGTACTGACCATTGGACACAGCATGTTCCGTGGAAGGCTTGTGTGTGTGGGATGGTGGCACTGGATGTGCCTCCGTTGGGTGGGGGCCATGCACAGGGCGGGTACGTCGATGATTGCGCATTGTTGGTCACGGTGGGTGCACCAACTGAAGATGTGTTGCCCTGTGTTCAATTCCTATGTCCGCATGATGATGGACTGTAGATGTGGGCAGACTACACATTGGTCGATGTGCTGTCTATATGCATGTGCCTTCACACCAGGCACAGCTGCCCCTGCACATGTGACCCCTGCTGGACTCGCTGCTGGGTCTGTGGAGCTGATGCACATTCTGCGCGTGGGGCGGACAGCTCTCCTCACTTCCCTCATTGCGCATGTCATGACTTTGCCGCAGGTGACATGGATCATGGAGGGCCCACATGTACGCGTGGGTAGGCTACACATGATTGTACACTGGTCGCCACCCCCAGTCAGTGTTTCGAATGGGAAGGTTGTCGTGCTGGTGGTATGTTCGATGTGGCGGATGGGCGGGCCTAGGTGCGGGCTTACATTCCGGACATGGGGGGTAGTTGGATTGGCGACTAGTTGCAGTACACACGGGACACGTCTCTTCCTTTCCACATCTGGGTCATCCCTTGTACTTACTGACAGTGATACAGTCATCTTCGCCCCAGCCCTCATGTCCTCCCCTCGCTCCCCCAATATGCATGCTCACCTGCGAGGCTAGCGCTTGCACAGGCAGCCCCAAGCTCGCACCAGAGAGGGCAAGGAGTGTATGTGTGGGTCCAGTTGCACGAGTGGGCTGTCTCAGGGTATGATGTGTGGCGGGACGCCGTCCACCTGCGTGGTGCCCCAAATGGAGACCCGGCCTGCATGGACTATGCATCACAGTCTTCGCCTTCCGGATCCGCCACCTGCGACACCCAGTGGCTGTGGCTGCCCTTGCGGCCAGGCCGCGTCCGTCTGCGGCTGATGGCCCACACATTCACTCTTTGGCCTCTCTGGGGAGGGCTCGGGGTGGTGGCGCACGCGCTTGCACTTAGTCGCAATGGCATGTGGCGTGGTTGGTATGATGGGCAATGGATGGGATGGTGCGAGCCACCTCCCGTGACGTCAGTGCTGCTCGTGCTGTGGTGCGTCCCCCTACACTTCCATTTGACTTGTGCCATGCTAGACGTTGAGGTTCTATTGCCTGCGTGATATGACCAGGAGGAGCGCGAGGAGACCTCTCACACACCATGCTCCACTGCCATCCCGTGCCCTGTATCGCCTGTGCGGATTGACTATGTTGGGGTTACACCTGGTCGACTGGGGCTGTGTGTGCCTTGTCAAGGGGCATGGCGGGCGCACAACAGGATCCAGCTTGTCCACAGAGGGTGGGCTGAGGTGCGCCTGGTACCGCTTTGTACGTGTGCCCGGCTGCTGTGCACACACGTGTTCACTCCCCCGATAGGTGTCCTCTCACAATGCCCAGGGAAGCGGTGGTGTACTGTTCATGAGCCCTCCCAACACGGCGTGCTCCAACTTGGCATGTGCGCATCTACCCGTCGCACCCACCCACCTGAGCACTGCGTCCATACGACTTCACACGACACATGTGTGTCTTCCACAGTAGTGCTACTCATTTGCGTTGACATCCAATACCAGTGGACTACATGGTCATGTCACGACTGCCGTGTACTTCACATACTCTCATCCTCTCTCATTCGTACTTGTGAAATGAGTCAGCGGAGACAGTTTTGGTTTCAAACATTATATTGAGTCTTCTGTCCTCTGTGATGCAGTATAGTGGACACTACTGGCAGCGGAATACATGTTGAGGATATACTGAGCATGATTGCAAATGGGATAGGGTGTGGGGTTACATGTGATTGGCTGTTGCATGTGGGATGTGGGCTTCAGAGTGACATCTGCTTGGCCAAGGCTGTGCTAATGTACATTTACGTATAGCTGCGGAGCTGCGGACTTTGACACAGACGGTATACATGTAGCCTACCAGACCGCTTGGCATCATGGGCACAGTCCATCTCAGTTCCATGTGACAGGTTTGCTGCGGTTGTTCCTCATGCACGCGTGCATGTGAGATGACATCAGGGCATGTGCTTGCGTGCATGCAGCGGCGTGCCACTTGTTGTTGCACTGTGGTGGTTACTGGACATGTCACAGTCACTGGGGTCGTGTTGTTGTTGTATGCACTTGTCGTCCATGCAAAGGTCCTGGTATGGGATTCCCGGGGCGGGGGTGGGAGGGGTGCAGCACCCACAGACTCCAGGTGACCTATTCATGTCCACTGAGCGGTGTGTGTGTCCATGGGCGCTGGATCCATGTCGTGTCCTGGTTGTTCATGCAGTTCCGTCCATGTGGGTGCGATACACAGAGCCCATGCCACTGCCTCCCACGATGCATGCGGTGTTCCTGGATGTGATGGGGAACAGTGTGCATGTCCCGGTCATATCCGATGTCATGGCGATGTCGTTGATGGTGTGGTTACAGTTGCCGGTCGTTTGGTATGGCTGTTGTGGTGGTGACTGGCCAGTCCGTGCGGAAGCTAAGCATGGGTGCGGGGTTGGACATCATAGGTCACTCTGGGAACCTGCGTTGTGGTCCGACGAATTTACAGGTTGTCAGGTATGCGATGCCGTCCAGCAGGGCTTCCATGTCATTGGTGGTGTACATGTTTGCCAGCCAATGTAGCGGATGGAGGCTGTCAAGGTGTTGTTCGTAAGTTGTCCCTTGGAGGACCATGATGGGGCATGCTGGGTGACATTCGATGTAGCTGTTCTCGATGATCCGTCGTGTGGAGGCACAGTGGTCCCATTTCAGTGCGGGTGCGATGTTGGCCACATACGCCATGCCCCCATAGGCAGAGCAGGCCCTGTCGTGCGCGTCCAGAGGGAGGAGTAGTGGTAGCAGGTCCGCCTTCAGACATGCCGGGTTGGAGAGGCATATCTCGACGGGATGCTGGTAGGGACACCTCCGACAGTAGAAGACGGGCATGACGCAGCTGAACAATGTGATGCGGTAAGTCAGTCGGTAACTTACGTTCAGCAGGGACAGGAGATCGCATCCCAATGTATGGAACAGGTTGGTTTTGTACAGCTTGAGCTGTTCGGCGTAGTTGGGTAGGTGTGTTGCGGTTGCCATTTCGCAGCGGTTCGTTGAGGTGGCGTGCTCCGGCTGTGTGTGCAGTCTGCAATGTGCACGCTCCGAGGTTGCTGTGAGCTCTGTGTAGTCGTAGGGAGACAGGACTTGTGTTCTGTTGGCTTGTTTGGAGGACACGGGCCCTCTTCCCACATGCTTCTCAGACAGTTCAAGGTCAGTGATGTGTGACTCCTTCCAATTAACTTGCATGTGGCCGACATGGGGGAGTGTTTTCTTCTTTCTTCCCCGTCCGTTGTGTGCTTCTGTGATATGCGCTATCTGCCCTGTGGTCGGTCTCCTCGGCATGCCTGTGTTGGTCTATTCTTGGACAATGGCTGTATTCACCGGCTTCTGTCGTAGGGCTGTGGTTTCGGAGTTGGAATGGAAGGTCATTCAGTGCTGTCTGCTCTCCCTTGTGTGGGCGGCAGGCTGCCTTTCCGCTCTGCGTTGGGCCTTGTGTGTGAATGTTATTCTTGGGCCACCTGTTGTCGGTCCCCGGGCTCTTTGGTGTTCCGTTTTATATGTCTTGTTCATATGTGCAGGGTGGTATGGGTGTTTCTGTGTGGTACTGGCGTTCCTCTTCCCGAAGGGCCCTGCTTCTCCTAGTTGGTGTTGCCGCCGCTGTGTGCTACGCCATGTTTGTTACACTGGGGTGTGTCCTGCTGTTGCGTGTCTTCACTGACATGTGTGCGTCGGTTGTGTGGCGTTGGGTGTTGTCCGTGAATTGGGCGTTGGGGACATGTCTGTGGCAGGCCTGTCACGTGTCATGTGCGTTCGGGGTGGGGCTGATGTGTGTGCTGCTTGGTTGTGTCCCTGTGTCTGTGTGCGACGCATGCATGGCGCTGCGGTTGGCCTCTGCGTTGTGCGCATGTGTGGCGGCGTCATCGGCGCTTTGGGGCCGTGACGGGGTGGTTGGTTCCTAGTCCCAGGTGGTGTGGACACATGTGTTCCGCGATGTTACGATTTGGCCTGTGTGTCATATGTGGATGCAATGGTGGATGTGTAGTGTACACGCGCTGGTGGGGGTTGTCCGCTTTTTCCGCCCTTGCACTGTGTGCGCTGTTTGCGTGCACTTGTTGTGTGTGTGCCTACCTGCGTCTCCGCGGTACGTTGCGTCCTTGGTGGTGCATCAGCAGAAGCATGGGGAGGGCCTGCAGTGCTGGATTCATGCTCGGGGAGCCGCTTCTTCGTTGTCCGTGCTCGGCATCCGTGTTACCGCTTCGGTTTCTCGTACGGTATCTCTTGGCCATGGGAGCCGTTTGTTTGCGGCATTGTAATTTATGCGCCGGGCGGGGCGTGTTTCGTCGGACGGTGTGTGTCAGTTGAGCTGCGCCGCTACGTGTACGGGCGCACTTTGATGGCGGACGGTGTTGCTGGCTTGCCGGCGGTGTTTGGCCTACTTTTCGCATCGTAATTGGACGTGCGTGTGGACTGCTGCGTGCCGGCGGTAACTGGTGCTTTTTGCATCCGCCAGCACGGCGGTGGTGCTTCCGCCCGCCATCGTAATGTGCCCCCTAGTGTCTCTTTTTCCTTAATCAAATTTATACAGCTCTATGAAGTAACCCTGTTTTGAAAGCCCTATCATTGATGCCCTTGCCATAAAAAAGTGAATGTACTCTCTGGATTCTATCTGCAAAAGTACCATCAGGAAATGTTTGGGGGTAATTCACAGATTTTTTAGCCTTCAATAGTTCTGTTAGTTCATTTTTATTTTTATGCAACAAGGGGGCTATATGTAATACGTTTAGATGGCAACACCTGTTTAAAGATCTGCTTGTATTTTCTTTAATTTTAATTGATTTTCGATTTTTTACCAATGATGCGTGAACACTACATTCATTTCACGGTAGGTGCAGCAGTCGGAATTCCATCTGAATCTCATTGCATAGTATTGCACAATATGTGCTAACAACAGCACAAGTCATACCAACAATAGTCCTAGTGTTTCTTTAAAACATTAACCAGGTCTGGGAGCATGTGAGGAAGAAAATATAGTTTTCCACAGATGGTGTGAAGGTACAAACTGGAGATTGAATATTTCCTGGATTGGTGGTAAGTTGATTTAGCATCATCAATGTTTGTTAAGGCTATTGATTGAACAAGGTCTTATTGAATATCTAGTTTGTCCAATTCAAGGCTTAAATTTCAACGCTAAAGATGAGTTGATGGAGAAAAAGGTGAGCCAGTTTGATGCCAGAAAGGTGGAAGTAGTACTTAAGCCCCAAGGCCATGGCACTATCGAATTACTTAACCAGCCGCTTACTGTCTGAAGAGCCTAGAGCAATACCTGATGCCCACATAAAAATCTCCATCATGGCAATGTCCATTAGAGAACAATTAGAGAAATAGTAACAATTGAGTCATGCAATCTTTGAGCATCCAAAACAAGGCCATTGGTGGTTGTTTGGTGATCCTCTGATGTAACATGTAGAGTTAAAACAGATGCCTTATATGCTACAGTATCATTTGCATGTAGTTCTTTCAACCTGATCAGTAGCAATTTTGCTTTAGAAGAGTTGTGGTCTGTGGAGGTAACTTGATGTCCTCATTGTAAAAAAAGAGTTCCCAAAGGTGATGCAATTCAACCAGGTGGGCAGCAAGTGGATGAGCATCGTGGCCAGTCCCTGGCTATCCATCCTTATGACCAGACATCCTAATGGCTCAATGGCTCAACATTAACGCACTATGTGCTGTGCTGTTGTTGAATTCAGAACCAGGTTCAGTGAACACAAATCAGCAGTACGTACAGGGAAAGTGGCAGCTCCCATAGTTCAACACTATCATGATAAAAGTCCAACAGAAAATGACCTTAGATGGTTTATCTTAGAAAAGACAAGGCCAATCGGTTGAACAGACCCGCAAACAGAGAGAAATTTATTGGATCTTTTTTCTCAATACAGTTAAAGAAGGGCTCAATGAAGAGATCATTTGGATGGTCACCTAAATTGAATCGTAATTATACTATTCTGTGTGGTAGGTTTGCCACTTGGATATATTAATCTCTGTCATGTTGACATGAGTATTTTGCAGGCTTTAATCCTAAATGGCCATATTGTCCTCTTCTAGCCAGATCTTTAGAGAGTCTGCAATAACCCCGCCATTACATAAGCCAGCCTACAGAATACATTAACTGCATCTACCATGAAGATAAATTGAATGAAGACATGCAGGTTTTCGATAGAAAAAGATCCTATAAGACTGTTAATCAAATATCCTGTTACACATAAGATCTAAATCATAGTTCAACATTCCTGGCATACTAGTTTCATATATATGAGGATTTTTTTTATCTATGTGGTGTTTCAAATGATCTCGTCCGCATGTGCCAGCTTTAGCTGTTCATTAAGGTATTAATCACCTAATTTGGATTCCTCCAATTATTGACATCAGTAAGAGATCAGACCGCGCCATGTTCCAAGAGGGCGCCTGAGATTACATACATATTTTGTACCCATTTATCTAACTGTTTTGAGTACGAGACATTAGCTCAACAAATTATTTTTTTATGTATATGCATCCTTTCTGTCCAACTTTGTATCGTACATTAGACAAGTTTTTGGATGCCATCAATAATATAAATGGATCGTGAGGCTTCTTGTGAGTATTAGATCACCACTAAAAAATGGCGCTGCTTTCTGTTGCACATCGCCAAGCAGGCTCCAATGGTGTTGCAATTCTTGCGATACTGCTTACTCATTCCGGAAATGAGCGCAGCATTTTAAAACGCTAAAAACGATGCACTTTTCCTTTTGGCGCATAGGACAGGTAGCAAGCAGCTACGTGTGATGGAACTTCGACACTAAGGTAAGCCCATAGAAGCCACCTGTCAATATTGTTTAAAGTACCTTATACTGTTTTGCCGTATCGAGCAGGCTCCTAGTCTAACTGTAATACTGGCAGGCATTCGACTGTTACTAATGAAAACACCGTTATACACGCTTTAGTGTAGGTTGTGAAAAAAACTTTAAGGAAAACGGGATGCTTTACAAAAAAAAAGGTGGCTTTATTTAAAAGCAATCACAGACATGGTGGTCTGCTGACTCCAGCAGGCCACCATCCCTGTGATTTTTGCGATTCCTAGGGGGTCGCAAATTGCGCCCTACCTCATTAATATTCATGAGGTAGGTCATTTGCGATCCCCTAGGAATTGCAGAAAGTGTTCAACACACTTTCATGCATGCCAATTTGTGATTTCCTAATTGTGAATCACAAGGATTCGCAATTAGGAAATAACAAAGTGGGGTCTTCATACATCTGGCCCCTTAAATTCTAATTTTCTTGATTATAACTCTCGATCTGAGGGTCTTGGTGCTAAATGTTGTCCATGATGTACAGATTTTCTCCTGACAAGGATTTAACTCTTCAGTGCTTAGTTAAAGTCCTGGCCTGGCCCTGGATCCATAACCAGTTGCTCATCTGAAAGTATTCATTCATACTATTGCCCCCTTGTGTACGCAGAATAGACAGTCATCTACCATACCATGAATATCAATTTAAATTCTGTTTCGGTGTGTCTATCTTAATGCAATCTAACTCACGGAAGACAGAGTTTCTGATCTTTAGTAATTCTTGGTTCTTCCACCTGGTGACCAGACATGTTAGGGCTTCCTTCTCCTCCTTCACAGACGGGACAATATTTGGGCACTATCTTTGACCACAGCTGTCTTTTGAGACCCATATTTACAAGTTAACATCCTCCTGTTTTCTTTTAGTTAGTATCTTTACGAGAGCACTGTATTTTCTACTCAGTTTCATCTAGGAAGACACTGGTTTGTACAATGATCACTTCCAGGTTGAACTAGTGCAATGCCTTGCTTGATGGCTTACCTAGCCATCTGACTAAATAACTTCAGCTTTTTCAGAATGGCTCAGTCCATTTCGTTTTGGGTTTCAGTAAACATACCTATAATACTCCCTGTCTTGCTTTGCTTCGTTGGCTTCTATTCCAGAAAAAGAGAGTCTTAAAACACTTTGATTTTATCAGAAGGCCATCATGATGACTCGAACAACAGATACATGTCTTCTCTTTTCACTAAATATAGTTAAGGTCAGATGCTAATGTCTAGCTCTCATTACCTATGTGTTGGAAATTACCCTCTCTGCAGGTTCACCCCCCAACCTTTTGTCTTACTCCTCCTACTTTTTGCTGAATTTGCTTTTGTTGGTTTTAGGACTCAGTGTACTTTGCAACTGCTAACCAGTGCTAAAGTGCTTGTACTCTCTCCTTAAGGCAAGGTAGAATAGGCTGATACCCAATTGGCGCATTTAAATTACTTATTAGCCCCTAGTAAAGGGCCCTACATGGGCCCAGGGCCTGTAGATTAAACGCTGCTAGTGGGCCAGCAGCACTGATTGTGCCACCCTCTTAAGTAGCCCTTTAAGCAGGTCTCAGGCCTGCCATTGCAGAACCTGTGTCTCTGTGTTTAAACTGCCATGTCGACCTGGCAAAATAAACCTCAGCCAGACCCGAACCTTCCTTCTTAATACATATGTCCCCCCTAGCGTAGGCCCTGGACAACAAGAGGGCAGGGTGTATTGTGTTTAAAAAGTAGGACATGTACTTTTAAGTTTTACATGTCCTGGTGGTGGAAAACTCTTAAATTCATTTTCCACTACTTGCAGGCCTTAATCTCCTATAGAATAACATTAAAGTTGCTTTATTACATTTTATAAGTGTCATTTCCTAATGGGAAGAGATGACCCTTTCAAGTTTGCTGTCTCTGGAATCACAATTTTAAATCCTAACTTATGGTGAAGTCAGATTTTAAATTGCAATTTTGAAAATTCCACTTTTAGAAAGTTGGCATTTTCTAGCTTTAGCCATTTGATTCTGCTGCCTGTCTTTGATCACATGTCTAGGGCAGGTCACAGCTGGGTTTTTATGGGAGCTTCGATGTGCATTGATGGACCAACTTGGCAGGATTGGAGGGAGGAATTTAGGGTGTGTTTGTGACTTACTCTTATTTGGATTGTGGTTCCTGCTTGGACAGAGTGCATTCCTCCGCCAACCAGAAATCCAGTTTTTAACATTGTGACACCCTGACAACACCAGTAGGCCTGCCGTATATATAAGGACATACCCTATATTGTAATGTTACATCTGACATAGGTGAGACAGGCATTGTGACCATAGGGTTCAGGACCCTTTAAGGGTGAAATGTGATATGAGGATGTACCCAATGCTATTTTCATCTACCTGATGTGCTTATTTGTAATTTAATGGACAGTATTTGGCAGTGTGTGTGCAATAAATGTATTTTTCTTTTTTAAAAGAAAAAGCACTGACTGGACAATAATTTATTGGTTGTTTTTGCGTGCTAGCGAATTGGAATTCCTAGCAGACACCACCTCTCCTGATTAGGCCTTGGACTACATGCTTCGCATCGTGTCATGTGCTTTAATGGGGTAATTGGTTACCAGTAAACCACAACTGCCAGCGTATCACTTACACAGGACTCACATCCGTCACAACTAATAACCCAATTTCTTACAATCATCTACGTGCACTGTAGTGACTATGTGTCATACATTTGGGGCTTGAGAGTTCTAAGTACCTGTCACCCCAAAAGCATCCCAAATCAATTTTTGACCATCCCTTTATGCTTCCATGAATAAAAAAATAAGTAGGAAGGCTAACGACGGATCAAGCCGCCTAGGTTGGTTTGTGAGGGTTTGTCCTATAATTTTTTTGAAATCCATATATTTGAGATACCTGGGCCTCCAGAACATTATTCGACACAAAGAAGTTCTCAATTCTTCCTCGGGCTGTTATGTTCATATTCTTATAGCTAGTCAGCTCTTTATTAAATGAAAATAATTATGCCAGTTCAAATTAACACAAATCTCTTTGTACATTGCAAAAGACAGACACGCTCATTGTACTGAAATTTGAAATGAATATACAATGGAATATTTTCTGTAAATGATCAAATAAAAGCGCGCTTCTGTTGGGTTTTCATTTTAACATGCTTTTGAAGCAAGCTGCCAGGTGGATCAAAATAATGTGGCTGGTTGTCACCGCATAATTTCTTTACAAAGTGTAAATGTGTAATGTCTAACGGCTCTTTCAGTAGTACTTCTATTCAGAAAAGAGAACTGAAGTTTATTTCAGAGTACTGCTTAACATGAAAAGAAGGTAGAGGGAGGGAGATGTGCCTTGGATGCCAATACAACTCTGCCAAAAGTTTGACATTGCAGAGGCGCGAGCTTGTTTAGGTCAAATTTAAAGGAGCACGATTTTGTTGCTTTATTCCCCAAGAGGATGTATGTAAAAATCACAAGAACACCACGCACACTGTTGCAATTCGCGCATTTGTCTGTCTGTTCTCGAGAAATGGCAGAGTCCCTGCAGTTCCCCCTGCTGAGAAAACAAGTATTCTTCTCTGAAAGAGCTTGGCACCGCGGCCTTATTTTTCAGAATATTGCTAATTCCGGATAGAGTGGTTGTTATCTTCTTGCGTTTTGGAAAGTGTGATATTTATGCGTTTTCTGAATACATCGTGCCGCAGGTGAAAAACGAATAGCAGCACATCTCGAGTCTTTCAATACTTTAGGAATAGAGATGAGATTAAACTGAACTTCATGCTGAGAGATTGAGGACTGGTGAATGTGCCGCAAATTACATGATACCAACACACAGATCACTTTCTAGTACCTCAAATTGCAGTATAAAGAATGAATAAAATGTGATGAAGGGATTCATGAACACGATTCTTGACATATTTGTAAAAACGTAAATAATGATGCATTTTAAAATAATTAAACCCCAGCTCCTCACTGCAGTCTAAATGGAGTCACTCGTTCAGTCACATTTGGAATAGTGCGTGTTATTTTATTTGGGCCTACACTCTAATTAACAAATTCCAATTTCAAGCTTGCTGTCAAGAACATTAAGCATATGGTTCATCACTTGGTACTGTTAGTTACTAAGCTATAAATTGCACTGAGAATCAACAAAACAATCGTTCTTTTTCTTTGATTTTTCCTTTCTCCAAAATGTCACGAGGATTACACGAGCCATTTACGTTCTTTAGTAATGACATTTTATTTCGAATATGGATTTCCTAGCTACTTTCTGAGTTCTTGGTTTGTAGTTATTTTTTCCGATTTATCTGTATGTGGGAAGCTTACCATATGGAACATTTTTCTACAGAAGGAATCGTGGATTAAGGGAGGCAGGTGGGTGCTAAGAAGTTTTTAATGTTTTGAATAACATGAGTATACCAGTATAAGATTTATTTTAGAAATCACTATAGCCTCTTTTAGATTGCACGACTGTTCTTCCCCATGTTCTTTCTTCCATTTTGAATTAATCCATTTGACAGTGTCTAGGCTCCTCTTCATAGAGAATAGTATAGAAATGGGAAACATCTGCTGTAGTTCATGATTTTCAGTATTTAATTCATGTACATTTGCAGAAATAAAGCGGCAGATTTACCAAAAAGTGCCGCAGTGCGGCAACGCAAGCCCTTTGGCTCCACCACGCTGCAGCACTTTCAAAGCACAGGAATGCGACATATTTACAATAATATGTTGCATTCCTGTGGTCTCCCCTGTACTGGCTCACAAACAGCTGCCATGCGCCAGCGCAGGCACCCTGCACCATGGTGCAAGGGTGCCTGCGGCATGGGGAGATTGTTTTTGGGCAGGAAGGGGCACCTTCCTGCACAAAAACAATCACTACAGGCATTTTCCTCTTTCAATGCGTGCTGTAGAATGCAGCACGCATTGAAAGAGGAAAAAAACTAGGAGAAATGAAAATATTTCTCCTCATTGCGCCTCGCTACGCCAACCCTAGGGTGGCGTAGCATTCTGACGCATTTCCAGGTTTTCGATTCCTCATAAATCTGGAAATGTGTCTGGTTCCATGGGTGTTGCGTGGGAACACCCACAGCAACACCCATGGAACGCCCCTTTCACGCAAAGTGTTGCGTGTAAAGGGGTTGTATTTACAAGGACAGGAAAAGTCACGCAGGGTGTCTCTTCCTGTCCTTGTAAATATGGGGCAGTGAAATGAGCCGCCGGTGCGTCACAAAAAGTGACGCACTGGTGGCGCAAGGGGCTTGTAAATCTGCCCCAAACTATTTTAGCATTAGTTCTGTGTTATGAATGAATGCATGAAAGAAAGAAGGAAAAAGAAAGAAAGGAAGAAAGAAAGAAAGAAAGAAAGAATATTTATAAAACACACAATTACCCCAAAAAGAGGCATTGCGGCACTAAGCGGAACTGATTGATCCAACCAAAACAACTGGATGGAAGAATTGAACAGGTGCGTTTTTGACAATTTTCTAAATTTAGTTAAACAGCATTCTACAGGTATCATAAGAGGAAGGGAGTACCATATCTTGCCTGTTAGTTACCACTGCAAAGGAGAGACCACCTACTCTGAATCTCATAAACCTATTCTTAGAAATTGGGTTATGTGACTGTGTTATAAGCCTTGGTCAAGCAGCAACACACAATCCCTGTCAGGATAAGGGGCAGGCAAACCCTAAATTAACCTGTGCTCACCCTCTTGTAGCTTGGTACTGAGCAGTCAGGCTTAACTTAAGAGACAATGTATACAGTATTTGTGCAACACATCAAACAGTAAAATAGTGACAACACCACTCAAAAAGATTCCACTCCAAGTTAGACAAGATAGGTCTTAATTTAATAAATAAAACAAGACCAAAACAATAAAAATCCAATGAGCAAAAGTCGAGATGTGAATTTGTAAAGAATAAATGAAAAACTTGCACTTAGAAGAAAAAGCAACTATGTGGGATATCTTGTTGCGCCGGACTGGGGCAAAGTCAAAAGTTCAGGGTGATTACTTTGGAGCGCAGGCCAAATACAGAGACCTCGCAAGTCGCGCTGAACAAAAGTACCTTGATCCTTGTTGCAACATGAAGATGCGGGGTGCGTCGGTGTTGATCCTGCAATTGAGGTGATGCGTTGATTTTCTCCATGCAACAATGGTGATGTGCTGGTTCCAAAGGCGAAGCGCGGTTCGAGATGCAATGGTTCTAAAGCTGATGCACCGGGTTTCTCCACGAAGTTGAGGAGATGCCTCGATCGTCTCTCTCCAGTGGGACGATGCAGTCGTTCCGATGCGGGAGTTCTGATGGTGATGTGCTGGTTACGAGTGCAATATGCCAGTTCTGTTCCTGCAACAGCAGTGGTGTGTCAATTCTGCTCTTGCAGAAGAGGATGTGTCAGTTCCGCTGGAGCAAGCACCTGGTTCTACTTCCAATGGGCCAGGCACAGGAGAGGGATGGAGGGCTTTGATGTCCCTGAGTCTTAGAACAGGCGACTAGTCAGCTAGCCGTTGGAGTCACTCTGGGTTTAGTGATGGAGGTCTAGTCTTTACTCAGTCAGAGAGAACAGCAGGCAGCAGGGCAACACAGCATGGCAGCAGTGTTCCATGGCAGCAGTCCAGCAGTGTGGCATTCCTTAAGCACAGACGTTTTTCTTTCTGGCAGAGTGGGTTCAGGCCCACAAGTTTACTGAGTTGGTAGGGTCTGAGGCCCAGTACATTTACCCAATTGTTCCCTTGAAGTGGAAGTGACTTAAAAAAAGGGTCTTTGAAGTGCACAGAGGTCATTTCTTCCTGCCCTGGCTCCAGACTCACTGCATGGGGGGTATGCAGTGTGTTGACCGGACACAACCTTTTTAGGTGTAAGTGGGAGGCTATGCCCAGCTCCTCCCTCCCATCCTCCCAGGAAGACGCATGAAGTCACATTCAGGTTCCCTTTGTGTGTAACTGTCCAGAGCGAATACACAAAGTCCAGCTGTCAGCCAGCCCAGCCAGTGATCAGAGAACGGCAGCTGACACCCAATGGCTATGAGTAGGAAAATGCCTAATTTCTAAAAGTGGAATTTTCAGAGTGGTAATAACAAATCTAACTTTATCATTAAAGAGTATTTATCATTACAATTCCAAAGGTACTAAACATGACATGGTAAGTGGACATAATATCGACTTTTTAATGTCGACATACATTAATATTGAGTTTAGTATATCGACAGTACTAAATATCGATGTAATGTATATCGATGTTAAAAATATCGTTTTTTAGTGTTGTAAAAAATATCGAAGTTTGAAATGTCGGCTGTCAAAATATCGTTATGTGAAAATATCGTTATAGTGTTTTTTATTATGTTTAATGTTTGTTTTTGGTATAATATTAGTTAATTCATATTTTTAAAATTATAATTTGGATTTTAATTTTTAGGAGTGGGATGTTGGGTTTATAGGGGATAAGGGTGGGGAGTGTTTTAAAGAAATTGATTTGAATTTTTAAATAATTTTGAAATTTAAAATCTTTATTTAAAAATGTTTTTTTAGGAGCGGGATGTTGTGTTTATAGGGGATAAGGGTGGGGAGTGTTTTAAAATATTTTCAAATTTGTTAAAAATATAAAAAAATAATTAAAGATTTTGAATATAATTTATGATTGTTTTTTTTTTTATTTAGAATGAAGGTGTGTAATTTCGTACAATTTTTGTTGAATTGTAAATAAAAAATAAAAAAATATATTTTTGAGGAAATACATTTTAAAAAATTACTTGGAAAATATTGTGTTAAGAGTGGATACGTTTAAATAATTTTTAAGTATAACATATGGATTATTATTAGTTATGAATATTTAATAATTAAGATATATTATTTGTGTTTTATATTAATTATATATTATAAATTGTTAATAATATTTAATATTTTTTTAGAAATAAAAAAATAAAACAAATATAGTAATATTTTTGAAATATTATATTTTAAAATATGTTTTATGTATAATAATTTTTAAAAAAATTATAGGGGAAATATTGTAAATTTGAATGTTTATTATTATCTTTACAATTTTTGAAAATTAAATTTAATGTGTATTAGATTTTTAAAAATATTTTGAGTAATCAAATTAAATATTGTAAATTTTAACAATAAAGAATATTAAAAGAATTGTGTTTTATGTATAGTATATTCCATGATGTGATATTAATTTGAGTGGGAATAGTAAATTATATAGGTTTAGTGTCCAGCACCTTCCCTGAATTAATACTAACTGGAGTGGTAATAGTAATTTATATAGGTTTAGTGTCCAGCACCTTCCCTGACTTAATATTAACTGGAGTGGGAATAGTAAATTAAATAAGTTTAGTGTCCAGCACCTTTTTTAATTTAATACTAACTGGAGTGGGAATAGTAAATTAATTATGTTTACTGTCCAGCACCTTCCTTGATTTAATACTAACTGGAGTGGGAATAGTGAATTATATAGGTTTACTGACCAGCACCTTCCTTGACTTAATAATAACTGGAGTGGGAATAGTAAATTGTATAGGTTTAGTGTCCAGCACCGTCCCTGACTTAATACTAACTGGAGTGGGAATAGTAAATTATATAGGTTTAGTGTCCAGCACCTTCCCTGAATTAATACTAACTGCAGTGGGAATAGTAAATTATATACGTTTACTGTCCAGCACCTTCCCTGACTTAATAGTAACTGGAGTGAGAATAGTAATTTATATAGGTTTAGTGTGCAGCACCTTCCCTGACTTAATACTAACTGAAGTGGGTATAGTAAATTAATTATGTTTAGTGTCCAGCACCTTTTTTAATTTAATGCTAACTGGAGTAGGTATAGTAAATTATATAGGCTTACTGTCCAGCACCTTCCCTGACTTAATAGTAACTGGAGTGGGAATAGTAATTTATATAGGTTTAGTGTGCAGCACCTTCTCTGACTTAATACTAAGTGGAGTGGGTATAGTAAATTAATTATGTTTAGTGTCCAGCACCTTTTTTAATTTAATACTAACTGGAGTGGGAATAGTAAATGAATTATGTTTACTGTCCAGCACCTTCCTTGATTTAATACTAACTGGAGTGGGAATAGTAAATTATATAGGTTTAGTGTCCAGCACCTTCCCTGAATAATCCTAATTGGAGTGGGAATAGTAAATTAATTATGTTTAGTGTCCAGCACCTTTTTTAATTTAATGCTAACTGGAGTGGGAATAGTAAATTATATAGGTTTACTGTCCAGCACCTTCCCTGAATTAATAGTAACTGGAGTGGGAATAGTAATTTATATAGGTTTAGTGTGCAGCACCTTCCCTGACTTAATACTAAGTGGAGTGGGTATAGTAAATTAATTATGTTTAGTGTCCAGCACCTTTTTTAATTTAATACTAACTGGAGTGGGAATAGTAAATTAATTATGTTTAGTGTCCAGCACCTTTTTTAATTTAATACTAACTGGAGTGGGAATAGTAAATGAATTATGTTTACTGTCCAGCACCTTCCTTGATTTAATACTAACTGGAGTGGGAATAGAAAATTAATTATGTTTAGTGTCCAGCACTTTCCCTGATTGAATACTAACTGGAGTAGGAATAGTTAATTATATAGGTTTACTGACCAGCACCTTCCTTGACTTAATGCTAACTGGAGTGGGAATAGTAAATTGTATAGGTTTAGTGTCCAGCACCTTCCCTGACTTAATACTAACTGGGGTGGGAATAGTAAATTAAATAAGTTCAGTGTCCAGCACCTTTTTTAATTTAATACTAACTGGAGTGGGAATAGTAAATTAATTATGTTTACTGTCCAGCACCTTCCTTGATTTAATACTAACTGGAGTGGGAATAGTAAATTATATAGGTTTAATGAACAGCACCTTCCCTGAATTAATCCTAATTGGAGTGGGAATAGTAAATTAATTATGTTTAGTGTCCCGCACTTTCCCTGATTAAATACTAACTGGAGTAGGAATAGTTAATTATATAGGTTTACTGACCAGCACCTTCCTTGACTTAATAATAACTGGAGTGGAAATAGTACATTGTATAGGTTTAGTGTCCAGCACCGTCCCTGACTTAATACTAACTGGAGTGTGAATAGTAAATTATATAGGTTAAGGGCCCGATTCTGATGCGGGTTGGAAAAGCTTCCCGACCGAATCGGTTGGGAAATGGTTTCCGACCCACTCGGATCGGGAAAGTCCAACCGGCAGAGTAGGATGCATCCGGATGTTTCCAGATACGATTTGGTTGAACTCCCATTGACTTCAATGGGAACATTTGTTCCTAACCGCATCAGAATTGGGCCCTCGGTCGGGAAGACACGTTCCCGATCCGATTTGGAAGGAGCAAATGCCGTTAGGAGGCCTTCCTAACCGCATCAGAATCAGGCCATCGGTCGGGAAGCTTTTCCAACCCGCATCAGAATCGGGCCCTTAGTGTCCAGCACCTTCCCTGACTTAATACTAACTGGGGTGGGAATAGTAAATTATATAGGTTTAGTGTCCAGCACCTTCCCTGAATTAATACTAAGTGGAGTGGGAATAGTAATTTATATAGGTTTTGTGTCTAGCACCTTCCCTGACTTAATACTAACTGGAGTGGGAATAGTAAATTATATAGGTTTAGTGTCCAGCACCTTCCCTGACTTAATACTAACTGGAGTGGGAATAGTAAATTATATAGGATTAGTGTGCAGCACCTTCCCGAAATTAATACTAACTGGAGTGGGCATAGTAATTTATATAGGTTAAGTGTCCAGCACCTTCCCTGAATTAATACTAACTGGAGTGGGAATAGTAAACTATATACGTTTACTGTCCAGCACCTTCCCTGACTTAATAGTAACTGGAGTGGGAATAGTAATTTATATAGGTTTAGTGTGCAGCACCTTCCCTGACTTAATACTAACTGGAGTGGGTATAGTAAATTAATTATGTTTAGTGTCCAGCACCTTTTTTAATTTAATACTAACTGGAGTGGGAATAGTAAATGAATTATGTTTACTGTCCAGCACCTTCCTTGATTTAATACTAACTGGAGTGGGAATAGTAAATTATATAGGTTTAGGGGCCGATTCCGATTCGGGCCGGAAAACATACCGACTGACTCGGTACCGGAATATAGTCCGACCGACACGTACCGGCGTTGCCCGACCTGGGAAGTACGATGAAATGCATGTGAATCACTACCGACTCGTACGGAACACAAGCCGAACGACCGAACCGGACGGAAACAAGCTATCCGGCTGGGAAACCACGCGAATAGAACCGACCGACACGCACCAGGAATCAACCCGAACGAAACGTACCCGCGAACTCCGACCCGCGCAGTATGATGCAATGCGTGGAAAAACAGACCGAGTCGCACGGAGCGCAAGCCGAACGACCGACATGCATACAAAAGCCAGCCGAAGGAAGCCAATACTCGGCGACCGACGCGTACGCCGCACAAGAAACCCTGCAGAAACACAGCGTGGACGACTCGGAGAAGCTCGCACGAGACAACTGCAGCGTCCTACTCGGTCAGAAGAACGTCTCCTAAATGCACAAAAAATACTAAGGAAAAAAACAAAAAAAGGGCCAAACAAGCAATGACAAAGTCAATAAATACAGGGAAAAAAACATGGAACAAGGACACACCCCCAACTCCACCTATATAAAGGCCACAAATCCCTACCATGATCCTTTGCAAATTCAACTGACCTGCCAGCACAGAACACCATCACACAGCAACCACAGACACACTCACAGCTCATCCATCACACAAGCCACACACCATTAGCACCTCAACAAATAGCACCCTCACATACACCCAGCAAAACCTACACTCACACACCCTCACCTGCACACACACACACATCAATCCCCACCACCACCCATCACCATGCCCCTAAAGAAGAATCCAAAGTTCCTAGACAGTGAATTGGAAGTCCTGGTAGATGAGATCCTCAGGGTAGAGCCACAGTTGTTTGGTACATTGGTACAACAAACCCCCATGTCGCAGAAAACCAAGATGTGGCAGAGGATCGTCGACAGGGTGAACGCACAATCACCATGTTTGCGCACAAAGGAAGACATCCAGAACAGGTGGTATGATGTGCGCAGGAGGGTCAGGGACCTACTAAAGAAGGATTACATCGTGAGTCAGCACACCGGCAGTGGCCCTCCTGCCAAACCACTATACCTCAGGCCTTGGGAGGAGAAGGTGCGGGCCATCCTACCACCAGTGAGCGTATATGGACTATCAAACATCCCAGAGCCTGGTGAGTACACAACAAATATACACAATATTGTGTGACAATACACACACATCACTGTCAAGGGGATAGTCAAACCATGCACCCTTAGCAAATACACAGCAATCAAAAGATAATCACCCCAAGATTTGTCTGTCAGTCAGATAAACACAATACATGCCATCTCATAGTGACATGTAACTGTGTCAAGATATGTACAAACATAACTACAAATACAGCAAGGCAGTGGCACAAATGCAACCAACAAACACAGTTAGACATTTTGCCACCACTAGAACACCACCTCACAGGGAAGCTCACTCAATGGAAGGAATTCTGTGTATGCTGGTGAAGTCAGTGTAGCCGATAGCATGATGGGAGTTGTAGTCACAGATATTGGTCACACTCGCAATTGGCCCATCAACACCACTCTGAACCACGCTCACATCACAGGGAGTGGAAAACAACTGACAAGATGGCTGACACTGGGTACTGCTGTGGGGAGCACAAGGCCCTGGTGGGAACTGTGCACCAACCAACAGCAGGACACCACTGTCAGCCATCTTGCCGTTGCTGTCACACTCACACACAGTGAAGTCCACTCAAAAGGAAGGAAGTATGGGCATGCTGGGAAGGGGGGTGTAGGCCACAGCATGATGGGAGTTGTAGTCACAGATATTGGTCACCCTCACAATTGGCCCATCAACACCACTCTGAACCATGCTCACATCACAGGGAGTGGAAAACAACTGACAAGATGGCTGACACTGGGTACTGCTGTGGGGAGCACAAGCCCCTGCTGGGAACTGGGCACCAACCAACAGCAGGACACCACTGAGTGACATCCTGAAAGCCAACTTGCACTCCCTGCAATGGAAGCACGTTCCATGGTGGGATATCTGGCTGGGTGGGAAGGAGGACTGACAGCTCTGACCATAGTCACCAGCAGCTTTTCTCACACACCCCCTTAACACAAACTCCACACAACTCACCTGGAAGAATGCATTGCCTCACAATCTAATTAAATATCCCACAAAGAACAACCACACTGGGTTATGCTGTGTGAAGCACAGGGACACTCTTGGGACTTGTAGCCAAACAAACGCCAGGACAACACTGTCAGCCATCCTGTCAGCACAGGCACACTACCCCACAGGGAAGCAGAGTCAAAAGGAAGGAAGTATGGGCATGCTGGGAAGGGGGGTGTAGGCAATAGCATGATGGGAGTAGTAGTCACAGCTCAACATCCCCCACCCACATGGCCCAGAAAGCTCACACTGAAGCAAGCACACCTCACAGCCAGGGAAAAGCCACTTCAAAGATGTCTGACACTGGCCTCAGCTGTGGGGAGCACAAGGCCCTGCTGGGGCCTGTGCACCAACAAACAGCAGGACACCACTGTCAGCCATCTTGCCATTGCTGTCACACTCACACACTGTGAACTCCACTCAAAAGGAAGGAAGTATGGGCATGCTGGGAAGGGGTGTAGGCAATAGCATGATGGGAGTTGTAGTCACAGATATTGGTCACCCTCACAATTGGCCCATCAACACCACTCTGAACCATGCTCACATCACAGGGAGTGGAAAACAACTGACAAGATGGCTGACACTGGGTACTGCTGTGGGGAGCACAAGCCCTGCTGGGAACTGGGCACCAACCAACAGCAGGACACCACTGACTGCCATCCTGAAAGCCAACTTGCACTCCCTGCAATGGAAGCACGTTCCATGGTGGGATAACTGGGCTGGGGGAGAAGGAGGGCCGGATGTCCACCAAATACCACCAATGCTGGCCATGCACACACCTCAACATTCACATAGAAAAGCTTCAGGTTGGCAGGACAATGTGCTACACCAATATCAACCTCTGACTGTGACAACTTAGGACAATGCAATGTACAGGCCCGCATCCAGAGGTACAGTCACAACTGTCAGGTGTGTGAACCATTGATGCCCGTAGAAACATAACATACATTGTGTGTCTCTTCCAAAAACAGGTGATGATGGGGACACAGCAGCAGACGATGAGGAGTCCCTGTCCCAGGCTCCGGGGGACACTGAGCTCACTGGTGTGGAACAGCCTCTGCATCCTCGGATGGCGAAGACCTACCTGGCCCCTCCGGTGCGAGTCATCATGCAGCACCAGCAGGACCAACATCTGCACCCCCTGCACCCACCCCTCCAACAGCTGCCAACACACAGACCACCCCTGCCAACACGGACAGACCAAGGACCACCGATGACAACAGCACAGGGACCCCGGCCCAACGTGGAGCAACGGACAACGACCCCAGTAACAACCCCCAAGTGGGCCTACGGTCACCTGTGCGTGCCACCACAGGTCCCGCACGTGTCGCCAGGGGTGGTGGGAAGGTTGGTAGACATAGGTCGCTGTTTGCAGAGGGGCCTGGACTGCATGATGACCCACAACTGGCACGCATTGCTGAGGTGTACCAGAATAGCACCGGAGAGGTCAGCCAGGTAGTGGGGATCCTCAAGGACATTCAACAGCAGCAGGCTGCCCATCATGCCCGCTTGGACTCACACATGTCCCGTGTGGAGACACACATGTCCCGTGTGGAGACACACATGTCTGGCATGGAGTCCAAGTGGGACACATTGGAAGAACTGACAGCGGTGCATAGGGACATATTGACATGCCTCCGCCAGATTAGCACCAACATGGCCACACCTCCCTGTGTGCCAACAACATCTGGTGCTGCAACAACTGCAACTGCCACAGGGACGGAGGAGGACTCTGGCGGAGAGTCCTCTGCACCGCAGCAGCCTGGACGTGAGGGTCCCCCCCGGAAGAAGAGGGGTCATCCGAGGAAGGAAAGCTGAGAGGTTGATGGCCACTGCAGCTCCCGCATGTGTGGCCAGGGGTGGTTAGAGGGGTGGTAGGCAGAGGTCGCTGTTTGCAGAGGGGTCTGGACTGCATGATGACCCACAACTGGCATGCATTGCTGATGCGTACTAGAATAGCACCGGAGAGGTCAGCCAGGTAGTGGGGATCCTCAAGGACATTCAAAAGCAGCAGGCTGCCCATCATGCCCGCTTGGACTCCCACATGTCCCGTGTGGAGACACACATGTCCCGTGTGGAGACACACATGTCTGGCATGGAGTCCAAGTGGGACATATTGGAAGAACTGACAGTGGTGCAGAGGGACATATTGACATGCCTCCGCCAGATTAGCACCAACATGTCCACATCTCCCTGTGTGCCCACAACATCTGGTGCCGCAACAACTGCAACTGCCACAGGGAGGGAGGATGACTCTGGTGGAGAGTCCTCTTCACCGCAGCGGCCTGCACGTGAGGGTCCCCCCAGAAAGAAGAGGGGTCGTCCGAGGAAGGACAACTGAGAGGCCGATGGCCATGTACATCCCCCAGGAACCCAACACCTGTTCTGGAAATTCTCCTTTGTGTGCAAACTGTTCACCCTGTCGAATGCAACACAACTCTCCCACATGACATGGGGAGTTTAAGTTGGACTAATGTATCAGATGACTGTGGACTTTACCCAGGACATTTCTGCTACCAACACTTCCAACTCATCTGGGAACTTTGGATTCCAATACCAATGTACAGCACCCACCATCCTGTGCACTATCCTCACACATGTATGTAAATAAACTCACTAATACACCATACTTGCCTCTGTTGTGATTCCAACGTGGTTTTTGTCATGTAGATGGTGATCTGCTAAATGACACTGTGCATGCTAACTGCTACAGCAAGTTCAACACCGTCATGTGAGTCATGGCGACGTGACACATATAAGGGAGACACACCACTAGGGCTACACAACACATACACACCAGGGGCATCAAACTCATCACCTACACTGATTTTGCCAGGAAATACAGTGGAATGCACAGACACCACACCTATTCACAGTCTGTGTTAACTAGCCCATAGGTGCAGTAAGCACATGTCAGATGTGTGACCACAGACAACGCACAACCCAAAGTGAAGCACAGGTTTATTACACATTTGCAACATGTTGTTTCCACTACAGATGCAAGGTAATCCTACGTGGCAGTGGCCACACAGTCAACAAGTGTAGAAGAAATAAAGTCCAGGGGTGTGTGGCACATCACCTGTAGGGAAACGACTGCTTCCACCCTGGAAGTTGAATCATGGTGTCGGGGGATCACAGTTCACCAAACAACTCTGAAAGTACCCTGTGAAGGACAGACATGACACACAGTCAAAAGCACGGAAGAACAGGATAGAACTGCAATACTCATGGCCAATACATGTCACAAGATACTCACAGAAAACCAAGTTAGCAAGTCAACACTGTTGTGGAGTACAGACTACCTGTAAGGACACATCGCTGCACGCTTCCAGTTAAGTAGCACATGGCCACACTCAAACAGCACCAGAGCACCACCAACACATATCACACAAACACACATCATTGACATGACATCTCTGGATACTCACATTCAGCTGAGGAAGTTGGTGATGAGCTGTGTGCGGATATCACCATCATCATCATCATCATCAGTGGCATCGTGGCCCAGGCCAGGATCCTCCACAGGTGGCCGATGTTGGTCATCGTCATCCAGGATGAGAGGCAACTCCTTCCGCACTGCCAGGTTGTGTAGCATGCAGCAGACGATGACAATCTTGCACACCTTTGCTGGGGCATATGGGAGGGCCCCTCCTGTCTTGTCCAGGCAGCGGAAGCGGCTCTTCAGGAGACCAAATGTCCGCTCGATCACTCTCCTGGTCCGACCATGTGCCTCATTGTAGCGCATCTGGGCTGGTGTCACAGGGTTCCTGAGGGGTGTCAGCAACCACGGCATGTTGGGGTATCCGGAGTCACCTACAGACAGACAATTGCACATTAGCAGAGTTGGAAAAGAGGGCAGAATACAACATAGCAGAACACACACAATGGTACAAAGTCAGTACACACCACAAGCCAGGCACGCTGGTTCTGCATCTGTGACATCATCCTCGGGATGCGACTACTCCTCATCACATAGGCATCGTGTGCCGAACCAGGAAACGGGCACACACATGTGAGATGCTCATATCTGCAAGACATACCACCAGAGCATTGATCGAATGATAATGTTTCCTGTTCCTGTTTGCCTGCTCATGTGCCTGTGGTGGTACCAAAGCCACATGTGTCCCATCAATGGAGCCAATGACATGTGGCATCCTCCCCAGGGCATAGAAGTCACTCTTGACGTCAGTGAGTTGTTGACGTGTAGGAAAATAGATGTACTGGTTCAGGCATCTCAACATTGCCTCCAAAACATTGCGTAGCACACGGCTGAACATAGTCTGTGACATCCCACCAGCAGTCGCCACAGTGTGATGAAAGGTACCGTGGCAAAGAAGTGTAGGGCTGCCATCACCTTCACCTTGGGGGTCAGCGCTGTAGGGTAAGGCCGGCCAGGTTGCAAATGTGGGGCCAAGCGCACTGCCAAATCCTCAATCAGCTGCCTGGTGAAGTGGTACCGTCGGATGCTGTCACGTTCCACCATCGTTGCCAGGTCAGGGAATGGTCTATGGACAGCTGGTGCCCTGCAGTGCATAGGTGAAGAAAGAAAGATTGTCAGTCACCCCACATATGTGCCATTCACCATACTCAATTTCACATGATACATCATTACGAGACACAAGTACTTGATGTGTGTGCCGTTCTGTATGGACATATATGGCCCCTACATGGACATCATCTAACATCTCAGTTCAACATGTGTTGACAACAGGTTCCAGGTTGTGCTATGGTAAACCATTAGGCTGTGTCACAGTACCCATTTACTGCTGTCACGTTCCACACACAAACCACAGTGACATGTCTGGACAGATGCACCACAGGCATCACAGCTCATTGACAGGTAGATTCCCAGTGACCCTGTCTTGCCACATGGACACTGGCATGACATGGCGTATCATGTACACGTCAGAAAAACAAACATGACTCCCACAGGTAGTGGCCCCTGTTGCCTCCGCAGGACAGACATGGACGTCTGTGACACACACACGCACAACATCAAAGTCCATGCACAAACAACGTTGATGTGGAGACTGTCTCCCATTGTGCACATGGAATCAGAGACATCGGAAACACAACATGCACACAGACTGTGGAGGGCCATCACTATTGTGGCAATGGGTCACCCTGTGACGTACATGCCTTACCACATGGGACTCTGGAGGTATGTGACATGTCATACACATACACAACCTGGAAATATGACCATGCCACATGCTCCGAAATGAACAGTTGCACATCACAGTGGTCATGTGCACAACACACAAAGGATCCTGTCCCCATGAACACGTGCACAGCCTGGGAGTGGCTGCCCCCAAGTGCCACCCCAAAAACCACATGTTTACCCCCATACACAGAAAAGGTAATGCAGCCTTATATGCCTTAGGATACAGTGTGGACTGGGTGCGGTGTTGTAGGTGTGCCCCTGAGTCCCTGGCAAGTATATGTGGCTGTCATACGTTCACCAGTGACAAGCATGGTGACATATGCGAGTGACCTGTACACTGGCCATTGAATCTGTTGTGAGCGGGTACGCGTTATACAGCAATGGACCGATCGGTGTGCACGCACTGGCCATTGCATCTGTTGTGAGCGGGTACGCGTTGTACAGCAATGGACCGATCGGTGTGCACGCACTGGCCATTGCATCTGTTGTGAGCGGGTACGCGTTGTACAGCAATGGACCGATCGGTGTGCACGCACTGGCCATTGAATCTGTTGTGAGCGGGTACGCGTTGTACAGCAATGGACCGATCGGTGTGCACGCACTGGCCATTGCATCTGTTGTGAGCGGGTACGCGTTGTACAGCAATGGACCGATCGGTGTGCACGCACTGGCCATTGAATCTGTTGTGAGCGGGTACACGTTGTACAGCAATGGACCGATCGGTGTGCACGCACTGGCCATTGCATCTCTTGTGAGCGGGTACGCGTTGTACAGCAATGGACCGATCGGTGTGCACGCACTGGCCATTGAATCTGTTGTGAGCGGGTACGCATTGTACAGCAATGGACCGATCGGTGTGCACGCACTGGCCATTGCATTTGAAGTGAGCGTGTACGCGTTGTCTTTTGAAATACGCGTTGTACAGCAATGGTCCGGACGGTGCGCATGGATTGGCTAGGGCCTGGCATGGCAACGGACGCGTTTTCGAAGCTAGAACGAGTCTGATGCAGTGAATTCATTTGGCCAGCCACAACAATGTTGCAAAAACATGGGTGTCATGAAGTTTAAATTTTGAAGGATGCTGTGGGCGTGTATAAGTGGTGCAATTCCATGGATTGGCCAGATTCAGAAGATGCAAACGACTTGGACCTATCACTTTGGACACATGGGACAGTATCTGCCTCTGCAGCACACATATAATGCTGGCTGTTCCCCTGAGAGCTCACTTGCCTGCACTACATGCTCCAGGACGACATCTGCCACCAACACTGCTGCTGTCTCTGCATCCTCTGGCTACTGCAATGGCACGTACTGTGGAGAGAGCCCCAGCCTTCAGCCTTGAGGAGAACCAGGCCCTGCTGGACAGCCTCCTTCCACAGTACAGCAAGCTGTATGGGAAACCAGGGGAGCAGGTGAGTGTGCTGTCCACTGCCTTACTAATTGTGCATGTTGTCTGACTAGCAAGACTTACAGTGTGCACACCACTGGCTAGCATGCTCACTGAGTAGTTCTCACCCCCAAAGTGTGTAGTTACATGCACTGAACAGGTACAGTGCAGTAACAGTGCATTCCAACAAGGTTTACTTCCCATGCAATGATACCATGTAGTAACTGCTGGCAAACTGTTCATAGCCATCGTTGCACTGCCTGTGTACATCATATGCCCCTGTGATTGAGTCATGTATATCCAACTGTGTGATGCACGTATATGTTGCATGTGTAGTAATGGCATTTTCACTTTGTCATCCTCACAGGTTGATGCCCACCAGAAGCAGGAAATCTGGCTGACCATCGCACGGGCAGTAAGATCTGTGGGGGTCTACAAGCGCCGGATCCGCAACTGCCAGAAGAGGTGGCAGGACCTTCGGGGCTGGACCCGGAGGATCGCCAGGGTCCAGGTGAAGCTGTCGCCTCCTCGCAGGAGGGGCGGACACCGGACCCTGACCCCCCACATGCTCAGGATCCTGGCGGTGGTCTTCCCTGACCTGGATGGGCAGCTGAAGGCCAGACAGCAGCAAGGAGGGGGTGAGTCCATGACTGCACTGTGCACTTTGTCTGACATGCTATGTGCCCTCCTCTGGCCTGGTTAAACTTCCACAGTACATCAGTCTTGTGGTCCAGGACCCATGTCCCTCAATTGTGACATGCCCACTCCTCATCTGATACGCATATGTGTGGCCCTTACAGTCAGGAAATTGTGTCACTTGGGTACTGTGTCATTGCATTTTGCTTCGCTCAAGGTGGGGGACAGCATTTGTTCCCGTGACTTTGTTGTGGGATTCATGGGTGGGTCAATTGCTTACACAATGCCTAAGTTCTGACATGTAATCTGGGTGTAACTTTGATATGTGGTCCACTTGCTGATCTGAATCATCACATGTCCCTGGGGTATTTGGCACACCCCCATGCTGCGGGTGGGAACAATGTTTGGGCCTCAGGAGTATGTATATCAAGTGTGTCACACATGCTTAGCCACCTGCCTACTGTCCAGGGCTCATCCCTCTTTCAGGTGGAGCAGGACAGTCATGCCTACTCCAGGGCATACAATACACTCTGTACTCCCACTCCCGTGTATCAGCTGACATGTTGTGATCAGTGAAATGTTCCCTCAGGTGTCTGCCTCTGTGTCATTGTGCCGTGGCTTCGTTGTCAGGACTACTGGGATGTTTATCGTTTAGGGCTCAGCATGCCATCTGAGATGTGACCATGAGAGACGATACTTCTGTGACTCATAGGAGTTTGATCACTTGACTGTGCAAACAGGTGTATGCGACTGTGAACTTCAGGCAGCTGTTTTACATTCACAGCAGACTGTGAGGTGCTCAGGTTCATAGAGTTGTGTTTCATGTCTCCCATATGTCCAATTGGCATGACGTGGCCAAATAAGAGTTCAGATGATGTGGTTTGTGGGGGATGGACATGTGCACTTGTCAGCTACATAACTTGCATTCCCCATTTCCTAGGATTGTGACACAGTGCAGACTGTTGTTGGCTGGCTGCCATGCCCATGTGACTGGAGACAGTGATGTATGACTTTGCAGGAATGCCTGTGCCATGGCATTTAACTTCCTAAGAGTGATCCTGCAGGGGAGTTACATGTGCAACATGCACCCCATTGTGGCATTGACTATCCGGACATGGGTGCATCATGGTGTCTGGTGCTGGTATGCATCACATGCATTTCTAATTAGACTCTGGCCATCCCTTTACCCGGACACCTGTACTAAGTCAGTGGCAAGAGATGTGATTTGTGCATGTTCACATACTTCACCGTGTTCTCTGCAATGTCCAACAACTGTGTACGTGGTGCTTGTGTCCACACTGGGGTATTACCATCCAACAGGCACCAGACAGATGGGTGCAAGGGCAGGAGGGTGTGAGTGCCATGGTTGACCATCAGACTGACAATTGGCTTCTCCTAATCTGTGTGAGGACTTTTGGCAATGTTCAACTGAGGATGCCAGGGCTTGCTCTGTAATGTGCTGTACTTACTGTGGTGTGTGCGGTCAGTGCAGGTGACTGATGTTTATCTGTTTCCCTAATTGTTTGCAGATACATCCACGGCCACAGGAGGGGACAGCTCCACGGACCAGGAGGAGCTGCAGAGCCAGACTGGGTCAGCAGGCGATGAGTGGTCGGAGGGACCCAGTGGCACGGAGGGCGAGGGGAGCCACACCGAGGAGTCCTAAGCACCATCCACCTCAGCTGAGGACCACAGCAGCTCAGAGGATGACTCCCTTGTGGAGGCGGGTGTCAGCAGCCACCACACCCCAGCTAGTATTTCTGGCCCCGCCACCACCACCGCCCTCCCATTGGCTCCCATTTCAGAGGTCTGTGGAGGCTCCCGTGTCCGGGAGCGTGTCTCCTTTGTGCCAGGCACCGCACCCCCTGGCCCTGTGTCCCCTGCTGCCCTGAGTGAGGAGTCTGTGTACCTTCTTTGGCAGCTCCATGTAGGGCAGACAGCAATGCTGAGTGTCCTCCATGCACACACCACTCTGTTGACACAGCTGGTGTCGTTCATGGAGGGCATCTCGACGGGCATGTCTGCCCTACAGAGGAGCAATAGGTCCATGGACTCCTCCCTGACAGCAGCAGTGTCCCTCCTCCAACAGTCCATCACCCCTCCTACCTCTGCCCCATCCACACTTCCTGGCACCCTACCTGTCCCAAGCACATGCACACCTGCACAATCACCCAAACACACAGACACGAGCAGCACAGAAACACACAGAACAAGGGCAAAACGTGCACACAAGCATCCTCTGGGGACTGATACCACACCCACAGGGGATGGGGAACAGACACACACACAGGCATCCACACTCACTCCGCAGTCCTCAAAATCCTCTCCCTCCAAGACCCCTTCCCTTGCCTCACCTGCAACCCCACCTACAAAGCAGCTCTTCCTCTGTGACCTCGGCCTCTTCCCCTCCGATGCCGCTGATCCAGCATATAGGGGGAAGAAGAAGTTCACCCACACAGACGGGAGTGCCCCTTGCCCCCGGACACCCTCCCCCAGGCGCAGACCGCCTGAGGCCCCCACCCGCAAGTCCCCCTGGTCCCGGAAGAGCAAGACCCCGCCACCGCCCTGCAGCTCAACCACACAGTCTCCTTCCTCCATCCCTCAGTCACCCACAACACAGGTTCCCCCACCACACCCTGTCCCAGGTTCCCCCACCCACAGATACACCATCCCCAAAATGATGCGGCCTTCTCCTCTTACCACTTGCTCTTCCAGCCCCACCCCCCGCTGCACATGTTTGTGCCACTGGTGTGGAGACCGTGTCCTCCCCTATGTCCTGCCCACCTTACCTGAACCCCATTCTACTCCCCGGAGATGGGCACTGCAGTGGAGTCCACTACCACCCCGTCTGACTTGGGCACTGCAGTGGGGAACCTGTCCACTCCATCTGGCCGGACCACTGCAGTCGTGCCGGCACCCACACCATCTGACTCATGCCCCCAGTTGTCCCGACACACACCATGTCAGACACCTCCACTGCAGTTGTCAGTGACTCTCCAGCACCAGCCACCCCTTCCCTGCCTCCTTCTGGTGAGCCCTGATCCTGTCCCTGCGGTGCCGGGCCTGCCCCCCCGTATACACCTCCGAGGGGAATGTCCCTGCTCCATATCAGTGCAGGCAAGCAGAGGGTGACATCTGCCACTGTCACCCTGTTCGGACTGAACTGTTGGACTGGCCATTGGCCTTTGTATTTTTGCAGGACTTTCATTTTTCAGACACATATGCTGAATAAAGCTCCTTTCTGTTCTCTGGTGGTTTTGCTTCAGATGTACTTGATGTTGATGATGCTAACCATGCCCTTGCTGCAGTGATGGTGATATTTGGTATCATGAAAATGAAGTGTTACTGTGCAGGACCCCATGTGGTCCAGGGGGAATGTGTCCTATCCTGGTGTGTAGCCATGTCATCCTTTGCAGCAATATGAGGGTGTCATGTTTTCAATATTTGCCAATGTGATTTCCTACATTTATTTGCAATATCACATCTGTGGCTTACACCCCTGCACATCAGTTGTGCTTGCCATTGTTCAATTTGTCTGTTTCCCTGACCGTGTGACCATCTCCACTGGACATGCAAGTTTGGGCATCAATGGGGAAGGACTCATCTGTGTTATCAGTGCAACTTGCTATACATGTGTGTTGGATCTGTGCAGATGATTTCGGTGACACTCCCATGACCAGGCTGATGTGACGAGAGCCTTCATTTTGTGCTTATTGTTGACTGAGTGACCAAGTGTACTGCTGACATGATAGAGCCCTGCAGAGACAACGTATGGCACAGCTTTCCTTACACAGGAGTGGAGTCCCCTCATGGCAGTGTGTAATTCCGTGACATTGCCTGAGCCCAAGGTGTGTGTTGTGTGAGCATGTCTGTGTGTGTTCACTTTCATTTTGCAACGCAGGCTGGGATCCCTAGTGATGTTCCTGTTTGTGATGCTTGCTGAGTTGACCTATGTTCCCCCCAAATCTTCGCCCTGGGTTCTCTGTGATGTGGGTGCATGGCACATTATTGGTCATCAGGGTGTCATCCATAGGTGTGTTTGCTGTCAGGGCTGAGTTTGTGGGCAAACGCAGATGAGACACAGTCAGGATTCCCCTTGGCACTTGTTGGTTACACAAGTTATGTAATTTACATTTTGTGTTACCTTTCAGTGATTGTGACACGTTGTGTGTGTGACTGCTGCCACTCCTCAGGGTCAGAGCTGCAATGTTGGAAGTTGTCTATGTGTGTTCTTGGTGGGTGACCTTGGCTTCTTCATTGGTGTGTGACTGTGGCCGGGATCCCATTGGTTGGCGTGGATTTGACGTCATGCCCATGTACAGCGTACTGTGCAGTGTGTCAGACATTCACAAGTCTTGTTGACTGGCCATGTGTGATGGGTATCTCCACCTTAGTTCCCCCACCACCCCTGGGATTGTCATGGGTACATGTGCAATGTCACCAGTCCATGTGAGCTTCACTGCTGCACATTGGTGGAGGTCAAGGTGTGTGGTGTTGAGTGTGTGCAAATGAGAGTTGTTGCACGGCTAGACCCCTACCTCCATGTTGGCCTTGGCTGACAGGCCGTGCTGATTGATTTGTGCTTGTGTAGGTGTGATGGTAGTTAGTTGCTCAGGAAACATGACTTTGGTTCACTGTGTGTACGACATCTACCTTTGTCATCACAGTGGGATTATCATGCAGGCCAGTGTCACCACAATGTGGGGTCCCTGGGGGTAGTGCTGTGGTGGGTCTGTCTCTTACTGTGTTAGTTGCTGTTCCTACAAGCTTGTGTGACATTTGTAATTTGTGCTCCCTCTCATCTAACAATGCCTGATTGCCCACATAGGGGAATCCAATCCATGAGTTACTTTTGTGTGGCACTGTTTACACATCTGTGTAATAGGGATTCAGGCCTCCTCATGTGTTGTGTGGTTGCCTGGGGACACTGGCACAACCCCCCCCTTCACCTGTTGTGTTTGATATGCAGTGTGAGTCTGCCTGTTTGTGTTTGTGCATTTGCACCACTGCATTGGCATTTCTTTAGTGTGCCATTGGCTGTATGTTGTTTGGTGGGTTTCCCCTGCTGTCCCTGGGACTCCTAGGTCATCAGTCAGCACAATGATCATGGTTTGTATGTCCTATTACTGCCATGGAATGGTATTTGTTCACCTGACATCTACAGTCTCCACAGGATATCTACATTTGTGTGTCCATTGGTGCTGATGTGTGGGTCTGCATTATGATGGTCACTTCTGTCATTGTGTAATTCGTGAATGTTGACAATGTGAGCCCCCATGGGTGAGGTTTGTCTGCACATGGCCAAAGCGATGTTTCATTGGCACTGCACTGTTTGCCTCACCCAATCTATGTTGCTATGAGACACAAGCACTACTATGCCACTGATGTGTTTGTTGTTGTGTGACCAGGAATCATCCATGCAGTTTGGCATTTGCAGCTTTTCACATGACAACACTTACATTTTGGTCACTGTGGTGATGGGGCTTTAGACCCCATTGCCACAATGTTCAAAATGTGCTTCAGCTATGGACCCCACACTTACCTTTTGGTCACTGTGATGATGGTGCGTTAGACCCCATTGCCACAATGTTCAAAATGTGCTTCAGCTATGGACCCCACACTTACATTTTGGTCACTGTGGTGATGGGGCGTTAGACCCCATTGCCACAATGTTCAAAATGTGCTTCAGCTATGGACCCCACACTTACCTTTTGGTCACTGTGGTGATGGGGCGTTAGACCCCATTGCCACAATGTTCAAAATGTGCTTCAGCTATGGACCCCACACTTACATTTTGGTCACTGTGGTGATGGGGCGTTAGACCCCATTGCCACAATGTTCAAAATGTGCTTCAGCTATGGACCCCACACTTACATTTTGGTCACTGTGGTGATGGGGCGTTAGACCCCATTGCCACAATGTTCAAAATGTGCTTCAGCTATGGACCCCACACTTACCTTTTGGTCACTGTGATGATGGGGTGTTAGACCCCATTGCCACAATGTTCAAAATGTGCTTCAGCTATGGACCCCACACTTACCTTTTGGTCACTGTGATGATGGGGTGTTAGACCCCATTGCCACAATGTTCAAAATGTGCTTCAGCTATGGACCCCACACTTACCTTTTGGTCACTGTGGTGATGGGGCTTTAGACCCCATTGCCACAGTGGTCATGGTCTGCTTGCATTGTGGAGGCCACACACATTTATGTGTGACACATGTGATAGGGGGTCACATTGTATGTTCAATGTCATGTTCAGTGTTGTAGGCATTTGACACAGACTACACACGCTTGTCATGGTGTTGGGGGGATGTATTTTTCAGACATTCCTTATGTTGGAGTATGCTGGTTGTGTCATGCATTACCCGTCCTATGAGTAGAGGTTGTGTGGGTGGTAGGCATCCAGGCCCCCATGAGTAAGGGTGGTGGTAGTGGTAGGCATCCAGGCCCTCCTGAGTAGGGTTGGCGGTAGTGGTAGGCATCCATCCCCCTATGAGTGGGGATGGTAGTAGTGACAGGCATCCAGGCCCCCATGAGTAGGGGTGGTGGGAGTGGTAGGCATCCAAGCCCCCCTGAGTAGGGGTGGTGGTAGTGGTAGGCATCCATCCCCCTAAGAGTGGGGATGGTAGTAGTGACAGGCATCCAGGCCCCCATGAGTAGGGGTAGTGGTAGGCATCCAGGCCCCCCTGAGTAGGGGTGGTGGTAGTGGTAGGCATCCATCCCCCTATGAGTGGGGATGGTAGTAGTGACAGGCATCCAGGCCCCCCTGAAAAGGGGTGGTGGTAGTGGTAGGCATCCATCCCCATATGAGTGGGGATGGTAGTAGTGGCAGGCATCCAGCCCCCATGAGTAGGGGTGATGGTAGTGGTAGGCATCCATCCCCCTATGAGTGGGGATGGTAGTAGTGACAGGCATCCAGGCCCCCATGAGTAGGGGTGGTGGTAGTGGTAGGCATCCAGGCCCCCCTGAGTAGGGGTGGTGGTAGTGGTAGGCATCCATCCCCCTATGAGTGGGGATGGTAGTAATGGCAGGCATCCAGGCCCCCATGAGTAGGGGTGGTGGTAGTGGTAGGCATCCATCCCCCTATGAGTGGGGATGGTAGTAGTGACAGGCATCCAGGCCCCCATGAGTAGGGGTGGTGGTAGTGGTAGGCATCCAGGCCCCCTGAGTAGGGGTGGTGGTAGTGGTAGGCATCCATCCCCCTATGAGTGGGGATGGTAGTAGTGACAGGCATCCAGGCCCCAATGAGTAGGAGTGGTGATAGTGGTAGGCATCCAGGCCCCCCTGAGTAGGGGTGGTGGTAGTGGTAGGCATCCATCCCCCTATGAGTGGGGATGGTAGTAGTGACAGGCATCCAGGCCCCCATGAGTAGGGGTGGTGGGAGTGGTAGGCATCCAGGCCCCCCTGAGTAGGGGTGATGGTAGTGTTAGGCATCCATCCCCCTATGAGTGGGGATGGTAGTAGTGACAGGCATCCAGGCCCCCATGAGTAGGGGTGGTGGTAGTGGTAGGCATCCAGGCCTCCCTGAGTAGGGGTGGTGGTAGTGGTAGGCATCCATCCCCCTATGAGTGGGGATGGTAGTAGTGACAGGTATCCAGGCCCCCTGAAAAGGGGTGGTGGTAGTGGTAGGCATCCATCCCCATATGAGTGGGGATGGTAGTAGTGGCAGGCATCCAGGCCCCCATGAGTAGGGGTGGTGGTAGTGGTAGGCATCCATCCCCTATGAGTGGGGATGGTAGTAGTGACAGGCATCCAGGCCCCCATGAGTAGGGGTGGTGGGAGTGGTAGGCATCCAGGCCCCCCTGAGTAGGGGTGGTGGTAGTGGTAGGCATCCAGGCCCCCCTGAGTAGGGGTGGTGGTAGTGGTAGGCATCCATCCCCCTATGAGTGGGGATGGTATTAGTGGCAGGCATCCATCCCCCTATGAGTGGGGATGGTATTAGTTGTAGGCATCCATCCCCCTATGGGTGTGTATGGCATTGGTGATAGCCATCCCGCCCCTATGGTTCTGCTGGTGCTGGTGTACGTCATTTGTGCATCCCTATGTGTGTGTGATATATTTCGGGTACGTGTCGTTTGTTTGTGTTGTGGGTGTTTGACTTACCGTCTGCGCCGTACGCGTCCGTACCGGTCCCGGTAATAGATGTAGAGTATTGGTAGGACCTGCGCGATGGGATTCATGGTTGGGTCGTCTCGTTCGGGTTTCTCGTGGCTTCGACAGGTACTCGTCGCTGGCTTGTTCGTCTCGTCGCCGTGGATCGTCTTGTGGCGCGAATCGGAGCTTATGTACAGCTCTCCCGGATGCTCAAACGTGCGGGACGTAGCGACGGGTTCGGCGCGTACGGAAGGCGCATCGTACTAGTCCGGCCGGAAGGTGCTGTGTGTTTGCTTCCGTGCGACTCGAATCGGCGTTTACGGATCCGGCGCGGGCGGGGAACAGGAGCTGATATGGGTAAGTACGACTCGCTCGGAATCTGGGCTGTTGTGCGCATCGTACTTGTTCGTTCGGATGAGTGTTCGAATTGGTCGGGAAACACGCGTTCGGTTTGTATTTTTTCCGGACGAATACTGTTAGGTGCGCTTCCGGCCGAGATCGGAATCGACCCCTAAGTGTCCAGCACCTTCCCTGAATTAATCCTAATTGGAGTGGGAATAGTAAATTAATTATGTTTAGTGTCCAGCACCTTTTTTAATTTAATGCTAACTGGAGTGGGTATAGTAAATTATATAGGTTTACTGTCCAGCACATTCCCTGACTTATTAGTAACTGGAGTGGGAATAGTAATTTATATAGGTTTAGTGTGCAGCACCTTCCCTGACTTAATACTAACTGGAGTGGGTATAGTAAATTAATTATGTTTAGTGTCCAGCACCTTTTTTAATTTAATACTAACTGGAGTGTGAATAGTAAATGAATTATGTTTACTGTCCAGCACCTTCCTTGATTTAATACTAACTGGAGTGGGAATAGTAAATTATATAGGTTTGGTATCCAGCACCTTCCCTGAATTAATCCTAATCGGAGTGGGAATAGTAAATTAATTATGTTTAGTGTCCAGCACCTTTTTTAATTTAATGCTAACTGGAATTGGAATAGTAAATTATATAGGTTTACAGTCCAGCACCTTCCCTGACTTAATAGTAACTGGAGTGGGAATAGTAATTTATATAGGTTTAGTGTGCAGCACCTTCCCTGACTTAATACTAAGTGGAGTGGGTATAGTAAATTAATTATGTTTAGTGTCCAGCACCTTTTTTAATTTAATACTAACTGGAGTGGGAACAGTAAATGAATTATGTTTACTGTCCAGGACCTTCCTTGATTTAATACTAACTGGAGTGGGAATAGAAAATTAATTATGTTTAGTGTCCAGCACTTTCCCTGATTGAATATTAACTGGAGTAGGAATAGTTAATTATATAGGTTTACTGACCAGCACCTTCCTTGACTTAATTCTAACTGGAGTGGGAATAGTAACTTGTATAGGTTTAGTGTCCAGCACCTTCCCTGACTTAATACTAACTGGAGTGGAAATAGTAAATTAAATAATTTCAGTGTCCAGCACCTTTTTTAATTTAATACTTACTGGAGTGGGAATAGTAAATTAGTTATGTTTACTGTCCAGCACCTTCCTTGATTTAATACTAACTGGAGTGGGAATAGTAAATTATATAGGTTTAGTGTCAGCACCTTCCCTTAATTAATCCTAATTGAAGGAAGTGGGAATAGTAAATTAATTATGTTTAGTGTCCAGCACCTTTTTTAATGTAATGCTAACTGGTGTGGGAATAGTACATTATTATGTTTAGTGTCCAGCACTTTCCCTGATTAAATACTAACTGGAGTAGGAATAGTTAATTATATAGGTCTACTGACCAGCACGTTCCTTGACTTAATACTAACTGGAGTGGGAATAGTAAATTGTATAGGTTTAGTGTCCAGCACCGTCCCTGACTTAATACTAACTGGAGTGGTAAAAGTAAATTATATAGGTATAGTGTCCAGCACCTTCCTTGACTTAATACTAACTGGGGTTGGAATAGTAAATTATATAGGCTTAGTGTCCAGCACCTTCCCTGACTTAATACTAACTGGAGTGGGAATCGTAAAATATATAGGTTTAGGGGTCGATTCCGATCTCGGCCGGTAGGGCACCTAACAGTATTCGTCCGGAAAAATACCAGCCGAATGCGTGTTCCCCGACCGATTCGTACACTCGTCCGGACGAACAAGTACGATGCGTATAACAACTCATTTTCCGAGCGAGCCGTACTCACCCAATCCAGCTCCTGTTCCCCGCCCGAGCCGGATCTGTGAAAGCCGAATCGAGCCGCACGGAAGCAAATACACAGCACCTTCCGGCCGGACTAGTACGATGCGCAAACCATACGCGTCGAACCCGTCGCTACGTCCGGCACGTTTGAGCATCCGGGCGAGCCGTACATAAGCTCCGTTTCGCGCCACAAGACGATCCACGGCTACGAGTCGAACAAGCCTGCTACGAGTACGACTCGAAGACACGAGAAACCCGAACGAGACGATCCAAGCATGAATCCCATTGCGCAGGTCCTACCTATACTCTACATCTATTACCGGGACCGGCACGGACGCGTACGGCGCAGACGGTAAGTCAAGCACCAACAATACAAACAAACTACACGTACCCGAAATATGTCACACACACATAGGGATGCACAAATAACGTACACTAGCAACAGCAGTACCATAGGGGTGGGATGGCCAACACCAATGCCATACACACCCAAAGGGGGATGGATGCCTACCACCAACACCACCCTATCACCACCCCTACTCAGGGGGGCCTGGATGCCTGCCACTACTACCATCCCCACCCTTAGGGGGATGGATGCCTACCACTAACACCATCACTACTCAGGGGGGGCTGGGTGCCTACCACTACCACCACCCCTACCCAGGGGGGCCTGGATGCCTGCCACTACCACCATCCCCACTCATAGGGGGATGGATGCCTGCCACTACCACCATCACTACTCAGGGGGGCCTACCACTACCACCACCCCTACTCAGGGGGGCCTGGATGCCTGTCACTACTACCATCCCCACTCATGGGGGGATGGATGCCTACCACTACCATCACCCCTACTCAGGGGGCCTGGATGCCTACCACCACCACCACCCCTTCTCAGGGGGCCTGGATGCCTGCGACTACTACCATCCCCACCCTTAGGGGATGGATGCCTACCACTACTACCATCCCCACTCATGGGGGATGGATGCCTACCACTACCACCACCCCTACTCAGGGGGCCTGGATGCCTGCCACTACTACCATCCCCACCCTTAGGGGGATGGATGCCTACCACTAACACCATCACTACTCAGGGGGCCTGGATGCCTACCACTACCACCACCCCTACTCAGGGGGGCCTGGATGCCTGCCACTACTACCATCCTGACTCATAGGGGATGGATGCCTACCACTACTACCATCCCCACTCATAGGGGGATGGATGCCTACCACTACCACCACCCCTACTCAGGGGGCCTGGATGCCTGTCACTACTACCATCCCCACTCATAGGGGGATGGATGCCTACCACTACTACCATCCCCACTCATGGGGGGATGGATGCCTACCACTACCACCACCCCTACTCAGGGGGCCTGGATGCCTGTCACTACTACCATCCCCACTCATAGGGGGATGGATGCCTACCACTACTACCATCCCCTCTCATGGGGGATGGATGCCTACCACTACCACCACCCCTACTCAGGGGGCCTGGATGCCTGTCACTACTACCATCCCCACTCATAGGGGGATGGATGCCTACCACTACTACCATCCCCACTCATGGGGGATGGATGCCTACCACTACCACCACCCCTACTCAGGGGGCCTGGATGCCTACCACTACCACCACACCTACTCAGGGGGCCTGGATGCCTGCCACTACTACCATCCCCACCCTTAGGGGTATGGATGCCTACCACTACCACCATCACTACTCAGGGGGGCCTGGATGCCTACCACTACCACCACCCCTACTCAGGGGGGCCTGGATGCCTGCCACTACCACCACCCCTACTCAGGGGGGCCTGGATGCCTGCCACTACTACCATCCCGACTCATAGGGGGATGGATGCCTACCACTACTACCATCCCCACTCATAGGGGGATGGATGCCTACCACTACCACCACCCCTACTCAGGGGGCCTGGATGCCTGTCACTACTACCATCCCCACTCATAGGGGGATGGATGCCTACCACTACTACCATCCCCACTCATGGGGGATGGATGCCTACCACTACCACCACCCCTACTCAGGGGGCCTGGATGCCTGTCACTACTACCATCCCCACTCATAGGGGGATGGATGCCTACCACTACTACCATCCCCACTCATGGGGGATGGATGCCTAACACTACCACCACCCCTACTCAGGGGGACTGGATGCCTGTCACTACTACCATCCCCACTCATAGGGGATGGATGCCTACCACTACTACCATACCCACTCATGGGGGATGGATGCCTACCACTACCACCACCCCTACTCAGGGGGCCTGGATGCCTACCACTACCACCACACCTACTCAGGGGGCCTGGATGCCTGCCACTACTACCATCCCCACCCTTAGGGGTATGGATGCCTACCACTACCACCATCACTACTCAGGGGGGCTGGATGCCTACCACTACTACCATCCACACTCATGGGGGGATGGATGCCCAGCACTACCACCACCCCTACTGAGGGGGGCCTGGATGCCTGCCACTACTACCATCCCCACTCATAGGGGGATGGATGCCTACCACTACTACCATCCCCACTCATAGGGGGCCTGGATGCCTGCCACTACTACCATCCCCACCCTCAGGGGTATGGATGCCTACCACTACCACCATCACTACTCAGGGGGGGCTGGATGCCTACCACTACCACCACCCCTACTCAGGGGGGCCTGGATGCCTGTCACTACTACCATCCCCACTCATAGGGGGATGGATGCCTACCACTACTACCATCCCCACTCATGGGGGGATGGATGCCTACCACTACCACCACCCCTACTCAGGGGGGCCTGGATGTCTACCACTACCACCACCCCTACTCAGGGGGGCCTGGATGCCTGTCATTACTACCATCCCCACTCATGGGGGGATGGATGCCTACCACTAATACCACTCCTACTCATAGGATGGGTAATGCATGACACAACTAGCATACTCCCACATAAGGAATGACAGAAGATTACATCCCCCCAACACCATGACAAGTGTGTGTAGTCTGTGTCAAATGCCTACAACACTGAACATGACATTGAACATACAATGTGACCCCCTAGCACATGTGTCACACAGAAATGTGTGTGGCCTCCACAATGCAAGCCGACCATGGCCACTGTGGCAATGGGCTCGAACACCCCATCACCACAGTGACCAAAAGGGAAGTGTGCTGTCCATAGCTGATGCACATTTTGAACAGTGTGGCATTGGGGCCTAAAGCCCCATCACCACAGTGACCAAAAGGGAAGTGTGGTGTCCATAGCTGATGCACATTTTGAACAGTGTGGCAATGGGGCCTAAAGCCCCATCACCACAGTGACCAAAAGGGAAGTGTGGTGTCCATAGCTGATGCACATTTTGAACAGTGTGGCAATGGGGCCTAAAGCCCCATCACCACAGTGACCAAAAGGGAAGTGTGGTGTCCATAGCTGATGCACATTTTGAACAGTGTGGCAATGGGGCCTAAAGCCCCATCACCACAGTGACCTAAAGGGAAGTGTGGAGTCCATAGCTGATGCACATTTTGAACAGTGTGGCAATGGGGCCTAAAGCCCCATCACCACAGTGACCAAAAGGGAAGTGTGGTGTCCATAGCTGATGCACATTTTGAACAGTGTGGCAATGGGGCCTAAAGCCCCATCACCACAGTGACCAAAAGGGAAGTGTGGTGTCCATAGCTGATGCACATTTTGAACAGTGTGGCAATGGGGCCTAAAGCCCCATCACCACAGTGACCAAAAGGTAAGTGTGGAATCCATAGCTGATGCACATTTTGAACAGTGTGGCAATGGGCCCTAAAGCCCCATCACCACAGTGACCAAAAGGGAAGTGTAGTCATGGTAAAAGCTGCCAAAGCCAAACTGCATGGATGAATCCTGGTCACACAACAACAAACACATCAGTGGCATAGTAGTGCTTGTGTCCCATAGCAACATAGATTGGTCGAGGGAAACAGTGCAGTGTCACTGAAACATCGTTTTGGCCATGTGCATACAAACATCACCCATGGGGGCCCACATTGTCAACATTCACAAATAACACAATGGCAGAAGTGACCATCATAATGCTGACCCACATATCTGCACCAATGGACACACAAATGTAGATATCCTGTGGAGACTGTAGATGTCAGGTGAACAAATACCATACCATGGCAGCAATGGGACATACAAACCATGATTATTGTGCTGACTGATGACCTAGGAGTCCCAGGGACAGCAGGGGAAAGCCACCAAACAACATACAGCCAATGGCACACTCAAGATATGCCAATGCAGTGGTGCAAAGGCACAAACACAAACAGGCAGACTCACACTGCATATCAAACACAACAGGTGATGGGGGTGTGCCAGTGTCCCCAGGCAACCACACAACACATGAGGAGGCCTGAATTCCAACCACCAGATGTGAATACAGTGCCATACAAAAGTTACTCATGGATCGGATACCCCTATGTGGGCAATCAGGCATTGTTAGATGAGAGGGAGCACAAATTACACATGTCACACAAGCTTGTAGGAACAGCAACTAACACAGCAAGAGACAGACCCACCACAGCACTACCCCCAGGGACCCCACATTGTGCTGACACTAGCCTGCATGATAATCCCACTGTGATGACAAAGTTAGATGTCGTTCACACTGTGAACCACAGCCATGTGTCCTGAGCAACTAACTACCATCACACCTACACAAGCTCCAATCAATCAGCACGGCCTGCCAGCCAAGGCCAATATGGAGGTAGGGTCTAGCCATGCAACAACTCACTTTTGCACACACTCAACACCACACACCCTGATCTCCACCAATGTGCAGCAGTGAAGCTCGCATGGACTGGTGACATTGGACATGCACCCATGACAATACCAGGGGTGGTGGTGGGAACTAAGGTGCAGAAACCCATCACACATGGCCAGTCAACATGACTCGTCAATGTCTGACACACAGCACAGTATGCCGTACATGGGCATGATGTGAAATCCACCACAATCAATGGGATCCTGGCCATAGTCACACACCAACGAAGAAGCCAAGGGGACACACGAAGAACACACGTACACAACTTCCAACATTGCAGCTCTGACCCTGAGGAGTGGCAGCAGTAACACACACACAACGTGTCACAATCACTGAAAGGTAACACAAAATGTAAATTACATAACTTGTGTAACCAACAAGTGCCAAGGGGAATCCTGACTGTGTCTCATCTGCGTTTGCCCACAAACTCAGCCCTGACAGCAAACACACCTATGGATGACACCCTGATGACCAGTAATGTGCCATGCACCCACATCACAGAGAACCCAGGGCGAAGATTTGGGGGAACATAGGTCAACTCAGCAAGCATCACAAACAGGAACATCACTAGGGATCCCAGCCTGCGTTGCAAAATGAAAGTGAACACACACAGACATGCTCACACAACACACACCTTGGGCTCAGGCAATGTCACGGAATTACACACTGCCATGAGGGGACTCCACTCCTGTGTAAGGAAAGCTGTGCCATACAATGTCTCTGCAGGGCTCTATCATGTCAGCAGTACACTTGGTCACTCAGTCAACAATAAGCACAAAATGAAGGCTCTCGTCACATCAGCCTGGTCATGGGAGTGTCACCGAAATCATCTGCACAGATCCAACACACATGTATAGCAAGTTGCACTGATTACACAGATGAGTCCTTCCCCATTGATGCCCAAACTTGCATGTCCAGTGGAGATGGTCACACGGTCAGGGAAACAGACAAATTGAACAATGGCAAGCACAACTGATGTGCAAGGGTGTAAGCCACAGATGTGATATTGCAAATAAATGTAGGAAATCACATTGGCAAATATTGAAAACATGACGCCCTCATATTGCTGCAAAGGATGACATGGCTACACACCAGGATAGGACACATTCCCCCTGGACCACATGGGGTCCTGCACAGTAACACTTCATTTTCATGATACCAAATATCACCATCACTGCAGCAAGGGCATGGTTAGCATCATCAACATCAAGTACATCTGAAGCAAAACCACCAGAGAACAGAAAGGAGCTTTATTCAGCATATGTGTCTGAAAATTGAAAGTCCTGCAAAAATACAAAGGCCAATGGCCAGTCCAACAGTTCAGTCTGAACAGGGTGACAGTGGCAGATGTCACCCTCTGCTTGCCTGCACTGATATGGAGCAGGGACATTCCCCTCGGAGAAGTATACGGGGGGCAGGCCCGGCACCGCAGGGACAGGATCAGGGCTCACCAGAAGGAGGCAGGGAAGGGGTGGCTGGTGCTGGAGAGTCACTGACAACTGCAGTGGAGGTGTCTGACATGGTGTGTGCCGGCACAACTGGGGGCATGAGTCAGATGGTGTGGGTGCCGGCACGACTGCAGTGGTCCGGCCAGATGGAGTGGACAGGTTCCCCACTGCAGTGCCCAAGTCAGACGGGGTGGTAGTGGACTCCACTGCAGTGCCCATCTCCGGGGGAGTAGAATGGGGTTCAGGTAAGGTGGGCAGGACATAGGGGGAGGACACGGTCTCCACACCAGTGGCACAAACATGTGCAGCGGGGGTGTGGGGCTGGAAGAGCAAGTGGTAAGAGGAGAAGGCCGCATCATTTTGGGGATGGTGTATCTGTGGGTGGGGGAACCTGGGACAGGGTGTGGTGGGGGAACCTGTGTTGTGGGTGACTGAGGGATGGAGGAAGGAGACTGTGTGGTTGAGCTGCAGGGCGGTGGCGGGGTCTTGCTCTTCCGGGACCAGGGGGACTTGCGGGTGGGGGCCTCCGGCTGTCTGCGCCTGGGGGAGGGTGTCCGGGGGCAAGGGGCACTCCCCTCTGTGTGGGTGAACTTCTTCTTCCCCCTATATGCTGGATCAGCGGGATCGGAGGGGAAGAGGCCGAGGTCACAGAGGAAGAGCTGCTTTGTAGGTGGGGTTGCAGGTGAGGCAAGGGAAGGGGTCTTGGAGGGAGAGGATTTTGAGGACTGCGGAGTGAGTGTGGATGCCTGTGTGTGTGTCTGTTCCCCATCCCCTGTGGGTGTGGTATCAGTCCCCAGAGGATGCTTGTGTGCACGTTTTGCCCTTGTTCTGTGTGTTTCTGTGCTGCTCGTGTCTGTGTGTTTGGGTGATTGTGCAGGTGTGCATGTGCTTGGGACAGGTAGGGTGCCAGGAAGTGTGGATGGGGCAGAGGTAGGAGGGGTGATGGACTGTTGGAGGAGGGACACTGCTGCTGTCAGGGAGGAGTCCATTGACCTATTGCTCCTCTGTAGGGCAGACATGCCCGTCGAGATGCCCTCCATGAACGACACCAGCTGTGTCAACAGAGTGGTGTGTGCATGGAGGACACTCAGCATTGCTGTCTGCCCTACATGGAGCTGCCAAAGAAGGTACACAGACTCCTCACTCAGGGCAGTAGGGGACACAGGGCCAGGGGGTGCGGTGCCTGGCACAAAGGAGACACGCTCCCGGACACGGGAGCCTCCACAGACCTCTGAAATGGGAGCCAATGGGAGGGCGGTGGTGGTGGCGGGGCCAGACATACTAGCTGGGGTGTGGTGGCTGCTGACACCCGCCTCCACAAGGGAGTCATCCTCCGAGCTGCTGTGGTCCTCAGCTGAGGTGGATGGTGCTGAGGACTCCTCGGTGTGGCTCCCCTCGCCCTCCGTGCCACTGGGTCCCTCCAACCACTCATCGCCTGCTGACCCAGTCTGGCTCTGCAGCTCCTCCTGGTCCATGGAGCTGTCCCCTCCTGTGGCCGTGGATGTATCTGCAAACAATTAGGGAAACAGACAAACATCAGTCACCTGCACTGACCGCACACACCACAGTAAGTACAGCACATTACAGAGCAAGCCCTGGCATCCTCAGTTGAACATTGCCAAAAGTCCTCACACAGATTAGGAGAAGCCAATTGTCAGTCTGATGGTCAACCATGGCACTCACACCCCTCCTGCCCTTGCACCCATCTGTCTGGTGCCTGTTGGATGGTAATACCCCAGTGTGGACACAAGCACCACGTACACAGTTGTTGGACATTGCAGAGAACACGGTGAAGTATGTGAACATGCACACATCACATCTCTTGCCACTGACTTAGTACAGGTGTCCGGGTAAAGGGATGGCCAGAGTCTAATTAGAAATGCATGTGATGCATACCAGCACCAGACACCATGATGCACCCATGTCCGGATAGTCAATGCCACAATGGGGTGCATGTTGCACATGTAACTCCCCTGCAGGATCACTCTTAGGAAGTTAAATGCCATGGCACAGGCATTCCTGCAAAGTCATACATCACTGTCTCCAGTCACATGGGCATGGCAGCCAGCCAACAACAGTCTGCACTGTGTCACAATCCTAGGAAATGGGGAATGCAAGTTATGTAGCTGACAAGTGCACATGTCCATCCCCCACAAACCACATCATCTGAACTCTTATTTGGCCACGTCATGCCAATTGGACATATGGGAGACATGAAACACAACTCTATGAACCTGAGCACCTCACAGTCTGCTGTGAATGTAAAACAGCTGCCTGAAGTTCACAGTCGCATACACCTGTGTGCACAGTCAAGTGATCAAACTCCTATGAGTCACAGAAGTATCGTCTCTCATGGTCACATCTCAGATGGCATGCTGAGCCCTAAACGATAAACATCTCAGTAGTCCTGACAACGAAGCCACGGCACAATGACACAGAGGCAGACACCTGAGGGAACATTTCACTGATCACAACATGTCAGCTGATACACGGGAGTGGGAGTACAGAGTGTATTGTATGCCCTGGAGTAGGCATGACTGTCCTGCTCCACCTGAAAGAGGGATGAGCCCTGGACAGTAGGCAGGTGGCTAAGCATGTGTGACACACTTGATATACATACTCCTGAGGCCCAAACATTGTTCCCACCAGCAGCATGGGTGTGTGCCAAATACCCCAGGGACATGTGGTGAGTCAGAGCAGCAAGTGGACCACATATCAAAGTTACACCCAGATTACATGTCAGAACTTAGGCATTGTGTAAGCAATTGACCCACCCATGAATCGCACAACATAGTCACGGGAACAAATGCTGTCCCCCACCTTGAGCGAAGCTAAATGCAATGACACAGTCCCCAAATGACACAATTTCCTGACTTTAAGGGCCACACATATGCGTATCAGATGAGAAGTGGGCATGTCACAATTGAGGGACATGGGTCCTGGACCACATGACTGATGTACTGTGGAAGTTTAACCAGGCCAGAGGAGGGCACATATCATGTCAGACAAAGTGCACAGTGCAATCATGGACTTACCCCCTCCTTGCTGCTGTCTGTCCTTCAGCTGCCCATCCAGGTCAGGGAAGACCACCGCCAGGATCCGGAGCATGTGGGGGTCAGGGTCCGGTGTCCACCCCTCCTGCGAGGAGGCGACAGCTTCAGCTGGACCCTTGCGATCCTCCGGGTCCAGCCACGAAGGTCCTGCCACCTCTTCTGGCAGTTGCGGATCCTGCGCCTGTAGACCCCCACGGATCTTACTTTCCGGGCGATGGTCAGCCAGATTTCCTGCTTCTGGTGGGCATCAACCTGTGAGGATGACAAAGTGAAAAGGCCATTACTACACATGCAACATATACGTGCATCACACAGTTGGATATACATGTCTCAATCACAGGGGCATATGATGTACACAGGCAGTGCAACAATGGCTATGAACAGTTTGCCAGCAGTCACTACATGGTATCATTGCATGGGAAGTAAACCTAGTTGGAATGCACTGTTACTGCACTGTACCAGTTCAGTGCATGTAACTACACACTTTGGGGTGTGACAACTACTCAGTGGGCATGCTAGCCAGTGGTGTGCACAGTGAAAGTCCTGCTAGTCAGACAACATGCACAATTAGTGATGCAGTGGACAGCACACTCACCTGCTCCCCTGGTTTCCCATACAGCTTGCTGTACTGTGGAAGGAGGCTGTCCAGCAGGGCCTGGTTCTCCTCAAGGCTGAAGGCTGGGGCTCTCTCCACAGTACGTGCCATTGCAGGAGCCAGAGGATGCATAAACAGCAGCAGTGTTGGTGGCAGATGTCGTCCTGGAGCACGTAGTGCAGGCAAGTGAGCTCTCAGGGGAACAGCCAGCATTATATGTGTGCTGCAGAGGCAGATATTGTCCCATGTGTCCAAAGTGATAGGTCCAAGTTGTTTGCATCTTCTGAATCTGACTAATCCATGGAATAGCAGCACTAATACACGCCCACAGCATCCTTCAAATCTTCAACTTCATGACACCCATGATTTTGCAACATTGTTGTGGCTGGCCAACTGAATTCACTGCATCAGACTCGTTGGAGCTTCAAAAACGCGTCCGTTGCCATGCCAGGCCCCAGCCAATGTGTGCGCACCGTTCGGTCCATTGCTGTACAACGCGTATTTCGGGATACAACGCGTACCCGCACACATCATATGCAATGGGCCGGCCGGGCACACCGATCGGTCCATTGCTGTTCAACGCGTACCCGCTCACAACAGATGCAATGGGCCGGCAGGGCACACCGATCGGTCCATTGCTGTACAACGCGTATTTCGGGATACAACGCGTACCCGCACACATCATATGCAATGGGCCGGCCGGGCACACCGATCGGTCCATTGGTGTTCAACGCGAACCCGCTCACAACAGATGCAATGGGCCGGCCGGGCACACCGATCGGTCCATTGCTGTACAACGCGTATTTCGGGATACAACGCGTACCTGCACACATCATATGCAATGGGCCGGCCGGGCACACCAATCGGTCCATTGCTGTACAACGCGTATTTCGGGATAGAACGCGTACCCGCACACATCATATGCAATGGGCCGGCCGGGCACACCGATCGGTCCATTGCTGTACAACGCGTATTTCGGGATACAACGCGTACCCGCACACATCATATGCAATGGGCCGGCCGGGCACACCGATCGGTCCATTGCTGTACAACGCGTATTTCGGGATACAACGCGTACCCGCACACAACAGATGCAATGGGCCGGCCGGGCACACCGATCGGTCCATTGCTGTACAACGCGTACCTGTACAGGTCAGTCGCATTTGTCACCATGCTTGTCACTGGTGAACGTATGCCAGCCACATATACCTGCCAGAGACCCAGGGGCACACCTACAACACCACACCCAGTCCACACTGTTTTCTGAGGCATGTAAGGCTGCATTTCCTTCTCTGTGTATGGGGGTTAACATGTGGTTTCTGTGGTGGCACTTGTGGGCAGCCACACCCAGGCTGTGCATGTGTTCATGGGGACAGGGTCCTTGGTGTGTTGTGCACATGACCACTGTGATGTGCAACAGTTCATTTTGGAGCATGTGGCATGGTCACATTTCCAGGTTGTGTATGTGTATGACATGTCACATACCCCCAGAGTCCCATGTGGGAAGGCATGTACGTCACAGGATGACCCATTGCCACAATAGTGATGTCCCTCCACAGTCTGTGTGCATGTTGTGTTTCCGATGTCACTGATTCCATGTGCACGATGGGAGACAGTCTCCACATCAACGTTGTTTGTGCATGGACTTTGATGTTGTGCGTCACTAGCGTCCATGTCTGTCCTGCGGATGCAACAGGGGCCACTACCTGTGCCAGTCATGTTTGTTTTTCTGACGTGTACATGATACGCCATGTCATGCCAGTGTCCATGTGGCAAGACAGGGTCACTGGGAATCTACCTGTCAATGATCTGTGATGCCTGTGGCGCATCTGTCCAGACATGTCACTGTGGTGTGTGTGTGGAACGTGACAGCAGTAAATGGGTACTGTGACACAGCCTAATGGTTTCCCATAGCACAACCTGGAACCTGTTGTCCACACATGTTGTACTGAGAAGTTAGATGATGGCCATGTAGGTGCGAGTTATGTTCGACAGAACGGCTCACACATCAAGTACTTGTGTCAAGTAATGATGTATCATGTGAAATTGAGTATGGTGAATGGCACATATGTGGGGTGACTGACAATCTTTCTTCCTTCAACCTATGCACTGCAGGGCTCCAGCTGTCCATAGACCATTCCCTGACCTGGCAACGATGGTGGAACGTGACAGCCTCCGACGGTACCGCTTCACCAGGCAGCTGATTGAGGATTTGGCAGTGCGCTTGGCACCACATTTGCAACCTGGCCGGCCGTACCCTACGGCGCTGACCCCCAAGGTGAAGGTAATGGCAGCCCTACACTTCTTTGCCACTGGTACCTTTCAACACACTGTTGCGACTGCCGGTGGGATGTCACAGACTATGTTCAGCCGTGTGCTACGCGATGTTTTGGAGGCAATGTTGAGATGCCTGAACCAGTACATCTATTTCCCAACACGTCAACAACTCACTGACGTCAAGAGTGACTTCTATGCCCTGGGGAGGATGCCACATGTCATTGGCTCCATTGATGGGACACATGTGGCTTTGATACCACCACAGGCACATGAGCAGGCATACCGGAACCGTAAACATTACCATTCGATCAATGCTCTGGTGGTATGTTTAGCAGATATGAGCATCACACATGTGTGCGCCCGTTTCCCTGGTTCAGCACACGATGCCTACGTGATGAGGAGTAGTCGCATCCCGAGGATGATGGCACAGATGCAGAACCAGCGTGCCTGGCTTGTCGGTGTGTACTGACTTTGTACCATTGTGTGTGTTCTGATCTGTAGTATTCCACCCACTTTTACAAATCAGCTAATGTGCACTTGTCTGTCCGTAGGTGACTCCGGATACCCCAACATGCCGTGGTTGCTGACACCCCTCAGGAACCCTGTGACACCAGCCCAGATTGCGCTACAATGAGGCACATGGTCGGACCAGGAGAGTGATAGAGTGGACCTTTGGTCTCCTGAAGAGCCGCTTCCGCTGCCTGAACAAGACAGGAGGGGCCCTCCCATATGCCCCAACAAAGGTGTGCAAGATTGTCATCGTCTGCTGCATGCTACACAACCTGGCAGTGCGGAAGGAGTTGCCTCTCATCCTGGATGACGATGACCAAAGTCCGCCACCTGTGGAGGATCCTGGCCTGGACCACGATGCCAGTGATGATGATGATGATGATGGTGATGTCCGCACACAGCTCATCACCAACTTCTTCAGCTGAATGTGAGTATCTAGGGAGATGTAATGTGAATGACGTGAGTTTGCATGATATGTGTGGGTGGTGCTCTGGTGCTGTTTGAGTGTGGCCATGTGCTACTTGACTGGATGTGTGCAGCAATGTGTCCTTCCAGGTAGTCTGAACTCCCCAACAGTTTTGATATGCTAACTTGGTTTTGTGTAGTTGTCTTGTGACATGTATTGGGCATGAGTATTGCAGTACTGTCCTGTTCTACAGTGATTTTAACTGTGTGTCATGTCTGTCCTTCACAGGGTGCTTACTGAGTACTTTGGTCAACTTGGATCCCCCGACACCATGATTCAGCTTTCAGGGTGGCAGCAGTAGTTGGCCTACAAGTGATGTGCCACACACCCCTGGACTTCATATCTTCTGCACTTGTTGACTGTGTGGCCACTGCCACGTGGGTAAACCTTGCATTTGTAGTGGAAACAACATGTTGCAAATGTGTAATAAACCTGTGCTTCACTTTGGGATGTGAGTTGTCTGTGGTCACACATCTGACTGACATTTGCTTACTGCACCTGTGGGCTAGTTGACACAGACTCTGAATAGGTGTGGTGTCTGTGCATTCCACTGTATTTCCTGGCAACATCACTGTGGGCGATGAGTCCGATGGCCCTGGTGTCTGTGTTGTGTAGCCCTAGTGGTGTGTCTCCCTCATATGTGTCACGTCACCATGACTCACACGACGGTGTTGTACTTGCTGTAGCAGTTAGCATACACAGTGTAATTTAGCAGAACATCATCACTATAACAGTATCCACATTTGAATAACAACAGTGGCAAGTATGGTGTACTAGTGATTTTATTTACAGAAATGTGTGTGTGTATAGTGCACAGGATGGTGGGTGCTGTACATTGGGATTGTGATCCAAAGTTCCCAGATGAGTTGGAAGTCTTGGTAGCAGAAATGTCCTGAGTGGAGTCCACAGTCATATGATACATTAGTCCAACTTGAACTCCCCATGTCATGTGGGAAAGTAGTGTTGCATTCGACAGGGTGAAACGTTTGCACACAAAGGAGAATTTCCGGAACAGGTGTTGGCTTCCTGGGGGATGTACGTGGCCATCAACCTCTCAGTTTTCCTTCCTCAGACGACCCCTCTTCTTTGGGGGGGACCCTCACGTGCAGGCTGCGGCGGTGCAGGGGACTCTCCGCCAGAGTCCTCCTCCCTCCCTGTGGTGGTGTCAGTTGTTGCAGCACCAGATGTTGTGGGCACACAGGGAGGTGTGGCCATGTTGGTGCTAATCTGGCGGAGGCATGTCAATATGTCCCTATGCACCGCTGTGAGTTCTTGCAATGTGTCCCACTTGGACTCCATCCCCGACATGTGTGTCTCCACACGGGCCATGTGGGAGTCCAAGCGGGCATTATGGGCAGCCTGCTGCTGTTGTATGTCCTTGAGGATCCCCACTAACCCTGGGCGTAGTTAGCGAAGTAACGCTTCGCGAAGCTACGCAAAGTGCAGTTCGCACTACGCGAGCTACGCGTAGCACTACGCGAACTGCGTAGTGCGTGTTCGCAATGATTGCACAGTGCCGGATGCTTGTCCGCACTGTGCAATCATTGAAAACGGCATCTTGCACAGTGCGAGCTGTCTTTTACTGCCGCTCGAGTAGATTTTTACTCGAGCGGCAGCTTTCTCAACGCGGACTGGTAGTTTCTCATCGCGAGCGGTCGCGAGCATACGCAACCACTCGCAATGAGAAACCTGACCTCCCCGCGTTGAGAATCTCGCCGGGAGGTTTATTTTCACGCTCGCGATCGGCAACTTGATGTTGCTGATCGCGAACGAGAAAAAGTCTCGCCGGGATGTCATTTTGCTTGCTCGCGGTCGCCAACTTGACGTTGAGGACCGCGAGCAAGCAAAAAATGACCGCTGCACTACGCTACGCTACGCGTGTTTGCACTGTGCTACGTGCAATTCGCGTAGTGCGAAGTATCGCAAACTTCGCAAACTACGCGAGCGTAGCGTAGTTTTCCGCCCAGGCCTAATCCCCACTACCTGTCTGACCTCTCCGGTGCTAACCTGGTACGCATCAGCGATGCGTGCCAGTTGTGGGTCATCATGCAGTCCAGACCCCTCTGCAAGCAGCGACCTATGTCTACCACCCCTCCCACCACCCCTGGCGACACGTGCAGGACCTGCGGTGGCACGCACAGGTGACCCAAGGCCCACTTGGGGGTTGTTAGTGGTGTTGTCATCCGTTGCTCCACGGTGGGCCTGGGGCCCTGTGCTGTTGTCAGCGGTGGTCCTTGGTCTGTCCGTGTCAGCGGGGGTGGTCTGTATGTTGGCAGTTGTTGGAGGGGTGGGTGCAGATGTTGGTCCAGCTGGTGCTGCATGTTGACTCACACCGGAGGTGCCAGGTAGGTCTTCACCATCCGAGGAGGGCAGAGGCTGTTCCACACCAGTGAGCTCTGTGTCCCCCGGAGCCTGGGACAGGGACTCCTCCTCGCCTGCTGCTGTGTCCCCATCACCGTCACCTGTATTTGGAAGAGACACACATTGTATGTAATGTTTCTACAGACATCAATGGTTCACACACCTGACAGTTGTGACTGTACCTCTGGAAGCGGGCATGTACATTGCATTGTCCTAAGTTGCCACAGTAAGAGGTTGATATTGGTGTCGCACATTGTCATGCATACCTGGGGCATTTCAATATGAATGTTGAGGTGTGTGCATGGCCAGCATTGGTTGTATTTGGTGGACATCCGGCCATCCTTCTCCACCTGGCCCAGTTATCCCACCATGAAGCATGCCGCCCTTGCAGTGGGTTCAGGTTGACTCTCAGGATGTCAGGCAGTGGTGTTGTGCTGTTTGTTGATGCACAGTTCCCAGCAGGGCCTTGTGCTCCCCACAGCAGTAGCCAGTGTCAGCCATCTTATCAGTCCTTATCCACTCCCTGTGATGTGAGCATGGTTCAGAGTGGTGTTGATGGGCCAATTGTGAGGGTGAGCAGTATCTGTGACTCCAACTCCCATCATGCTATTGCCTACACCCCCTTCCCAGCATGCCCGTACCTCCTTCCTTTGGACTCTGCTTCCCTGTGGGGTAGTGTGCCTGTGCTGACAGGAAGGCTGACAGTGTTGTCCTTGCGTTTGTTTGGCTACAAGTCCCAGGTGTGTCCCTGTGCTTCACACAGCATTACCCAGGGTGGTGGTTCTTTGTGGGATCTTCATTTGGTATGTGAGGCATTGCATTCTCCCAGGTGGGTTATGTGGAGTTTGTGTTGAGGGGGTGTGTGAGGTGAGATGCTTGTAACTATGGTCAGTGCTGTGAGACCTTCTTCCCAGCTAGCCAGATATCCCACCATGCAACGTGCTTGCATTGCAGAGAGTGCAAGTTGGCTTTCAGGATGTCAGGCAGTGGTGTTGTGCTGTTTGTTGATGCACAGTTCCCAGCAGGGCCTTGTGCTCCCCACAGCAGTAGCCAGTGTCAGCCATCTTGTCAGTCCTTATCCACTCCCTGTGATGTGAGCATGGTTCAGAGTGGTGTTGATGGGCCAATTGTGAGGGTGAGCAGTATCTGTGACTCCAACTCCCATCATGCTATTGCCTACACCCCCTTCCCAGCATGCCCGTACTTCCTTCCTTTGGACTCTGCTTCCATGTGGGGTAGTGTGCCTGTGCTGACAGGAAGGCTGACAGTGTTGTCCTTGCGTTTGTTTGGCTACAAGTCCCAGGTGTGTCCCTGTGCTTCACACAGCATTACCCAGGGTGGTGGTTCTTTGTGGGATCTTCATTTGGTATGTGAGGCATTGCATTCTCCCAGGTGGGTTATGTGGAGTTTGTGTTGAGGGAGTGTGTGAGGTGAGCTGCTTGTAACTATGGTCAGTGCTGTGAGTCCTCCTTCCCAGCTAGCCAGATATCCCACCATGCAACGTGCTTGCATTGCAGAGAGTGCAAGTTGGCTTTCAGGATGTCAGGCAGTGGTGTTGTGCTGTTTGTTGGTGCACAGTTCCCAGCAGGGCCTTGTGCTCCCCACAGCAGTAGCCAGTGTCAGCCATCTTGTCAGTCCTTATCCACTCCCTGTGATGTGAGCATGGTTCAGAGTGGTGTTGATGGGCCAATTGTGAGGATGAGCAGTATCTGTGACTTCAACTCCCATCATGCTATTGCCTACACCCCCCTTCCCAGCATGCCCGTACTTCCTTCCTTTGGACTCTGCTTCCCTGTGGGGTAGTGTGCCTGTGCTGACAGGAAGGCTGACAGTATTGTCCTTGCGTTTGTTTGGCTACAAGTCCCAGGTGTGTCCCTGTGCTTCACACAGCATTACCCAGGGTGGTGGTTCTTTGTGGGATCTTCATTTGGTATGTGAGGCATTGCATTCTCCCAGGTGGGTTATGTGGAGTTTGTGTTGAGGGGGTGTGTGAGATGAGCTGCTTGTAACTATGGTCAGTGCTGTGAGTCCTTCTTCCCAGCCAGCCAGATATCCCACCATGCAACGTGCTTGCATTGCAGGGAGTGCAAGTTGGCTTTCAGGATGTCAGGCAGTGGTGTTGTGCTGTTGGTGCACAGTTCCCAGCAGGGCCTTGTGCTCCCCACAGCAGTAGCCAGTGTCAGCCATCTTGTCAGTCCTTATCCACTCCCTGTGATGTGAGCATGGTTCAGAGTGGTGTTGATGGGCCAATTGTGAGGGTGAGCAGTATCTGTGACTCCAACTCCCATCATGCTATTGGCTACACTAACTTCACCAGCATACACAGAATTCCTTCCTTTAAGTGAGCTTCCCTGTGAGGTGGTGTTCTAGTGGTGGCAAAATATCAGGCAGTGTTTGTTGGTTATATTTGTGCCACTGCCTTGCTCTATTTGTTGTTAGGTTTGTACATGTCATGACACAGTTACATATCACTGTGAGATGGCATGTATTGTGTTTATCTAACTGACATACACATCTTGGGATGATTATCTTTTGGTTGCTGTTTATTTGCTAGGGGTGGATGGTTTGACTGTCCCCTTGACAGTGATGTGTGTGTATTGGCACACAATATTGTGTATATTAGTTGTGTACTCACCAGGCTCTGGGATGTCTGTTAGTCCATATACGCTCACTGGTGGTAGGATGGCCCGCACTTTCTCCTCCCAGGGCCTGAGGTATACAGGTTTTGCAGGAGGGCCACTGCCGGTGTGCTGGCTCAGGAGGTAATCCTTCTTGAGTAGGTCTCTGACCCTCCTGCGCACATCATACCACCTGTTCTGGATGTCTTCCTTTGTGCGCAAACATGGTGATTGTGCGTTCATCCTGTCGACGATCCTCGCCCACATCTTGGTTTTCTGAAACATGGGGGTCTGTTGGAATAATGTGCCAAACAACTGTGGCTCTACCCTCAGGATCTCGTCTACCATGACTTCCAATTCACTATCTAGGAACTTTGGATTCTTCTTTAGGGGCATGGTGATGGGTGGTGGTGGTGGTGATTGATGTGTGTGTGTGCAAGTGAGGGTGTGTGTGTGTAGGTTTTGCTGTGTGTGTGTGAGGGTGCTATTTGTTGAGGTGCTAATGGTGTGTGGCTTTTGTGTTGGATGAGCTGTGTGTGTGTCTGTGTTTGCTGTGTGATGGTGTTCTGTGCTGGCAGGTCAGTGGGATTTGCAAAGGATCATGGTAGGGATTTGTGGGCTTTATGTAGGTGGAGTTGGGGGTGTGTCCTTGTTCCATTCCCCCTGTATTTATTGGCTTTGTCATTGCTTGTTTGGCCCTTTTTTTTGTATTTTTTCATTTGTGATTATTGTGCATGTAGGAGTCGTTCTTATGACCGAGTAGGACGTTGCAGTTGTCTCGTGCGCGCCTCTCTGAGTCGTTCCCGCTGTGCTTCAGCTCAGTTTCATATGCGGCGTATGCGTCGATCGCGGAGTATTGTGCTTGTTCGGCTGGGTTTGGTATGCGTGTCGGTCGTATGGCTTGGGCTCCGTACGAATCGGTCTGAATTTGCACCCATTGCATCGTACTGCGCGGGTCGGAGTTCGCGGGTACGTTTCGTTGGGATTATTTCCTGATGCGTATCGGTCGGTTCGATTCGCGTGGTTTCCCGGCCGGATAGCTTATTTCCGGCCGGGTCGGTCGTTCGCCTTGAGTTCCGTATGAGTCGGTCGTGATTCCCATGCATTTCATCGTACTTCCCAGGTTGGGCAACGCCGGTACGTGTCGGTCGGACTATTATCCCGTACCGAGTCGGTCTGTATTTTTTCCGGCCCGAATCGGATTCGGCCCCTTAGTGTCCAGCACCTTCCCTGATTTAATACTAACTGGAGTGGGAATAGTAAATTATATAGGTTTAGTGTCCAGCACCTTCCCTGAATTAATACTAACTGGAGTGGGAATAGTAATTTATATAGGTTTAGTGTCCAGCACCTTCCCTGAATTAATACTAACTGGAGTGGGAATAGTAAATTATATAGGTTTACTGTGCAGCCCCTTCCCTGACTTAGGGGCCAATTCCGATCTCGGCCAGTAGGGCTCCGAATCGGAGTCGGCTTTACCGGATCCGATTCGGAGCCCTGTTTCCCGACCGATTCGTACGTGCGTCTGGGCGAGCGAGTACGATGCGAAATCTCCGACCGACTCGTTCGCGAGACCCAACCGCACCGACCGACTCGTTCGCGAGAGCCGACCGCTCCGACCGACTCGCACGGACACGACTCGCACCTCGCAATGGAGACGTTCCTTGGCCGGGTAAGTATGATGCGCGCCTCGAGCAGTCCGACCGACTCGTGCCGTCCGGCTCAAAAGAGCAGTTGGAGCCGCACTTTGGGGGTCCGTGTCGGACCCCCCTGTATGCGTAGCCGCGCGAGTCGCACACAGGGGGGACCCATGGGTCCCCCCTACCTGTGCATAAACGGCGCGACCCGCTTCGACGTGTACCCGCTGTAGGGGGCACCCTTGTTCGACTCGCACCCATTGAGTCAATGGGAGCCCGCGTACGCGTTGTACGACCGGCTCCCATTGACTTCAATGGGAGTCCGACCGAATCGAGTCCGATAGCATGCGTGCGCATCGTACTCGTTCGGTCGGACTGCTAGGGTCCGATTCGGTCGGAAATCTCTCCGGGTCCGGCTCGGTCGGAGAGATTTCCGGCCCAAATCGGAATCGGCCCCATTATAGTAACTGGAGTGGGAATAGTAATTTATATAGGTTTAGTGTGCAGCACCTTCCCTGACTTAATACTAAGTGGAGTGGGTATAGTAAATTAATTATGTTTAGTGTCCAGCAGCTTTTTTAATTTAATACTAACTGGAGTGGGAATAGTAAATTAATTATATTTACTGTCCAGCACCTTCCTTGATTTAATACCAACTGGAGTGGGACTAGTAAATTATATAGGTTTAGTGTCCAGCACCTTCCCTGAATAAATCCTAATTGGAGTGGGAATAGTAAATTAATTATGTTTAGTATCCAGCACCTTCCTTGATTTAATACAAACTGGAGTGGGAATAGTAAATTATATAGGTTTAGTGTCCAGCACCTTCCCTTAATTAATCCTAATTGAAGGAAGTGGGAATAGTAAATTAATTATGTTTAGTGTCCAGCACCTTTTTTTAATTTAATGCTAACTGGTGTGGGAATAGTAAATTATTATGTTTAGTGTCCAGCACTTTCCCTGATTAAATACTAACTGGAGTAGGAATAGTTAATTATATAGGTTTACTGACCAGCACCTTCCTTGACTTAATACTAACTGGAGTGGGAATAGTAAATTGTATAGGTTTAGTGTCCAGCACCGTCCCTGACTTAATACTAACTGGAGTGGGAATAGTAAATTATATAGGTTTAGTGTCCAGCACCTTCCCTGAATTAATACTAACTGAAGTGGGAATAGTAATTTATATAGGTTTAGTGTCCAGCACCTTCCCTGAATTAATACTAACTGGAGTTGGAATAGTAAATTATATAGGTTTACTGTGCAGCCCCTTCCCTGACTTAATAGTAACTGGAGTGGGAATAGTAATTTATATAGGTTTAGTGTGCGGCACCTTCCCTGACTTAATACTAAGGGGCCGATTCCGATTCAGGCCGGAAATCTCTCCGACCGAGCCGGACCCGGAGAGATTTCCGACCGAATCGGACTCTGGCAGTCCGACCGAACGAGTACGATGCGCACGCATGCAATCGGACTCGAGTTGGTCGGACTCCCATTGAGTCAATGGGAGCCGAACGTACAATGCGTACGCGGGCTCCCATTGACCCAATGGGTGCGAGGCGAACACGGGTGCCCCCTACAGCGGGTACGCCTCGAAGCGACTCGCGGCGTACATGCTCAGGTAGGGGAGACCCATGGGTCCCCCCTGCGTGCGACTCGCGCGGCTACGCATACAGGGGGGTCCGACACGGACCCCCAAAGTGCGGCTCTGACTGCTCTGTCGAGCCGGACGGCGCGAGTCGGTCGGACTGCTCACGGCGCGCATCGTACTTGCCCGGCCGGGGAACGTCTCCATCGCGCGGTGCGCATCGTGTCCGTGCGAGTCGGTCGGAGCGCTTCGGACCCGCGAACAAGTCGGTCGGCGATTTCGCGTGCGCTCGCATCGTACTCGCTCGGCCGGACGCACGTACGAATCGGTCGGGAAAGAGGGCTCCGAATCGGATCCGGTTAAGCCGAATCCGATTCGGTGCCCTACCGGCCGAGATCGGAATCGGCCCCTAAGTGGAGTGGGTATAGTAAATTAATTATGTTTAGTGTCCAGCACCTTCCTTGATTTAATACTAACTGGAGTGGGAATAGTAAATTATATAGGTTTAGTGTCCAGCACCTTCCCTGAATTAATCCTAATTGGAGTGGGAATAGTAAATTAATTATGTTTAGTGTCCAGCACCTTTTTTATTTCAATGCTAACTGGAGTGGGAATAGAAAATTAATTATGTTTAGTGTCCAGCACTTTCCCTGATTCAATACTAACTGGAGTAGGAATAGTTAATTATATAGGTTTACTGACCACCACCTTCCTTGACTTAATACTAACTGGAGTGGGAATAGTAAATTGTATAGCTTTAGTGTCCAGCACCTTCCCTGACTTAATCCTAATTGGAGTGGGAATAGTAAATTAATTATGTGTAGTGTCCAGCACCTTCCTTGATTTAATACTAACTGGAGTGGGAATAGTACATTATATAGGTTTAGTGTCCAGCACCTTCCCTGAATTAATCCTAATTGGAGTGGGAATACTAAATTAATTATGTTTAGTGTCCAGCACCTTTTTTATTTCAATGCTAACTGGAGTGGGAATAGAAAATTAATTATGTTTAGTGTCCATCACTTTCCCTGATTCAATACTAACTGGAGTAAGAATAGTTAATTATATAGGTTTACTGACCACCACCTTCCTTGACTTAATACTAACTGGAGTGGGAATAGTAAATTGTATAGCTTTAGTGTCCAGCACCTTCCCTGACTTAATACTAACTGCAGTGGGGATAGTAAATTAAATAAGTTTAGTGTCCAGCACCTTTTTTAATTTAATACTAACTGGAGTGGGAATAGTACATTAATTATGTTTACTGTCCAGCACCTTCCTTGACTTAATACTAACTGGAGTGGGAATAGTAAATTGTATAGCTTTAGTGTCCAGCACCTTCCCTGACTTAATCCTAATTGGAGTGGGAATAGTAAATTAATTATGTTTAGTGTCCAGCACCTTCCTTGATTTAATACTAACTGGAGTGGGAATAGTACATTATATAGGTTTAGTGTCCAGCACCTTCCCTGAATTAATCCTAATTGGAGTGGGAATAGTAAATTAATTATGTTTAGTGTCCAGCACCTTTTTTATTTCAATGCTAACTGGAGTGGGAATAGAAAATTAATTATGTTTAGTGTCCAGCACTTTCCATGATTCAATACTAACTGGAGTAAGAATAGTTAATTATATAGGTTTACTGACCACCACCTTCCTTGACTTAATACTAACTGGAGTGGGAATAGTAAATTGTATAGCTTTAGTGTCCAGCACCTTCCCTGACTTAATACTAACTGCAGTGGGGATAGTAAATTAAATAAGTTTAGTGTCCAGCACCTTTTTTAATTTAATACTAACTGGAGTGGGAATAGTACATTAATTATGTTTACTGTCCAGCACCTTCCTTGATTTAATACTAACTGGAGTGGGAATAGTAAATTATATAGGTTTAGTGTCCAGCACCTTCCCTGAATTAATCCTTATTGGAGTGGGAATAGTAAATTAATTATGTTTAGTGTCCAGCACCTTTTTTAATGTAATGCTAACTGGAGTGGGAATAGTAAATTAATTATGTTTAGTGTCCAGCACTTTCCCTGATTAAATACTAAGGGGCCGATTCCGATCTCGGCCGGTAGTGCTCCGAATCGGATTCGGATTCACCGGATCCGATTCGGAGCCCTGTTTCCCGACCGAATTGGACGCGGGTCCGGCCGAGCGAGTACGATGCAAGCACCCGCGAAATCGCCGACCGACTCGAACGCGGCTTCAACACGCTCCGACCGACTCGCAGGGACACGACTCGCACCGCGCTATGGAGACGTTTCCCGGCCGGGTAAGTACGATGCGCGCCGCGAGCAGTCCAATCGGCTCGCGCCGTCCGGCTCGACAAAGCTGTCGGAGCCGGACTTTGGGGGTCCGCGTCGGACCCCCCTGTACGCGTAGCCACGCGAGTCGCAGACAGGGGGGACCCATGGGTCCCCCTACCTGTGCATGTACGCCGCGATGCGCATGGACGCGTACACGCTGTAGGGGCGCCCTTGTCCGCCTCGCACCCATTGAGTCAATGGGAGCCCGCGTACTCGTTGTACGACCGGCTCCCATTGACTTCAATAGGAGTCCGACCGAATCGAGTCCGATTGCATGCGAACGCATCGTACTCGTTCGGTCGGACTGCTAGAGTCCGATTCGGTCGGAATTCTCTCCAGGTCCGGCTCGGTCGGAGAGAATTCCGGCCCGAATCGGAATCGGCCCCTAACTGGAGTAGGAATAGTTAATAATATAGGTTTACTGACCAGCATCTTCCCTGACTTAATACTAACTGGAGTGGGAATAGTAAATTATATAGGTTTAGTGTCCAGCACCTTCCCTGACTTAATACTAACTGGAGTGGGAATAGTAAATTATATAGGTTTAGTGTCCGGCACCTTCCCTGACTTAATACTAAATGGAGTGGGAATAGTAAATTATATAGGTTTAGTGTCCAGCACCTTCCCTGAATTAATACTAACTGAAGTGGGAATAGTAAACTATATAGGTTTACTGTCTAGCACCTTCCCTGACTTAATAGTAACTGGAGTGGGAATAGTAATTTATATAGGTTTAGTGTGCAGCACCTTCTCTGACTTAATACTAAATGGAGTGGGTATAGTAAATTAATTATGTTTATTGTCCAGCAGCTTTTTTAATTTAATACTAAGTGGAGTGGGAATAGTAAATCATATTTGTTTAGTGACCAGCACCTACCATGAATTACTACTAACTGGAGTGTGAATAGTGACTTATATATGTGTATAGTTTTGTGACTTAAAAAATTAATATAGTGTGCAGTGGGAATGTGTATAAATAATAACATAGTTCACAATGAAAAATAATAAAGTTAAATATATATATTTAGTAAAGATATATTATTTTATACAGTACAGTGAAATAAAATGTAATTTATAATATTAAATAAAACATTAATAAATTGATAAAAAAATAATCACACATGTAATTTTTAAATTTATGTTTCTTTATTGTCAATGATATAGTAATGGTAAAATAATATATATTTTATTAAGTGCATATAATATAAATTAATACACATAGAGAGAAAAAAATAATCTTTATTTTTTTAGACATAAAATATTTGGTATCTATGTATATTTTTACATATATTATTTTTGGAAACAAATGTTTTCAACATTTGTAAAGTTTTTAATACAATTATGTACATTTTGTAAAATTAAATAATGTACTTTTACATTGCTTTACAAAAATTTGTTTAAAAATTATAATTTTTATTAACAGTTGTATACTTTTATTTTGTATTCTGAATATTTCTTATTTGGTTACATATATTGTAAATGTTTAGTAATGTATATGATTTAACATTTTTAAATACAAATAGTTTTTTAAATTGTATAACATTTTTATAACATATAACAATACTTTTTAATTCATATTATTGATATATATAAAATATTAATAATATTAATTATTAAATGGTTTAATTGTATTTAAACATTTTTTATAATAGGTATACATTTTTTTAACATTTATTACATTCAGTACATATTTTTAAAAAGGTTGTATATAACATGTATACATTTGGAATTATAATAATAATTATTATATGTTTTATAATATTTATTATTATAATTTTACAATGCAGAAAAATGTTACATAATTTTAAACATAAAAGTTATAAATTGTTGTATTTTTAGAAAACTTTACAGCACTGTATTAGTTATGTTATAACATGTTTTTAAAGATATACATTATTTGTAAATGTTTAAAGCAGCCATATTTGTTTACTGGTTCTATTTTGTAACCGCTCTCGTTTGTTTTGGGTTATTTCTGAGGGGAGAAGCTCGCGGTTGGAAGCTGCGTCGCATCGAGGAAGGTAAGTTTAATTTTCTTTATTTAATCTATACTTTAATTTTCATTTGAAGGTGGTTAGGTGCTAGGTAGTGTGTCTAGTGTTAGGTTTTTGGAGTTGTGGTGTTTTTTATGTGTTACTTGGGTTTTAGCGATATGTCGACTGTTAGTTTTTGAGGCCTAGGTTAGAAAGGCTTAAATAAGTGAGAATATGGGTGAATATGGTGTGAATAATGTTTGCAATACTATTATGTTGTAGTCTATGTGTATGTTTGTGTGGGTGGGTTTGTTCATGTTTTTTACAGGTTTTTGTCGTGAAAAGTGGCGGTTACGGAGGTGTGTATTAGTTTAATCAACTAATAATTATTTTACACTTCCTTAATTTTTCGGATTTTCATGGAGCATTTCTTTTTAAAAAAATGTTTTCGGATTTTTATGGTTTATCGTTTCTGGAGTTACGGACGGAGGATTACTTTTTAAACCATTGTATTTTTCCATTTTTTGGGGGGATTTTTTGGGTTCACTTGGTATTATGATATACCTGGATTGACTTACAAGAGTTGGGATTTCCTTTCTTCAGCTACGGAAACGGTAAGTTATTTTAATTATTTATTGTGGGAGGGAAATGTTAAGAAAATTAGTGTTAATATGTTTTATATTTTCATAAAAATAATTAATATGTCAATATATATTCATGGTTTCAAAATACATTTATTTGACAAATTATTTATCTACGTGAAAATATAAAAATTATATGTATATATTTGTATTGATTTTGGAGAAAAGAATTAGAATATTTTGTGTATTTATAAGTTAAAGTAGGCTTTTGGCTATTGTTTCTAGGTATTCTAGGCCTCTTGTTGTTGGATATAGTCTGACTTTATATTGTAGGTATTCAAACATTTGTCTAGTTTGTTTGGTAAGTTTGGGTCCTATTTTTGTTACAGATTGCTCCATTCTTAGCTGTTGGTAGCTCTGTTATTTTTGGAGAGATAGTAGGAGTTTGTGTAGAGTAGGTGGAGCTCTGCCTGTTGTTGCTTGGCAGGCATTAAGCCATCCTTCAACACCATTGTTTGTTTTTGCCTCTTTATTTAGTGTGCTGTGGTATACATTCCACCATGGAATGTGGTATTTAGGTTGCCTTCTGTGTCCTGATTTGTGGAGTCTTCCCACCCAGGTATCCTCAAAATAGTCTAGAAGGGGACTTAATTTTTGTTTGTTTTGTTGATAGTATGGACTTTCTATCAATAAGTTGTAGTGTTCGGCCACGTCAGTAACTGGGACGTAGGCTAGTGCTATAAGTTTTTTAATTTGATATGCGAAAGAGCTATTTGTCGCATATTCAACACTTAGGGGCTCATTACAATGCCGGATGGAAAAGGCTTCCGTCCGCAGTGCTCGCGGCAAAAATCTAACAGCATGACCCCCGGCATCTCCGTCGGTCAAATTACGATGCAATGCATGGAAAATCCCACCACGGCGGACGGAACTCACAAATGACCATCCACCATGCCCGGAAAAGTTGCAAATCCGACCGCGGCGGGCGGGGAAAGCAGTTCAAGGGACTGAAAAGGCCGCTCCTGCCTTGGAATGACCGCATGGACAATTACGATGAAACCGCGGAGCTGGAGGACGGAGCATTGCATTCCGATTCCCTTGCTCGCGCATAGACCAAATGAATGGCGGTAGTAACAAACTGAACAGCGATGCACAAAGTGTGCCTGCACTCGACGCCGCCCTCAATCACATCACACACGCCACAATGATATACCCCAAATGTCCATTGGCAATGTAAGCAATGCTCAGCATGGAAGAAACACCTGGAGGACATCACTCATTTGGACACACCCATATACAGCAGCGTAAAACCAACCCCTCCCTGGACCAGCATCCTTTGCACACCAGAAGCTGACACAGAAAGACAGGACACCATTTACGCACACAGTACAACATCACATACAACCATCTCCACAAATCACCACTTCCCACCCACACACTTGACACACTTCACATAACTCCACCACCCCCTGCACCCTGCACTTGTCTTACCTTTGTACCATGGCCAAACAGAAGATGCCCAAATTCACCGACACTGAGTTGAAAGTGATGGTAGATGAGATAATAAGAGTAGAACCACATTTGTATGGGAGCCTGGTCCAACACATCCCACTTGCACGCAAAAACCAGATGTGGACAAGGATCTATAACAAAGTCAATGCTGTAGGGACCACCCTACGCACACTGCGTGACATCAAAAGGTGCTGGGTTGACCTCAAGGCCCGGGTCAAGCATCGGCACCAGAGGAACCATGAGGCGGCCCAAAGAACTGGTGGCGGCCCTCCCATACCACCACTAACCATGACTGAATGGGAGGAGAAGGTGCTTGCCATACTGCATCCCGAGAGTCTCACAGGAATCGAGGGGGGAGTGGAGGCTGGTAAGTACAAACAAAACAATCAAATCCCACTGTAATGTACCGTTGTGCACAACAAGTGAGCCTCAATTGCCAGACAAAATCAAACTCATGTAGAATGCATGCTGTCAACATGAATATCTCATAAGGCTAGCATTTCCTCCCTCTGCTTCACCTCACAGGTAGGTAGCCATCTTACTGGGGAGGGGGTTGTTGGGACCTGACAGCAAGACCACAACTCCCACAAGGCCCTCTGCCTTCCCTCCCAAACAGCAGGGAGCTATCTGACCACCACATCCCACACTTGTGAGCCAACTCAGTCAAGCTGCATAAGTTGCAGCCAGTGCACACACAGAAAATACCATTGACAGTTCACATGAATCACAGTGTCATTGATGAAGTCACATGTCACTGCAAAGCAAAACCCAGGAACGCAGTGGCCAAAACCCAATGTGCAAGTACCATTATCCCAAAGCATAAAGGCTCACATCAACACCACACATGCATGTAGACTCAGTCAAACATCACAAACCACACGAGGACAGTAGAAAAAGCACAACAGAAATCAGGAAGGTGCGGCATAGTAGACAAACAGTCTTAGCAAAGTCACAAATATCCTAGCATGAACAGAAGTGGATGAGCAACAAGTTGGTACCAGAGGACATGTACTTGGAAAAACAACATCTGTACATATGAAATCCTGGAAAATGCACTGCAGTTGAAATGCTTCTTTTTCTGTGGAAGTGAGTCAGCATGGCTGGATGCAGGTTAGTGCTGTCAATCCCTAGACACATGTGTTGCACGAAATTATACCATTGAGATAGGTGTCTGCTGGGAAAGCTGCCACAATACACTAATGTCTCTGTACCTCTCACTGCCCAACTCAGGTGAAACACTCAAAGCTACATTGCAAGTAAGCATTTTTACCGAACTGCATTTACCAGAATGCCAAGGGGTGAGCTGTGCTGGGAGGTGAAGTAGTGTGCTCCCATCCCCCTAATAACATCAATATGGATATGACGTAGGTTGTTACAACACACACAGCGCTGATCAATGAATCCCACAAGAGCCAGCATCAAAACACATCCTGTCATGTGGCCAAAGGTGACATTGTCGAATTCACAAACTCAAGTACAGTTACACGAGGCTTTTCAGGGGTCATGTCCAGTCTTTTTGCATTTGTTCCCACATGAACAACAGTCACTGACGACATACCCACGCCAAATCTCCTTCTCAACGGAAGTTATCTAATCCTGAATGACCACATTTGCTGCGGTTTATGGCAAGGCGTCCCGTAAATAGGAACACTTGCACTACGTGTTCCCTGCTGTAGCAATGTTCTCTTTACTCCCCCATATGTGCTTGTAGATAGCTAGTTGTGGCCTCACATTCCCACAAGGAAAGCAGACTTCAATTAGTGATGCAGGCTCAATGGGCTTTTGTTTCAACAAGTAGTCGCTCTCACATCAGGCCGTGAGACCTTCGATTCCCAGGTGCCTTGACCGTCCCGCACGATTCACTGTCTGCGAGACACGACTCTCCCACTTGTTTTTGGGCTACTGACACACCAAATATCAATAGCATCTGATACTGAAGACCTTGCACATTTTTTCTACTTGTAGGCTCTGGCCTTGTCACTTCGTTGCACACTATTAATGGAGCCCTACTGGGTGTCACTCCTCATATTTACCGACTGCATTTGGGGGTTTCACATCTACCCTTTGCCAGTACTGCAGATTGCTGGTTTTCCGGCTCCTCTCATGCAATGGCAGCCCGTCCTGTGGTCCAGGCCAACCCTGGTCAGTTGCAACTGTACCGTGAACGGATGCAGCTCGTCTTTGGATGTATACCATTGGCTGTGCTCCACTTCAGTTATAGGCTGACCTTCCGCTATGCCTATTTCACCTGCGTGCAACCTGTGTTCTACTGTTGCAGATGCCCCTTTCAATGGGCCATGGATCTCTGCCTTTCCAACACATCTCTTGCTGATCTGGATTGTGACTAAGCCTGGGCGTAGTTCGCGAAGTAGCGCTACGCGAAGCTACGCAAAGTGCAGTTCGCACTACGCGAGCTACGCGTAGCACTACGCGAACTGCGTAGTGCACTGTTCGCAATGATTGCACAGTGCCGGATGCTTGTCCGCACTGTGCAATCATTGAAAACGGCATCTTGCACAGTGCGAGCTGTCTTTTACTGCCGCTCGAGTAGATTTTTACTCGAGCGGCAGCTTTCTCAACGCGGACTGGTAGTTTCTCATCGTGAGCGGTCGCGAGCATACGCGACCACTCGCAATGAGAAACCTGACCTCCCGCGTTGAAAATCTCGCCGGGAGGTTTATTTTCCACGCTCGCGATCGGCAACTTGATGTTGCTGATCGCAAACGAGGAAAAAGACTCGCCGGGATGTCATTTGCTTGCTCGCGGTCGCCAACTTGGCGTTGAGGACCGCGAGCAAGCAAACTGACCGCTGCACTACGCTACGGTACGCTACGTGTGTTTGCACTGTGCTACGTGCAATTCGCGTTGTGCGAAGTAGCGCAAACTTCGCAAACTACGCGAGCGTAGTGTAGTGCTTTGCCCAGGGTTAATTATGACCAGTGGGTGAGTCCTTTGTTGGCCCACGACCAGGACTGTTCCGGGGATAGCCGTTTATGGGATGCCTTTCAACTTGTCAGACAGGCTGCCAGCTGCACTTGTGCGTTTGCGCAACGGCTCCTGTGCCATGTCTACATCGAGCCACTTCCAGCTTGCCATGAAATGCTCCTTTCGTCCTTGTGGTGCGAGGAGCACATCTGTTCCTTCATGCTACTGGATTGGATGGCGGTCCTTTTTGCTGAAGCTGATTTAGATCGTCTTTTGGAACTGGTTGCCTTCGAAGCTGCATGTGCATTCTTGGATCCATAACTACTTACCAGCATCCGAAACTGTTGGCAACTGATTCAATGTTGTCTCAACATTTCTCGCATCCTTCTAACAAAGGTTCTCAGCCATCTCTGACTTTGGCCCTGTCTGCATTAGCTTTGACTTTGCTGACCTCTGTGGTCTGTTTCGCTTGGTGCCACAGAACTGAAGAAGGGGAGGCTGTCATATGTCCGTCGGGGTGATTGTCGCATATTATGAGCCAGGCTTCCATCGGGCAGCTGACGCACTTGTTAATCCCTGATTTTGAAGTCTTGCAAGTAGCTTCGTTCATGTCTGTTACATGGGAACTGTCCGCAGAGCTTGATCTCTCCGCGCTCCTGGAGTACTGTCTGCACATTCTGTCCGTGGTCGAACAACAATGTCCCTTGTCATTCTGTTCTGGTCAGGCCCTATCACCACGACTCAACAGAGGCTCGCAGCTGCGAGTGACCACGGGTGCCTCTTAGATGTTATGGGGCAGCGGGCTAGGTGCACCACACTTGGGGAGGGGACTATCCAGAGAGAAGAGCGACACAGCACTTGTGATGTACATTTGACCATCTATGGGCTGAGGAGTGTGTTCTGCTGACAAAGCCCATAGTTTAGGGACATTTGATACAGGTTCTTCCAGCAGGGGCAGAGTGGATGGGTTCGTGGGTCTTCATCCAGAGTGCTTATTGATATACCATCTTTCTTAATGATATGTGGACATGTTACTCTGCTAAATGTTTTTGTGCAAAATGCATTTCTCAAATACTTTGGTGTCGTATACTGCATGTTCTTACACGGTAGTTGAAATAAAACTTATGAACTGTTTCTTGTCTTCAAATGAACCCCTTGTAGACAAGTATAAGAGTCAGGGCGACAGGGTGTGTCTTGTTAAAGCTATTCCTGTGAGATCTGAGAGTGTTGTGTCCTGGGGTGTCTGTGCGCTTGTATCACTGACAGTGAGTGATTGAGCTAGTGAGGCACTATGGCTATTAGGTTCAGTGCTTCTGGGTGCTCAGGTGGTCGGATGACTCGGTCCCGGCCTGCCCAAGTTCTTTAATCCTGCGCATAGTTCTGTGTGTGGACAGAATCCCTGCAACAATCCTCAAAGTTTGGGAGACAACAGCATAGCACACAGACACAGCCATAGTCGCTCATTGTTAACTTACACTCAACGGAAGTAGTTGGCGATGAGATGTTGACGCACATCAAGTCCTTCTTCCTCACTACTGTCATTGGCACTGGGCATGTGTGGGTTTGGAGCAGGGGGCTGCTGCTGCTCATCATCTTCCAGAATCATGGGGATCTTCTTGCGCAAGGCCAGGTTGTGTAGCATGCAGCAGGTGACTACAATCTGGCACATCTTCTGTGGGGAGTAGAGAAGTGCACCACCACTCTTGTATAGACACCTAAATCTAGACATGAGCAGTCCAAAAGTGCGCTCCACCACACGACAGGTCCTCCCCTGGGCATCATTGTAGTGGACTTCCCCGGGCGTTGTTGGTTTCCTCAGTGGGGTCATCAACCACGGACGATTGGGATACCCTGAGTCACCTAGTTGTGAGGAACACAGACAAACATTGCAATCAGAATATGTGAGGAGAGCAGCATGTCACACATACATCACAGTCATTGACACAGCACACTCACCAACAAGCCAGGCCCGCTCGGGGTGCAGATTAGCCATCAATTGTGGTATGCTGCTGTTCTGCAAGATGTAGGAGTCATGTGCAGAACCAGGAAACTTTGCACAGACGTGTGATATTATCTGATCCGCTTGGCATACCACTTGCACATTAATGGAGTGGTGGTGTTTTTGGTTGCGATAAATGTGTTCACGTGCCTGTGGTGGAACGAGGCCAATGTGGGTTCCGTCAATAGCTCCCACCACATTTGGGATGCCTCCCAGATCAAAGAAATCCCCCTTCACAGCTGGCAATTCATCCCGCCTCTGAAAGTTTACATAGCTGTCCTTGTACAGCATCAATGCTGACAGGACGTCACGCAACACCATGCTGAACATGGGCTGTGACATCCCACCGGCACTGGACACAGTGTACTGGAAAGACCCAGTGGCGAAGAAATGCAGTGCAGCCATCACTTTCACTGTAGCAGACAATGCAGCAGGATATGTTCGCTTTGGCTTCAAATGGGGCTCCAAATGAGCACATAGCTCTCACCGTGTGAGGCGATCCAAAAGAAATTTCCTGATGATGTTGATGTCCTCCATCGTCGCCAGGTGTGGCACAGGTCAAAAGATAGTTGGTCTCCTCCTACATATCCTGTCAGGGTACACATGCATGAGATGAGTCAAAGATGAGAGATGTGGTACGCAGCTTAAGAGAAGGCTCACACGAGCACAACATTGCCTTGAGTCTTGGACACGTGACATGCACAAGTGACACGCATACTGACTTACTTTTCTTCACTCACGCGACATACTCACTACTTCAACATCCATAGTAGCTCGATGTGTATGACATATAGTATACTGCTACATGAAGGTTTGTCTGCCCTGTGGTTGATGCCACAGCACTTCTGTTTCGCAGCATCTATGCAGATTTGCATGTGGCTGCTGTCAGTGCACGGCCTCAGACTTCAGTCCCACAATACACAACGACATTACGGATTTAGGGCAGTGAGTGTCAGCTGGACATTGATACATGTATATCTTTAAAAGAGCTGGGGCCCCTGTGTCTAGGATAAACAAGCCCTGACAGGGAACAATCAATAACATGTAAAAGCACACACCTGGGCACGGTGAATAACAGTTAAAGCAGGCAAAGAAATTCTAGAATTCTAACATGCTTGCTAGCATTAATTAATAAAACAGATATTCAAGCAATGTATATTCATTTCATTTATTTTTTCCTTCTTTTTTTATCAAAGTATCAAAAATTCATCCATGATTCTTTTTTTCAATATATAAATTAATATGCATTTTTGATACACATAATTATTTTCTTCTAAAATATTATCAGACATCATTTTCTGTTGTCATACTTCATATCGTTATTTACACAAACCAGCAATATAGACATATGTACAAAAATAATCTTCCTTTGTTGCTAGACTTTACATAATCAATTTTCAAGAAAAAGAGAACAATTTTGTGATGTTGTGCAGAGACTGGCGGTATGTTGTCAAACTACGCGCGTTTCGGCATGGCCTTTGTCAGGACCCCGTCACAGTTCACTAAATGAAGTAATAGACAACATAAATATCCAGAATTAATGTGCCCGCTATTATAATTAAGATAAAAATCTTACACTGGAGTGACAGGTAACACCAAATGATTTCTAGGATAAAAACATTGTGTCTCTTATTGTTGTTGTATCAATGAAAAATAATACAAGAGAAACCCAGATCAACCAAAAGAAAAGTTTTCGTGTGAAAAGTACCCATGCATCAATGCACAAAGATCTCTGGTGATTTAGAGATTATTCTATATATAATGCATAGCACAAAAATAAATATACAGGAGAGAAATGTGCATTCTCAGCGAATAGGTAACGGTGATAGAGTAGAAAACACCTTATAACCCTTGTTATGACCAACTTAATTTGTCCTTTATTTCTAGCATGTTAATATTAGAGGTCATACCTATTGTTCATTCAATGATCAAGGTATCAGCAAAGGGATAAAAGATGTTGATTTTCATAAATAAATCTTCCCACAGAATCACCTTTTCCTATCTACATCAAAAAAAGGGGAGGGGGGGGAGTTATAGACACGTGGTATTTACTGCTTGTATCCCCCTTAAATAATGGGCAAATGGCAACTTTGGGTTGTATATTACCTTTCAGATCTCAATCTGTTAATGGAGTGGGCGGTCCCCTATTCTTTGTTTCAAGTCTGAGGATAAGATGGCGTTGAGTGGTAGGTGTAGGCACTTCTCTTTTGGATGGAGATTGTAACAAGGAAAAGATATATATTAACCATAGTTCTTCTCTCTTGTCAAACTGAATGCTATATATGAGGTCAACAGGGTAAGTAGTGTCATCTTTACCTTTCTTTTGTAGACCCGATCACACAACGGAAGATGTTAGTTATCTAGGGTGGATGACTGGTTCTTGTCCTAAAGAGTATACTGAGTAACCGTGTCCTAGAGATAGATGGGAAAGTTAAAATGAACCTATTCTTAAATCTATTCTCCTATGTGTCAATACGAAATATGTCTAAATACTGACCGTTTATATGGACACTTTTCTTTATGTTGGTGGCCGTCAATAAGTACACATGTAGTTTGAGGTACATATATTGTTAAAATAATCTCCTGCACGGGTCCTACACCACCATTTGGCTAAAATAAAAGAGTAATCCGTAAGACATCAGATTAATGAGAAGGGAGCTATGAGTTTTCTATTTTGTTAATATTAACTACTTTTGCCCCAAACGATAAATAGATGGATCCTGACTCCAGCCATCTATTGCAAGATTAAATGTAACCCTATAGGTAGATGTATACTGATTTGCCGATAATAATCTTCCTTCCCTGGGACCATAGTTTCACTGTTTTGTCATGTATATATATATATGTGTGCTTCCTGACCATTATGGACATCAATAGCCATTGTCAAACAGCAAATGGTATTGTTCTTACTATGTCAAGAAACACTTCAACCAAATCAATCCTTTTAAAAAAATGATTGCTCTTTTTAAGTCATACTAACTACCCGCGTCAAAGTTCTATACAGGTATACGCGTCTTAAATTCATGTCCCCTTGCAGACAACACATGGTTCTAAAATACTTCAAGAGGAACCTATGGAACCCATATCGAGTGCATCATCCCGATGTGTTAGGTTGTAATTTTACTGTCCCCTTACAAACAACTCGTGGTTCTAAAATCAATCAAAAGGACCTTTCAACTTGCGAAGCCCATATCAGGTGTGCCGCCCCGTTGTTTAAGGTTGTAGATGCGGTACTCACCATCCATGTGGATCAACACGCCTCCCTTGGGAAACGCCAATTCGCGTCCGTGCCTGGTCCCTGCCATTTTATACTAGCGCTCTTCCAGGATCGGCACGGATTAACTACTTCCATTTGAGGTAGTTAGACTTGGTTTGAATGGCAGTTTTTTTGGGGCGCCATATTGGAATGGTTCCTGATGTGTATCGCTAGATGGTGAGTGTGATATAAATGTAAAGTTAACATTTATAAATCGATATATCTATTCCAAAATGTATAAAAAAAACTACAAGCGACGCATGGATATTTTTACATACTAAAAACTCCTATAGCTATGTGAAGATATGTACCTACCTGCGGGATGCTATGATTGTAGTATTACATGAAAGCATGTCCCAGACGGAGCGGGATGTATTTATGCATATATGTAATGCCATAAAACATGAGGCACACCTATTCTTTAACTGGTTTACCTGGATATGAAAAATGGAATTAACTATACATAGCATATTGCTGTAATTTTAATGGAACATACATGTATGCAGATATTTGCAAATCCTAAATAAGATGGTGAAGGTCTAATTCTAATGATGAAAGGAGTCAAGTGGAAATAGTTAGCACCCTGAGTGTATGGAGGAACCTAATACTCATCTGGGTTCACATATTTCTGTGTCGAGCTTAGTTGAAGGATATAGTTCAGTTAGTATACCTGTGGGTAATAGGTTCAATTAGACATTATGGGGTCGATTCCGATCTCGGCCGGAAGCGCACCTAACAGTATTCGCCCGGAAAAAAATCAAGCCGAACGCGTGTTTCCCGACCGATTCGAACAGTCGTCCGAACGAGCAAGTACGATGCGCATAACAGCACAGATTCCGAGCGAGCCGTACTTACCCATTTCAGCTCCTGTTCCCTGCCCGAACCGGATCCGTAAATGCCGAATCGAGTCGCACGGAAGCAAATACACAGCACCTTCCGGCCGGACTAGTACGATGCGCCTTCTGTACGCGCCGAACCCGTCGCTATGTCCGGCACGTCAGAGCATCCGGGAGAGCTGTACATAAGCTCCGATTCGCGCCACAAGACGCTCCACGGCGAAGAGACGAACAAGCCAGCGACGAGTACGAGTAGAAGCCACGAGAAAGCCGAACGAGACGACCCAACCATGAATCCCATCGCGCAGGTCCTACCAATACTCTACATCTATTACCGGGACCGGTACGGACGCGTACGGCGCAGATGGTAAGTCAAACACCCACAACACAAACAAACGACACGTACCCGAAATATGTCACACACACATAGGGATGCAGAAATGGCGTGCAACAGCAGAACCATAGGGGCGGGATGGCTATCACCAATGCCATACACATCCATAGGGGGATAGATGCCTACCACTACCACCACCCCTACTCAGGGGGCCTGGATGCCTGTCACTACTACCATCCCCACCCAAAGGGGATGGATGCCTACCACTACCACCACCCCTACTCAGGGGGCCTGGATGCCTGTCACTACTACCATACCCACCCATATGGGGATGGATGCCTACCACTACCACCACCCCTACTCAGGGGGCCTGGATGCCTGTCACTACTACCATCCCCACTCATAGGGGGATGGATGCCTACCACTAACACCACCCCTACTCATGGGGGCCTGGATGCCTACCACCACCCCTACTCAGGGGGGCCTGGATGCCTGTCACTACTACCATCCCCACTCATAGGGGGATGGATGCCTACCACTAACACCACCCCTACTGATGGGGGCCTGGATGCCTACCACTACCACCACCCCTACTCAGGGGGCCTGGATGCCTGTCACTACTACCATCCCCACTCATAGGGGGATGGATGCCTACCACTAACACCACCCCTACTCATGGGGGCCTGGATGCCTACCACTAACACCACCCCTACTCATGGGGGCCTGGATGCCTACCACTACCACCACCCCTACTCAGGGGGGCCTGGATGCCTGTCACTACTACCATCCCCACTCATAGGGGGATGGATGCCTACCACTAACACCACCCCTTCTCATGGGGGCCTGGATGCCTACCACTAACACCACCCCTACTCATGGGGGCCTGGATGCCTACCACTAACACCACCCCTACTCATGGGGGCCTGGATGCCTACCACCACTACCATCCCCACTCATAGGACGGGTAATGCATGACACAACCAGCATACTCCAACATAAGGAATGTCAGAAAAAGACATCACCCCAACATCATGACAAGCGTGTGTAGTCTGTGTCAAATGCCTACAACACTGAACATGACAATGAACATACAATGTGACCCCCTATCACATGTGTCACACATAAATGTGTGTGGCCTCCACAATGCAAGCAGACCATGACCACTGTGGCAATGGGGTCTAAACCCCCATCATCACAGTGTCCAAAATGTAAGTGTGGGGTCCATAGCTGAAGCACAGTTTGAACATTGTGGCAATGGGGTCTAAACCCCCTTCATCACAATGTCCAAAATGTAAGTGTGGGGTCCATACATTTAGAACATTGTGGCAATGGGGTCTAAACCCCCTTCATCACAGTGTCCAAAATGTAAGTGTGGGGTCCATAGCTGAAGCACATTTTGAACATTGTGGCAATGGGGTCTAAACCCCCATCATCACAGTGACCAAAATGTAAGTGTGGGGTCCATAGCTGAAGCCCAATTGAACATTGTGGCAATGGAGTCTAAAGCCCCATCATCACAGTGACCAAAAGGTAAGTGTTGTCATGGAAAAAGCTGCAACTGCCAAACAGCATGGATGATTCCTGGTCACACAACAACAAACACATCAGTGGCAAAGTAGTGCTTGTGTCCCATAGCAACATAGATTGGGTGAGGCAAACAGTGCAGTGCAAATAAGACATACATTTGGCCATGTGCAGACAAACATCACCCATGGGGGCTGACATTGTCAACATTTATCAATAACACAATGACAGAAGTGACCATCATAATGCAGACCCACATATCTGCACCAATGGACACACAAATGTAGATATCCTGTGGAGACTGTAGATGTGAGGTGAACAAATACCGTACCATGGCAGCAATGGGACATACAAACCATGATTATTGTGCTGACTGATGACCTAGGAGTCCCAGGGACAGCAGGGGAAATCCACCAAACATCATACAGCCAATGCAACACTAAAGATATGCCAATGCAGTGGTGCAGATGCACAAACACAAACAGGCAGCCTCACACTGCATATCAAACACAACAGGTGATGGGGGGTGTGCCAGTGTCCCCAGGCAACCCCCCAACACATGAGGAGGCCTGAATCCCAATTACACAGAGGTGTATACAGTGCCACACAAAAGTAACTCATGGATCGGATTTCCCTATGTGGGCATTCAGGCATTGTTAGATGAGAGGGAGCCCAAATTACACATGTCACACAAACTTGTAGGAACAGCAACTAACACAGCAAGAGACAGACCCACCACAGCACTACTCCCAGGGACACCGCATTGTGGTGACACTAGCCTGCATGATAATCCCACTGTGATGACAAAGGTAGATGTCGTTCATACAGTGAACCACAGCCATGTGTCCTGAGCAACTAACTACCATCACACCTACACAAGCACAAATCAATCAGCATGGCCTGTCAGCCAAGGCCAATATGGAGGTAGGGGTCTAGCCGTGCAACAACTCACATTTGCACACACTCAACACCACACACCTTGATCTCCACCAATGTGCAGCTGTGAAGCTCACATGGACTGGTGACATTGCACATGCACCCATGACAATCCCAGGGGGTGGGAACTAAGGTGTGAAACCCATCACACATGGCCAGTCAACAAGATTCGTGAATGTCTGACACACTGCACAGTACGCCATACATGGGCATGACGTGAAATCCACCCCAATCAATGGGATCCCGGCCACAGTCACACACCAATGAAGAAGCCAAGGTGACACACAAAGAACACACATAGACAACTTCCAACATTGCAGCTCTGACCCTGAGGAGTGGCAGCAGTCACACACACAACGTGTCACAATCACTGAAAGCTACCACAAACTGTAAATTACATGACTTGTGTAACCCACAAGTGCCAAGGGGAATCCTGACTGTGTCCCATCTGCGTTTCCCCACATCCCCAGCCCTGACATCAAAGACAACTAGGGATGACAACCTCATGAACATTAGTTTGCCATGCACCCACATCCAGGAGAAACCAGGTCCAAGATGTTGGATAAACACAGGACAACTCAGCAAGCATCACAAACAGGAACATCCCTACGGACACAGCCTGTGTAGGAAAAGGGAAGGGAACACACACAGACATGCTCACACAACACACAACACGGGCCCAGCCAATGTCACGGGATTACACACTGCCATGAGGGCACTCCACTCCTGTGGAAGGTCCGCTGTGCCAAACCTTGTCTGTGCACGACTCAAACATGTCAGCAGAACACTCGGTCAGTGAGTCAACAACTACAACACACTGAAGGCTCTGCTCACATCAGCCTGGGTACGGGAGTGTCACGTCAGTCATCTGCATACACCCTAAACACGTGTCAAGCAAGTTGCACTGTATACACAGATGAGTCCTTCAACATTGATGTGCTAAACTGCATGTCCAGTGGAGATGGGCACACAGTCAGGGAAATAGAAACATTGAACAGTGGTAAGCACACCAGATGTGCATCAGTGTAAGCCAAAGATGTTAATTTACAAATGCAATACCGTACATCCATGTGTCAAATGCTGAACATTACACCCTCAGACTGCAGCAAAGGATGCTATAGATCCAGACTACATTAGGACACATATCCCATGGACCACATGGAGTCCATCACAGCAACACTTCATTTTCCTGATCTGAACACTATTACAACTGCAAATGCATGATGATACTCATCTACATCATGTACATCCAAAGAAAAACCACAATTAAACAAAAAGAGGCTTTATTCAGCAAATGTTAAATTAAAATTTGAAGTCCAAAAGAAAGTAAGGCCAATGGCCAGTCCAAATACACAGTCCCAACAGGGTGATACGTGACAACTTGTCACCCATTGCTTGCCTGCACTGCTCTGGACAGGGGACATCCCCCTCGGAGGGGCATACAAGGGGCAGGCCAGGCACCGCAGGGACAGGATCAGGGTATTGTGGATGGGGCAGAGGTAGGAGGGGCGAGGGACTGTTGCAGGAGGGACACTGCTGCCGTCAGTGAGGAGGCCATGGACTGATTGGTCCGATGTAGGGCAGACATGCCAGATGACATGCCCTCCATGAATGACACCAGTTGTGTCAAAAGACCCGTGTGTGCATGGAGGACACTCAGAATTGATGTCTGCCCTACATGGATCTGTTTCAGCAAGTCCACAGACTCCACACTCAGGGCAGCAGGGGGGACAGAGGCAGGGGGTGCGGTGACTGGCATGAAGGAGACACGCTCCCCTACACGGGAGCCTCCACGGACATGTGGGATGGGAGCAGATGGGAGGGTGGAGATGGTGGTGGTGGCGGGGGTCAGACTTGCTTGACATTGCCTCTGGTCTGCTGACACCCGCCTCCACAAGGGAGTCCTCACTGGAGATGCTGTTTTCCCCAGCCGAGGTGGTCGTAGCTGAGGTATCCTCAGTGTGGCTCCCCTCACCCTCCGTGCCACTGGGTCCCTCGGTCTCCCATGCAGTGGACCCAGTCAGGCTCTGCCGCTCCTCTTGGTCCGTGGAGCTGTCTCCTCCTGTGGCCGTGGATGTATCTGCAAACAATCAGGATAAACAGAGCAACATTAGTCACCTGTACTGACCACACACACCACAGTAAGTACAGCACATCACAGAGCAAGCCCTGCCATCATTTGCTAGACATTGCAATTCGTGCTGACACTGATTTCAAGAAGCCCATTGTCTGCCTGACAGTCAGTCATGCCACACATATCCTACCTGTCCATGCACCCATCTGTCTGCTGCCTGTTGTATGCGACTAATCATATGTGCACACATGCACCACATACACAGTTGTTGGACATCCAAGAGTATATATGGAAATGTGTCACTCCAAACACATGCCATCTTCTGCCACTGACTCAGTACATGTGTCAGGAAAAGTGATGGGCAAAGTCTCTGTTGATATGCGGGTTTTGCTTCCATCACCAGACACAATGATGTCCTCATGTCCTGATAGACAATGCAACAATGGTGTGCATGCAGGACATATCACACCACTGCTGGATCACCCTTTGCGATTGGAATGTCATGGCACAGGCCTGTCTGGCAAGTCAGTCATAACTGTCTCCTGTCACAGGGGCAGTGCATACACACAACACCAGTCTGCACTGTGTCACAATCAGGGGAGTTTTAGAAATGTAAGCCCTGTAGCTGACAGGTGCACATGTGCACCCCTTGCCACCCACATCATGAGGACTGAGATGATCCCACGTCAATCAAATGAGACATTTGAGTGACTGCAAACACAAATCCATACACATGAGCACTTCACCGTCTGATGAGAATGAACCAAAGCTGCCGGCACCTCAATGTTTCATACAACATTGTGCACAGTCAAGGGATCAGAGACCTATGCATTGACCTATGTGCAGAACCCATAGTCATAACTCAGATGGCTGGCCACCCCAAATTGTTAAACACTCCAGGAGTCCAAATAGCAAGGCCACACCACAGTGACACAGAGGCACACACCTGAGTACACTCTTCACAATGCCCAATATGTATGCTGACACACGGGAGTGGGAGAACAGAGTGCCTTCGATGTACAGAGTAGGCATTACAGTCCTGGTCCATGTGCAACATGGTATTACCCTGAACACTAGGCAGGTGGCTATGCATTTGTCACACACATGATGTACATACTTCTGAGGCCCCTACCTTGGTCTCTGCAGCAGCATGGGTGTGTGGCACATACCTCAGACATGTGGTGAGTCAGAGCAGCAATTGGAACACATATTAAAGCCATACCCCGAGTACATGTCAGATCACAGGCAATGTGAGCAATTGTACCACCCATGCAGCCCACCACAAAGTTCCTGTAACTGATGCTGTCCCCAACTTGAACCACAGGTAACTGCAAGTACACAGTACCCAAGTGACCTAAGTCACAGACTGTAAGGGCCACACCTGGGTATCAGATGAGGAGGGGGCATGACACAAGTGAGGGACATGAGTCCAGGACGACATGACAGTTGTACTGTGGAAGTGGAACCAGGCTAAAGGAGTGCATAGAGCATGTCAGTCATAGTACACAGTTGAGGCTAGCACTTACCCCCTCCTTGCTGCTGTCTGGCCTTCAGCTGTCCATCCAGGTCAGGGAAGACCACCGCCAGGATCCGGAGCATGTGGGGGTCAGGGTCCGGTGTCCGCCCCTCCTGCGAGGAGGCGACAGCTTCAGCTGGACCCTTGCGATCCTCCGGGTCCAGCCCCGAAGGTCCTGCCACCTCTTCTGGCAGTTGCGGATCCTGCGCCTGTAGACCCCCACAGATCGTACTGCCCGGACGATGGTCAGCCAGATCTCCTGCTTCTGGTGGGCATCAACCTGTGAGGATGACAAAGTGAAAAGGCCATTACTACACATGCAACATTTCCGTGCATCACACAGTTGGATATACATGTCTCAATCACAGGGGCATATGATCTACACAGGTAGTGCAACTATGGCTATGAACAGTTTGCCAGCAGTTACTAAATGGTATCATTGCCTGGGAAGTAAAACCTTGTTGGAATGCACTGTTACTGCACTATACCTGTTCAGTGCATGTGACTACACACTTTGGGGGGTGAGAACTACTCAGTGAGCATGCTAGCCACTGGTGTACACACTGTACATCTTGCTAGTCAGACAACATGCACGATTAGTAAGGCAGTGGACAGCACACTCACCTGCTCCCCTGGTTTCCCATACAGCTTGCTGTACTGTGGAAGGAGGCTGTCCAGCAAGGCCTGGTTCTCCTCAGTGCTGAAGGCTGGGGCTCTATCCACAGTACGTGCCATTGCAGTAGCCAGAGGATGCAGAGACAGCAGCAGTGGTAGTGGCAGATGTCGTCCTGAAGCATGTAGCGCAGGCAAGTGAGCTCTCAGGGGAACAGCCAGCATTATATGTGTGCTGCAGAGGCAGATACTGTCCCATGTGTCCAAAGTGATAGGTCCAAGTCGTTTGCATCTTCTGAATCTGGCCAATCCATGGAATTGCACCACTTATACACGCCCACAGCATCCTTCAAAAGTTCAACTTCATGACACCCATTAATTTGCAACATTGTTGTGGGTGGCCAACTGAATTCACTGCGTCCGACTCGTTAAAGGTTCGAAAACGCGTCCGTTATCATGTCAGGCCATAGCCAATGCGTGCGCAGCGATCGGTCCATTGCTGTACAACGCGTATTTCAAAAAACAACACGTATCCGTTCACATCATATGCAATGTCCAATGCGTGCGCACCGATCGGTCCATTGCTGTACAACGCGTATCCGCTCACATCATATGCAATGTCCAATGCGTGCGCACCGATCGGTCCATTGCTGTACAACGCGTATCCGCTCACATCATATGCAATGTCCAGTGCGTGCGCACCGATCGGTCCATTGCTGTACAACGCATATCCGCTCACATCATATGCAATGTCCAATGCGTGCGCACCGATCGGTCCATTGCTGTACAACGCGTATCCGCTCACATCATATGCAATGTCCAATGCGTGCGCACCGATCGGTCCATTGCTGTACAACGTGTATCCGCTCACATCGTATGCAATGTCCAATGCGTGCGTACCGATCGGTCCATTGCTGTACAACGCGTATCCGCTCACATCGTATGCAATGTCCAATGCGTGCGCACCGATCGGTCCATTGCTGTACAACGCGTCTCCGCTCACATCGTATGCAATGTCCAATGCGTGCGCACCGATCGGTCCATTGCTGTACAACGCGTCTCCGCTCACATCATATGCAATGTCCAATGCGTGCGCACCGATCGGTCCATTGCTGTACAACGCGTCTCCGCTCACATCATATGCAATGGCCAATGAGTGCACACGGATCGGTCCATTGCTGTACGACGCGTCCCTGTACAGGTCACTCGCATATGTCACCATGCTTGTCACTGGTGAACGTATGCCAGCCACATTTACTTGCCAGGGACTCAGGGGCACACCTACAACACCACAGCCTGTCCACACTGTATCCTAAGGCATGTAAGGCTGCATTACCTTTTCTGTGTATGGGGGTCAACATGTTATTTTTTGGGTGGCACTTGGGGGCAGCCACTCCCAGGCTGTGCACATGTTCATGGGGACAGAATCCTTTGTGTGTTGTGCACATGACCACTGTGATGTGCAACTGTTCATTTCAGAGCATGTGGCATGGTCACATTTCCAGGTTGTGTATGTGTATGTCATGTCACATACCCCCTGAGTCCCATGTGGGAAGGTATGTACGTCACAGGGTGACCCATTGCCACAATAGTTATGGCCCTCCACAGTCTGTGTGCATGTTGTGTTTCCGATGTCTCTGATTCCATGTGCACAATGGGAGACAGTCTCCACATCCACGTTGTTTGTGCATGGACTTTGATGTTGTGCGTGTGTGTGTCACAGACGTCCATGTCTGTCCTGCAGAGGCAACAGGGGCCACTACCTGTGGGAGTCATGGTTGTTTTGCTGACGTGTACCTGATGCGCCATGTCATGCCAGTGTCCATGTGGCAATACAGGGGTCCCTGGGAATCTACCTGTCAATGAGCTGTGATGCCTGTGGCACATCTGTCCTGACATGTCACTGTGGTGTGTGTTTGGAACGTGACAGCAGTAAATGGGTACTGTGACACAGCCTAATGATTTCCCATAGCACAACCTGGAACTTGTTGTCAACACATGTTGAACTGTGATGTTAGATGTTGGCCATGTAGGTGCCATATATGTCCATACAGAACGGCACACACATCAGGTACTTGTGTCTCGTAATGATGTATCATGTGATATTGAGTATGGTCAATGGCACATATGTGGGGTGACTGACAATCTTTCTTTCTTCACCTATGCACTGCAGGGCACCAGCTGTCCATAGACCATTCCCTGACCTTGCAACGATGGTGGAACGTGACTGCATCCGACGGTACCGCTTCAACAGGGCGCTGATTGAGGAATTGGCGGTGCGGTTGGCCCCACATTTGCAACCTGGCCGGCCATACCCTACAGCGCTGACCCCCAAGGTGAAGGTGGTGGCAGCCCTACACTTCTTTGCCACTGGTACCTTTCAACACACTGTGGCGTCTGCTGGTGGGATGTCACAGACCATGTTCAGACGTGTGCTACGCGATGTTTTGGAGGCAATGTTGAGATACCTGAACCAGTACATCTATTTCCCTAAACGTCAACAACTCACTGACATCAAGAGTGACTTCTATGCCCTGGGGAGGATGCCACATGTCATTGGCTCCATTGATGGGACACATGTGGCTTTGGTACCACCACAGGCACATGAGCAGGCATACAGGAACAGGAAACATTATTATTCGATCAATGCTCTGGTGGTATGTCTTGCAGATATGAGCATCTCACATGTGTGTGCCCGTTTCCCCGGTTCGGCACATGATGCATACGTGATGAGGAGTAGTCGCATCCCGAGGATGATGTCACAGATGCAGAACCAGCGTGCCTGGCTTGTCGGTGTGTACTGACTTTGTACCATTGTGTGTGTTCTGCTATGTTGTATTCCGCCCTCTTTTCCAACTCAGCTAATGTGCAATTGTCTGTCTGTAGGTGACTCCGGATACCCCAACATGCCGTGGTTGCTGACACCCCTCAGGAACCCTGTGACACCAGCCCAGATGCGCTACAATGAGGCACATGGTCGGACCAGGAGAGTGATCGAGCGGACATTTGGTCTCCTGAAGAGCCGATTCCGCTGCCTAGACAAGACAGGAGGGGCCCTCCCATGTGCCCCAGCAAAGGTGTGCAAGATTGTCATCGTCTGCTGCATGCTACACAACCTGGCAGTGCGGAAGGAGTTGCCTCTCATCCTGGATGACGATGTCCAACATTCGCCACCTGTGGAGGATCCTGGCCTGGGCCACGATGCCAGTGATGATGATGATGATGAGGGTGATGTCCGCACACAGCTCATCACCAACTTCTTCAGCTGAATGTGAGTATCCAGAGATGTCATGTCAATGATGTGAGTTTGCATGATATCTGTGGGTGGTGCTCTGGTGCTGTTTGAGTGTGGCCATGTGCTACTTCACTGGATGCGTGCAGCGATGTGTCCTTACAGGTAGTCTGTACTCCCCAACAGTGTTGACATGCTAACTTGGTTTCTTTTGTGTAGGTATCTTGTGACATGTACTGGGCATGAGTATTGCAGTTCTGTCCTGTTCTGCAGTGCTTTTGACTGTGTGTCATGTCTGTCCTTCACAGGGTGCTTTCAGAGTTGTTTGGTCAACTTGGATCCCCCGACACCATGATTCAGCTTTCAGGGTGGCAGCAGTCGTTTCCCTACAGGTGATGTGCCACACACCCCTGGACTTTATTTCTTCTACACTTTTTGACTGTGTGGCCACTGCCACGTGGGATTACCTTGCATTTGTAGTGGAAACAACATGTTACAAATGTGTAATAAACCTGTGCTTCACTTTGGAATGTGCGTTGTCTGTGGTCACACATCTGACTGACATTTGCTTACTGCACCTGTGGGCTAGTTAACACAGACTCTGAATAGGTGTGGTGTCTGTGCATTCCACTGTATTTCCTGGCAACATCAGTGTAGGCGATGAGTCAGATGGCCCTGGTGTCTACGTGTTGTGTAGCCCTAGTGGTGTGTCTCCCTCATATGTGTCACATCGCCATGACTCACATGACGGTGTTGAACTTGCTGTAGCAGTTAGCATGCACAGTGTCATTTAGCAGATCATCATCTCCATGACAAAAACAACGTTGGAATCACAACAGAGGCAAGTATGGTGTATTAGTGAGTTTATGTACATACATGTGTGAGGATAGTGCACAGGATGGTGGGTGCTGTACATTGGTATTGGAATCCAAAGTTCCCAGATGAGTTGGAAGTGTTGGTAGCAGAAATGTCCTGAGTAAAGTCCACAGTCATCTGATACATTAGTCCAACTTAAACTCCCCATGTCATGTGGGAGAGTTGTGTTGCATTCGACAGGGTGAACAGTTTGCACACAAAGGAGAATTTCCAGAACAGGTGTTGGGTTCCTGGGGGATGTACATGGCCATCGGCCTCTCAGTTGTCCTTCCTCGGATGACCCCTCTTCTTTCTGGGGGACCCTCACGTGCAGGCCGCTGCGGTGCAGAGGACTCTCCACCAGAGTCATCCTCCCTCCCTGTGGCAGTTGCAGTTGTTGCGGCACCAGATGTTGTGGGCACACAGGGAGGTGTGGACATGTTGGTGCTAATCTGGCGGAGGCATGTCAATATGTCCCTCTGCACCGCTGTCAGTTCTTCCAATGTGTCCCACTTGGACTCCATGCCAGACATGTGTGTCTCCACACGGGACATGTGTGTCTCCACACGGGACATGTGGGAGTCCAAGCGGGCATGATGGGCAGCCTGCTGCTGTTGAATGTCCTTGAGGATCCCCACTACCTGGCTGACCTCTCCGGTGCTATTCTAATACGCATCAGCAATGCGTGCCAGTTGTGGGTCTTCATGCAGTCCAGACCCCTCTACAAACAGCGACCTCTGCCTACCACCCCTCCCACCACCCCTGGCCACACGTGCGGGAGCTGCCGTGGCACGCACAGGTGACCCTCGGCCCCCTTGGGGGTTGGTGCTGGGGTTGTTGTCCGTTGGTTCACGGTGGGCTGTGGTCCCTGTGCTGTTGTCATTCAGTGTCCTTGGTCTGTCCGTGTCGGCGGGGGTGGTCTGTGTGTTGGCAGATGTTGGAGGAATGGGTGCAGGGGGTGCAGATGGTGGTCCTGCTGGTGCTGCATGATGACTCACACCGGAGGTGCCAGGTTGGTCTTCGCCTTCCGATGAGGGCAGAGGCAGTTCCACACCAGAGAGCTCAGGGTCCCCCGGAGCCTGGGACAGGGACTCCTCCTCATCTGCTGCTGTTTCCCCATCTTCACCTGTTTTTGGAGGAGACACACAATGTATGTTATGTTTCTGCAGGCATCAATGGTTCAAACACATGACAGTTGTGACTGTACCTCTGGATGCGGCCCTGTACATTGCATTGTCCTAAGTTGTCACAGTCAGAGGTTGATATTGGTGTGGCTCATTGTCCTGCCAACCTGATGCATTTCAATGTGGATGTTGAGGTGTGTGCATGACCAGCATTGGTGGTATTTGGTTGACATCCGGACCTCCTTCTCCCCCAGCCCAGTTATCCCACCATGAAGCATGCCACCCTTGCAGTGGGTGCAGGTTGACTCTCAGGATGTCAGTCAGTGGTGTCCTGCTGTTGGTTGGTGCCCAGTTCCCAGCAGGGCCTGGTACTCCCCACAACAGAGCACCATTGTCAGACATCTTTGAAGTGGCTTTTCACTCCCTGTGAGGTGTGCATGCTTCAGTGTGAGCTTGCTGGGCCATGTGGGTGGGGGATGTTGAGCTGTGACTACCACTCCCATCATGCTATTGCCTACACCCCCTTCCCAGCATGCACATACTTCCTTCCTTTTGAGTGGACTTCACTGTGTGTGAGTGTGACAGCAATGGCAAGATGGCTGACAGTGTGGTCCTGTTGTTTGTTGGTGCACAGTTCCCAGCAGGGCCTTGTGCTCCCCACAGCTGAGGCCAGTGTCAGACATCTTTGAAGTGGCTTTTCACTCCCTGTGAGGTGTGCATGCTTCAGTGTGAGCTTGCTGGGCCATGTGGGTGGGGGATGTTGAGCTGTGACTACCACTACCATCATGCTATTGCCTGCACCCCCCTTCCCAGCATGCCCATACTTCCTTCCATTTGACTCTGCTTCCCTGTGGGTTAGTGTGCCTGTGCTGACAGGATGGCTGACAGTGTTGTCCTGGCAATTGTTTGGCTACAAGTCCCAAAAGTGTCCCTATGCTTCACACAGCATAACCCAGTGTGGTAGTTCTTTGTGGTATATTTAATTAGAGTGTGAGGCAATGCATTCTCCCCGGTGAGTTGTGTGGAGTTTGTGTTAAGGGGGTGTGTGAGAAAAGCTGCTGGTAACTATGGTCAGAGCTGTCAGTCCTCCTTCCCACCCAGCCAGATATCCCACCATGGAACGTGCTTCCATTGCAGGGAGTGCAAGTTGGCTTTCAGGATGTCAGTAAGTGGTGTCCTGCTGTTGGTTGGTGCACAGTTCCCAGCAGGGCCTTGTGCTCCCCACAGCTGAGGCCAGTGTCAGACATCTTTGAAGTGGCTTTTCACTCCCTGTGAGGTGTGCATGCTTCAGTGTGAGCTTGCTGGGCCATGTGGGTGGGGGATGTTGAGCTGTGACTACCACTCCCATCATGCTATTGCCTACACCCCCCTTCCCAGCATGCCCATACTTCCTTCCTTTTGACTCTGCTTCCCTGTGGGTTAGTGTGCCTGTGCTGACAGGATGGCTGACAGTGTCGTCCTGGCGTTTGTTTGGCTACAAGTCCCAAAAGTGTCCCTATGCTTCACACAGCATAACCCAGTGTGGTAGTTCTTTGTGGGATATTTAATTAGAGTGTGAGGCAATGCATTCTCCCAGGTGAGTTGTGTGGAGTTTGTGTTAAGGGGGTGTGTGAGAAACGCTGCTGGTAACTATGGCCAGAGCTGTCAGTCCTCCTTCCCACCCAGCCAGATATCCCACCATGGAACGTGCTTCCATTGCAGGGAGTGCAAGTTGGCTTTCAGGAAGTCAGTAAGTGGTATCCTGCTGTTGGTTGGTGCACAGTCCCCAGCAAGGCCTTGTGCTCCCCACAACAGAGCACCATTGTCAGACATCTTTGAAGTGGCTTTTCACTCCCTGTGAGGTGTGCATGCTTCAGTATGAGCTTGCTGGGCTATGTGGGTGGGGGATGTTGAGCTGTGACTACCACTCCCATCATGCTATTGCCTACACCCCCTTCCCAGCATGCCCATACTTCCTTCCTTTTGACTCTGCTTCCCTGTGGGTTAGTGTGCCTGTGCTGACAGGATGGCTGACAGTGTCGTCCTGGCGTTTGTTTGGCTACAAGTCCCAAAAGTGTCCCTATGCTTCACACAGCCTAACCCAGTGTGGTAGTTCTTTGTGGGATATTTAATTAGAGTGTGAGGCAATGCATTCTCCCAGGTGAGTTGTGTGGAGTTTGTGTTAAGGGGGTGTGTGAGAAAAGCTGCTGGTAAGTATGGTCAGAGCTGTCAGTCCTCTTTCCCACCCAGCCAGATATCCCACCATGGAACGTGCTTCCATTGCAGGGAGTGCAAGTTGGCTTTCAGGATGTCAGTCAGTGGTGTCCTGCTGTTGGTTGGTGCACAGTTCCCAGCAGGGCCTTGTGCTCCCCACAGCAGTACCCAGTGTCAGCCATCTTGTCAGTTCTTTTCCACTCCCTGTGATGTGAGCATGGTTCAGAGTGGTGTTGATGTGCAAATTGTGAGGGTGACCAATATCTGTGACTACAACTCCCATCATGCTATTGCCTACACTCACTTCACCAGCATACACAGAATTCCTTCCTTTCAGTGAGCTGCCCTGTGAGGTGGTGTTCTAGTGGTGGCAAAATATCTGACTGTGTTTGTTGGTTATATTTGTGCCACTGCCTTGCTCTATTTGTTGTTAGGTTTGTACATGTCATGACACAGTTACATGTCACTATGAGATGGCATGTATTGTGTTTATCTGACTAACATACACATCTTGGGATGATTATCTTTTGGTTGCTGTGGATTTGCTAAGGGTGCATGGTTTGACTATCCCCTTGACAGTGATGTGTGTGTATTGTCACACAATATTGGGTATATTAGTTGTGTACTCACCAGGCTCTGGGATGTTTGATAGTCCATATACGCTCACTGGTGGTAGGATGGCCCGCACCTTCTCCTCCCAGGGCCTGAGGTATAGTGGTTTGGCAGGAGGGCCACTGCCGATGCGCTGACTCACGGCGTAATCCTTCTTGAGTAGGTCCTTGACCCTCCTGCGCACATCATACCACCTGTTCTGGATGTCTTCCTTTGTGCGCAAACATGGTGATTGTGCGTTCACCCTGTCGACGATCCTCTCCCACATCTTGGTTTTCTGTGACATGGGGGTCTGTTGGACCAATGTACCAAACAACTGTGGCTCTACCCTGAGGATCTCATCTACCAGGACTTCCAATTCACTGTCTAGGAACTTTGGATTCATCTTTGGGGGCATGGTGATGGGTGGTGGTGGGCATTGATGTGTGTGTGAGTGTGCAAGTGAGGGTGGGTGAGTGTAGGTTTTGCTGGGTGTATGTGAGGGTGCTATTTGTGAGGTGCTAATGGTGTGTGGCTTGTGTGATGGATGAGTTGTGAGTGTGTCTGTGGTTGCTTTCTGATGGTGTTCTGTGCTGGCAGGTCAGTTGAATTTGCAAAGGATCATGGTAGGGATTTGTGGCCTTTATATGGGTGGAGTTGTGGGTGTGTCCTTGTTCCATGTTTTTTCCCCCTGTATTTATTGACTTTGTCATTGCTTGTTTGGCCCTTTTTTTTGGATTTTTTCCTTTGAGTTTTTTAGGCATGTAGGAGACGTTCTACTGACCGAGTAGGACGCTGCAGTTGGCTCGTGCGGGCTTCTCCGAGTCTTTCAAGCTGTGTTCCTGCTGGGTTTCATGTGCGGCGTACGCGTCGGTCGCGGAGTATTGGGTTGCTTCAGCTGGGTTTTGTATGCGTGTCGTCGTACGGCTTGGGCTCCGTGCGACTCGGTCTGGTTTTCCACGCATTGCATCGTACTGCGCGGGTCGGAGTTCGCGGGTGCGTTTCGGTCGGGTTCATTCCTGGTGCGTGTCGGTCGCTGCGATTCGCGTAGTTTCCCGGCCGTATAGCTGGTTTCCGTGTGGTTCGGTCGTTCGGCTTGTGTTCCTTACGAGTCGGTTGTGATTCACATGCATTTCATCGTACTACGCGGGACGGGCAGCGCCAGTCCGTGTCGGTCGGACAACATTCCCGTACCGAGTCGGTCGGTATGTTTTCCGGCCCGAATCGGAATCGGCCCCTAAATCTTATAGCCTGGTCCAACGGTATTTCTTGGTTCAACCCCAGATTTGCTGTTCCCAAAATGAAAATCCAGTAAACCTCCCTACGTTTTCATATTGCTTCACTAGTTGATCCAGGTTTACTATGGATTTTTTCTAAGATGTACCATTGTATATCTTCAAGGGTGTGATTTTTGTCCATGTAATGTTGTACTAAGGGGGCCGTGGTTTTGTGAGTTCTAATGGCCGATCTATGCTCCGTTAACTGTGCACTGATTGCTCTTGCTGTTTCCCCCACATACCCCAAATTGCATGGGCAAATCAGTAGATAAATGACATCTTTCGTCTTGCAATTAGTAAAGAAGGTAGAACGTATATGGTGGCCGTTGAATTGAAAAGTAGAGGCTTCAATTGCTGATACACAGGCTTTGCATGCATTACATTTATAGTTTCCAATTACCGGTCGTGAACCGTCAATGGTTCATTCTTGAATGGACAACATGGTCCTTAAGATTTTTGTTGCGCCTATATGCAAAGAGTGGTCTTGGTATTCTGTCTGGATTTGGCTTGTGAATATTCAAAATATGCCAACTGGAGCATACTGCTTTCCTTATTCTCTTATTTATCATGGAGTGGCGTGTGACAAAGACTACCGATGAATTAGTTTTAACAGTGGTATTATGAAGCAGATGTTGTCTGTTGTAATACCGGGCTCTTTTCATGGAGTTCCTAATTAACCTCTTCGGGTAGCCTCTCGCTAAGAATTTTTCTTTCATAATGATGGATTTTGTGTCAAAGTCTTTAAGGCTCGTGCAATTACGCCTTTTAAGGCGTAAAAATTGGCCAAAAGGTATGCTGTTTTTTTGTGCAGACGGATGAAAACTTTCGTAATGTAGCAACGTGTTGCGTGCTGTGGGTTTAGTGTAGAGGTCCACAGCTAATGAGCCTGACTCATTCTTAATGATAACATCTAAAAACTCAACTTGATTGTTACTGACATTACTTGTGAATTGGATGTTGTCGTCACACAAATTAAGCCAATTTAGAAATTGTCTGAGATTTTCAAGTGTATCAATCCAAATGACAAAAATGTCATCTATAAATCTAGGCCATTTGGTCACAGATTCAAAAAATGGTGCTAATTCATTATAGATGAACTGTTTCTCAAATCGAGACATGTATATATTGGTTACAGTGGGCGCACAAGATGCCCCCATGCTGACACCCTTTGTCTGTTTGTATAACTGGTTGTTGAACTCGAAGACATTGTCTTCAAGTACAATCTTCAGGCTTTCCAATATGAAGATTCTCGAGCATTTGATCTTATATGCGGTAATGAACCAACTTACTGCCTCAAGGGCCCCATGTATCGGGATGTTGCTATATAATGCTTCAATGTCCATGGTGACCAAATATTGTGTTTCAGGATGTTTACAACCTTAAACAACGGGGCGGCACACCTGATATGGGCTTCGCAGTTGAAAGGTCCTTTTGATTGATTTTAGACCCACGAGTTGTTTGTAAGGGGACAGTAAAATTACAACCTAACACATCGGGATGGTGCACTCGATATGGGTTCCATAGGTTCCTCTTGAAGTATTTTAGAACGATGTGTTATCTGCAAGGGGACATGAATTTAAGACGCATATACCTGTATAGAACTTTGACGCGGGTAGTTAGTATGACTTAAAAAGAGCAGTCATTTTTTTAAAGGGATTGATTGTTTTGAAGTGTTTCTTGACATAGTAAGAACAATACCATTTGCTGTTTGACAATGGCTATTGATGTCCATAATGGTCAGGAAACACACATATATATATATAAATGACAAAACAGTGATACTATGGTCCCAGGGAAGGAAGATTATTATCGGCAAATCAGTATACATCTACCTATACGGGTTACATTTAATCTTGCAAGAGATGGCTGGAATCAGGATCCATCTATTTATCGTATGGGGCAAAAGTAGTTAATATTAACAAAATAGAAAACTCATAACCCCCTTCTCATTAATCTGATGTCTTACGGATTACTCTTTTATTTTAGCCAAATGGTGGTGTAGGACCCGTGCAGGAGATTATTTTAACAATATATGTACCTCAAGCTACATGTGCACTTATTGACGGCCACCAACATAAAGAAAAGTGTCCATATAAACGGTCAGTATTTAGACATATTTTGTATTGACACATAGGAGAATAGATTTAAGAATAGGTTCATTTTAACTTTCCCATCTATCTCTAGGACACGGTTACTCAGTATACTCTTTAGGACAAGAACAAGTCATCCACCCTAGATAACTAACATCTTCCGTTGTGTGATCGGGTCTACAAAAGAAAGGTAAAGATGACACTACTTACCCGGTTGACCTCATATATAGCATTCAGTTTGACAAGAGAGAAGAACTATGGTTAATATATATATTTTCCTTGTTACAATCTCCATCCAAAAGAGAAGTGCCTACACCTACCAGTCAACGCCATCTTATCCTCAGACTTGAAACAAAGAATAGGGGACCGCCCACTCCATTAACAGATTGAGATCTGAAAGGTAATATACAACTCAAAGTTGCCATTTGCCCATTATTTAAGGGGGTTACAAGCGGTAAATACCACGGGGCAGATTTACAACTTCTGGCGCATCCCTGCAAATCAGCAGGGATGCGCCAGAATAGTTGCGACACGCAATTCTCTCCTTGCGCCACCACGGATGCGCCGCATTTACAATGCGGCGCACCGTGGCGCAAGGAAAGGCCGATGCGTGTCGCATCCTGTGGCGCAAGGCGGCGCATTGCTGGAGTCGTGTCGCAAGCGCGACGCAACTCCAGCAATGCTCGTGGGCTGCCCATACCTAACGTGGTGCGCCACTCCTTACGCCTGCTTGAAGCAGGCGTAAGGATTCGTCGCAGCGCAGTCGGAAAAGTGACTCAGTGAAATCTTGTAGATTTCACTGCGTCACTACCGAGGCTTTCCTTCGACGGAACGCCCACCCTGCGGAGGAACGCCCACATGAAACCTGACGCAGGTTTCATGTGGCGCAGGGCTTACAACGTGACGCATCTCCCTAGATGCGTCACGTTGTAAATAATGCGCAACGTGGCGCATGGTTTACGTCGCCGCTGCGTCACAAAAGTGACGCAACGGCGGCGCAAAAGTGGCGCAAGGGGCTTGTAAATCTGCCCCCACGTGTCTATAACTTCCCCCCCCTCCCCTTTTTTTGATGTACATTGGAAAAAGTGATTCTGTGGGAAGATTTATTTATGAAAATCAACATCTTTTATCCCTTTGCTGATACCTTGATCATTGAATGAACAATAGGTTTGACCTCTAATATTAACATGCTAGAAATAAAGGACAAATTAAGTTGGTCATAACAAGGGTTATAAGGTGTTTTCTACTCTATCACCGTTACCTATTCGCTGAGAATGCACATTTCTCTCCTGTATATTTATTTTTGTGCTATGCATTATGTATAGCATAATCTCTAAATCACCAGAGATCTTTGTGCATTGATGCATGGGTACTTTTCACACGAAAACGTTCCTTTGGTTGATCTGGGTTTCTCTTGTATTATTTTTCATTGATACAACAACAATAAGAGACACAATGTTTTTATCCTAGAAATCATTTGGTGTTACCTGTCACTCCAGTGTAAGATTTTTATCTTAATTATAATAGCGGGCACATTAATTCTGGATATTTATGTTGTCTATTACTTCATTTAGTGAACTGTGACGGAGTCCTGACGAAGGCCATGCCGAAACGCGCGTAGTTTGACAACATACCGCCAGTCTCTGCACATCATCACAAAATTGTTCTCTTTTTCTTGAAAATTGATTATGTAAATTCTAGCAACAAAGGAAGATTATTTTTGTACATATGTCTATATTGCTGGTTTGTGTAAATAACGATATGAAGTATGACAACAGAAAATGATGTCTGATAATATTTTATAAGAAAATAATTATGTGTATCAAAAATGCATATTAATTTATATATTGAAAAAAAGAATCATGGATGAATTTTTGATACTTTGATAAAAAAAGAAGGAAAAAAATAAATGAAATTAATATACATCGGTTGGATATCTGTTTTATTAATTAATGCTAGCAAGCATGTTAGAATTCTAGAATTTCTTTGCCTGCTTTAACTGTTATTCACCGTGCCCAGGTGTGTGCTTTTACATGTTAGTCAATGATACATGTATATTCAGCACGGTGGGCAGACAAATGTGAACATTATGGGGTCAGTACATCGTGACTGTGTGGTGATTTTGCGTGACAGACATTGCCATGTTCACCTTCATGAGGTACATAAACACAATGATTGTGTATGCATGCACACATGGCTGTGATTGACAGATGATGTCATCCAGGCGATGATTTTTTGCTACACATCTGCACTCCTATGACGTGTATGAGACATTTACAGGCAATGGCAGCTGTGCACACTGCATGTCACACCAGTACGTGTGATGTAAGTACTAGGGATTACCAGTGTGTCTGAGTTGCAGAAAATGGACACCTCGATTTGTCAGCCTACATCACTGGCCCTTCAGGAGACGGGCCATGGCTAAGCACATAGCAAGAGATATACAGGCAGTGTTAACAGGTTGTTAGTTTCATTGCACTACATTGGTACAGTGCGAGAGCCCTTTGGTCTTTTGGACTCCTTGACTCATTTAGGGCCATGCTGGCCACGAGGCATGACAAAGAATGTAATTTCACTCTCCTTTTCTTGGACAAGCCATGTGTGTGCAGACTTGGATCAAAGGTCACACTCTATGATGCCTTCACTGGGTGCACACATCACTTTCGGCTGATGTTTTGGGGTGTGTGATGCAATTCGCATGGTGACAATGCAAATGCATGATGTGTTTACAGGCGCGGTAGCTGGCGTCCACAGCGTAAACACGCATTGGCCCCAATTGAGTGATGCAGGATTGCGGACGGCGCTTCCTGGCCGACGCGGTGTGGCACCGCCTATGCGAATGCGCCATTTGCCAACTGGAGCCGCCAGCGGATTCCATTTTTTAATGTTGCGGGGTGCGCGCTCTGCATCGGCGGGGCACGGCATTGGCCCCACTTGCCTTCAGGAGCCCTGAAGGTGTCACTCATGTGAATTGGGTGGGCCTCGCACATTGCAGTTGTCAGGTTGCCACATACATCATGGGGCCGGCCCGGCCTGCACGCTTGCTGGGAGTTGTAGTTGTACAGGGGTTGCATGCGTGGAGGTGTTGTGGACGTACCTCTGCTGTAGGGCGCAGCGGCGTCCTATCTGCCGGAGGTGCACCAGGTAGAGCAGCGGAAAGGCCTGTAGCGCTGGATCCATGGCGGCTCAGCTGGTCTGGATGTGATCTGGGTCGGCTTTTCCTTTCCGTAGTTGTGCTTCCGCCATCCGCGATGTGGTGGTTTTTGCGCCGCGGTGGGAAGGGCTGTTTGTTACATCGTAATCTGGTTGGTGGACGGAACGTGATTCCGCACGCCGGCCTTGCTCTATAGGCTCCGTCCGCCACCCTTGCATACCGAGAAAACGTGCGGAGCCGGTAAAACCGCGTCGGACGGAGAATGGCCTCTGTGGGCCCATTGTAATATGGTGGTCCCAATATACACATCAGAGGCAGGAAAAAATAAGTTTTCCGCCACCGCCAACACTACGGATGGCCTTCCGTCCGGCATCGTAATGAGCCCCTTAGTGTTGATCTCTGAAGGTGTCTCCATATACATTGATTAAAATGATAGTAGCAACCCTGAATTGCTGTGTGTGGGTAGGTTTTTAGGATTGCATTTATCATTGCCTGCTCAATATCAATAATTATTTTTGGGGGAAAATAATTATTGGTTTCTTGTTTAATTTTAGATAGTAGTTCCATATAGGTGGAGTTTTGTTTATTTGGTAGTAAGGCGTAGAGAAAAGGGATGTTAGTATTTTGGTATAGTGCATGGACGGTATATAATTGATAGAATGGTTTGGGACATATTTTAAAAGTCCCATCCATCATCCAACGTTCTGACTGTTGAAGTTTTACAAAATTATTTGCAGTTCCAAACATAATTATTCTTTTCTCTTTAGATTTGTTATCATAAAGTAGAAATGGTTCATCATTATGTGTAATTGATACTTCTGGGGGAATTTCTACTTCTTCAAATGTTTTTGGGGCAGGTGTGGTGGTGGTAGTGGATTTTTTCGTTCGAGTATAGTTATTTTCAAGGAAGCAATAGAGGGCATTTGGCCAGTAGCATATTGGGGTACTTTGGGCAGCATTTCCTCCAGTTATTCAGTGGTTGATTTTTCTGAGCTAGTGCTAGCTTCTTTGATATTGTCTAGAGCATTTCTAACCTCTATTTCAGTAACATTTGGGGGATGGTTATGCTCCCTAACATACAGAACAGTTGTTTCTTTAGTTGTAGCCCTCCCATAAAACTTATTAGAATAGTATTTACTACATTTCCAGTTTACTTTCAGTCCACTTTGTTTTTTTAGGTATACACATACCCCATGTAACATAGTAAAAACTTTCCTTTCTGTGAAGTTATGAATTGGGCGCCTTCAGTCATTGAGATGTTTGAAATGCTAAGCGAAATGTATATACAAATTACTAAAAAGATTACTGTACACGTTTTTTATTAATACATATACATTGTTATTTATATACTTACAATGTTGAATTTGAAGTTGTTTTCTATGCTTATGCCCTTTCTTTGTTGTTTGATTTTAGTTTTGTTGCTGATATTTCTGTTGGTATAAAAAAGATAATGTTAATAATTTTGTTCAATTGTGCATGAGGTGGGGGGGATTTGGGATAAAGTTGGGCTTTGGTTGGGCATTTTTGGTAATTGTTTTAATAGAATTTCGGGGCATATTATCAAGAACGGCGTTAAAATTATCGCCGCTTTAGCGGCAGAAAACTGCCGCTAAAGCGGCGATAATGGGCTTGATAATATGCCCTTGAGAATTCCAATAGAAGCCCATGTTCTGGTGTCAACATGGGCTTCTATTGGAATTCTCCAGAGCATATTATCAAGCCCATTATCGCCGCTTTAGCGGCAGTTTTCTGCCGCTAAAGCGGCGATAATTTAACGTCGTTCTTGATAATATGCCCCTTCTTTTAATACTTACTTTATTTCTCAGTCGATTTTTCACACTGTTCTGTAACTGTTTGGATGTTTTGGGAATTATCTGTAGAGGAGACATAAATGTAAAATATATATATTAATTATTTATCTATTATAAAAAGTTGTTGTTGAAGAGTAGCAGTAGTGTTAGATTATAAACGGTATTCTACTTACTTTCTGAAGTAGGAAATATAATTTTCTTTAATGAAGTCCTGTGTTCTGGCAGCAATCCGGCAGAGTTTCGCCTTCTTGTTTATTTTTGGTTTGAGGTGTAAAATAATGATTAATTTTTAGTTCTTTATATAGTGTGTAATTAATTGTTTGTTCAATGTGATTGGTTTATTTTATTAGCGTGTGTATTTTATTGGTTAACATTCATTGGATTAATTGTTTTGGTTGTTGTTTTCTATATATGGAAAACGCTAATTAAGAATCAGTTATTGCTTTTTTTTTTTTACAGATTTAGTCCGTTAAATGTGTATTATATTGTATTTGTTGTTAAATATTGTGTGCATATTATTGAATTATAATATTTATATAGTTATTAACAGTGTATTTATAATATATTTTAGGATTATATATTTTAATACTTTTAAAATAGGTTGTATTTGATTTATTTTGTATGCAATGTATGTTTATTGATAAAAATATATTTTTGGTGTTAAGTTTTGTGTATTTTAACTGTTTTTAAGATGTCGATATTTTTTTAAGAACAATATTATTGCTGTCTATATTATTGTCATCAATATTTTTTACATATATAATTTTAGAATATGTTCGATATTTTAGATAACGATATTTTAGTGTTCGATAATACTGATATCGATATTAATGTTTGACGATATTTTGGTGTCGATATTAATGTATTTTCTTTAATTAAGTATAGGTTGTCGATATTAGTGTAATCGATATTTTTGTGTCGATAATATGGTAGGTCGATTTTTTGTCTGTCGATATTATGTCAGTGATTCACATGACATATCTAACTGCGCTCAATTATGGATTAACAGCTTAGTAAATGTAATAAGGAATCATCTATGTTAACCTACGAGAGGGATTGCCTCTCAGTAGTGAAAAATGAATTTGGGAGTTTTTCACTACCAGCAAATGTAAAACTTAAATGCATATGTCCTACCTTTTAGTTACATAGCACCCTAACCTATGGGGAGCCTAGTGCCTACCTTAGGGGTGTCTTAAATGTATTAAAAGGGGAGGGAGTTAAGGTTTGGCTAGGTGGTTTAAAAGCCAAGTTGATATTGCAGCATAAACTGCACACACAGGCTGTGCAATGGCAGGAGTGAGACATGTCTAAGAGCTACTTGAGTGGGTGGTACAAGCAGTGCTGCAGTCCCACTAGTAGCATTTAATTTTCAGGCCCTGGGCACATGTAGTGCACTTTACTAGGGACTTATAGAAAGATTAAATGTGCCATTTTTGGATACATCAATCAAACCATGTTTAGGGGTGACAGCACATACGGTTTAGCAATGGTTAGCAGGGCTAAAGTGGCCAGAGTCCTAAGGCCAACAAAAAGGAACCAGCAGAAATATGGGCAACACCACCCTAAAGCTGTTCGGTCTAACACACTTTTATATATAAGGCAGGCCTACTGGCTTTGACAGGGTGCCACTATATTATTAAAATAGGCACATGTTATACGTCAGTAAAATGCCACCATGATGTGACCATCTCCTTGACACTACTCACTCTGGTTTTATACCTGACCACACATGGAAACAGCCCTCATCGCCCCAACAAACAACATCCATATGATCTTGGACAAAAGAGACACCACAGCCTTCATCCTACTGGATCTCTCCGCGGCCTTTGACAGAGTATCCCACTTCATCCTCACCCAACATCTGCACAAAAACGGAATCCAAGGACCTGCACTCTGCTGGATATGCTCCTTCCTCACTGGTCAAATCCAGTCAGTTAGGCAGTCCTGCTACTGCTCAGATGCCTATAACCTCATCAGTAGAGTATCACAAGGCTCCTCACTCAGCCCGACCCTCTTCAACACCTATGAGCCCCTTCACCAGCATCATCTGCACCTATGGAATAGACATCGTATCCTACTCTGACAACATACACCTGATACTCTCCCCTTCAGACAAAAAAACAAGTGTGCGGCCTGTATGAACCAAGTCTCTGACTGGAATGAAAGCCAACTGTATCAAACTGAACATTCACAAGACAGAAGTTGTGATTTTCATCAGAAACTCCTCGCTGGGGGATTCCACCTGTTGACCGGCAGAACTCAGTTCAACACCCACACCAACCACAACACCCACTCCAAGATCCTCAGCTTTATTATTCAAATGACTCTCTACCAGCACCCATAGATCCATACCCTAAGCCCTCATCACAAGTAAAATGGACTAAGAGAAAACAATCTATGCCAGAACCATCAAGCAACTGACCAGGCACTCCAAACCATACAGAGCTCTGCAGCCAGGATCATACTCAACCTACTACCATGCCACACACACATCACCCCACACCTTTGGGATGGCCACTGGCTTCCTCTACACAAAGTAGCTCTGTTCAACATCCTCACTCACACCTTTAAAGCCCTACACACCATGGGTCCAGTTTTTCCCAACAACTGCATCACATTCCACAAAACTACCAAACACCCCTGCTCAGCCAGACTACTATTACTCATACACATCCCACACAAATGCAGGACCAGATTCCTGCTGGTGTGGGCATCTGGTGCAGCCCCTCCACTACAAGCCAGCAGAATATCCTCCTGCCCTCCTAGGCCCCATGACCTCCTGGCTATCCTGCAGCGCACCCGGGGGACAGGGGAGTCCAGGTCTTTACCCCAGCTGATCCTCAGGGGACCTAAGAGGGCCAGTGCCACACCACTGGGCCTGGTGAGGGCCATCCTATATGTAGGGGTCAGCTGGAGTCAAAGTCTGAGTCCATATTGGTAGGGCATCAGGTGGCTTGTCTTTCTAGCTGGTCCTCCTTTCTGCCGTGGTCGCCTCCAAGGTACAAGGTCTTCTTCACTATCTCTCCCTTCTGCAGGGGTTTTTAAAAGGGGGTAGAAGGTTCTAGATGCCAGATACCCCTGGGTATCCTAGGCCACCACAGCATCCTTCCACCCTTGTCCCAACCCTCCTGCACATCATTCTGGGACAATCCAACATGGCACCACCATATTTCCTTTGGAAAAAGTTCCTCTGTGGGCCTGAGCTTCGTCCCTAGTTGACATCGGTGCAGAAACCCTACCTCAAGTACTTTAAAAGTTTGGCCCCACCTGTGTTGTCTACAGTGGTCTAGGCTGCCTCCTTTGTTCAGTGGGCTGGCTCAGCCCAGGTGCAATGTAACAAGCTAATTAACAGATGCCGATTTTCCTCCAGATCCATTATTTTACCAGAAGTCAATCACTGATAATTGCTCATTTTGAGGGGGAAGGCCTTTGTTCCCTCTGCTGGGCAGCAGAGTAATTAACTTTGTCCAGTAGTGGGATAAATCCCTGGAATCTGATTATGACCTCAGCCAGAGAACCATGGCAATTCCAGAAGTTCCAGAAGAAGTGGATTTACGGTGTTTGTAGCTGCAAAATCAAACTCAGCATGCACATTTTACCCAAGTTGGACACCTTTCTGGACTGTATAAGCCTAAGTGGAGCAAAACTGCACTTTAGGGCAGATTTCATCTATATGTATAATACAGTAAAAGCACTATAGATTTTTCAGTAAACTCTACTGAACTATCTATGAATGCCCACTAATATTATAAGGCCTATCCCAGGTCAGCACTAATCCTTGCTAAGTCCCTTCTTCACCAGTTTACCTGTGTGTAATTGCCAGGCTGCGCATAATCGTAATCTCACGTGCAGTCCGCACATGCACACACAAACCAGTGCACACATGTTCACGTGTAATCAGGCCAGTGCCTCTTACCCAGCTTCGCTGCAGTGGCCTTATCCGAAAAGGCGGATACTGGTGGTAAACGTGCTATATCCGATTACCATGAATCTACTGTAAGACTCAGGTAGTGAGACTCACTCACAGTAAAAGGCCCAAAACCCAGGGAGTCAAAAGTGAATATGGCATTTCCATAATACTTATCTAATATATATATATATATCAACTCTTCCTCTACTTGGTCGACGAACCAATTAGTTGAATAGTTGATGGTAATGATACTCCCTATCTGATTAAACAATCGATCAACTAAATAAGACACAAACTCTCGTTGAAGTTAATAGATTTATCTCAAATCAAAGAATAAAATGCTCAAATGCATACGGTCACAATGCAAACAATTAACTCACAAAGAGAGAGAAAAACATCAGCAATTCAAATAGAGACAAACTCATCAATCAAATAATGACAATTTTGCATGAAGGAGTGGATAGATAAAGAGACAAAAGTTTCAGAGACAAAAAAAAAATACATTTGCAAGTAAGTTATGCAAGAACAAGTTAGAATAATACAAACCCAATGGATTTGTAGGGAAAACCACCCCTCAGGCCTAAGTGGTGGTGGGGAACCCCTGAAATAGAGTCAGGGGATAAAGATTTCAAGGACAGAATCAGGACAGGACAGGAACAGATAGGCCTCTCTGCAAAACCGATGAACAACAACGCATCTCCCCTCTCTCAGCCTCTCCACCTACGACTCTAACCACACCCCTAAAGGCACCCCAGTTATACCCTAAAACCTACATGTCCGTCCCACATCAATTGAAACATCTCACAAAACTAAGCAGTTGATTGGTGGACTTTGGGGGTGGTATGTCACACCATGGTGACTTCACTAACATTTGGGTTCTATGCCTATTCCCCTTAGCTCATATATTGTACATTCACACGATCAGGTCTAAGTTACAATTGTATAATTTTTAAGCAATATCTACAGGAAAAGTCCTTCTATCCCACGGTCTGTCACGTTGCTTGGCAGACGATCATCACATTGGCCTTCAACTTTTTTTCATCTCTTCTGCTGTGCTCAGCGCTTCAGCGTGCCTTTGTAAGAACAGCATTCACTCAATTTTCTAACCCCTCCTTCATTCGGCCAATTTAAGAGAAAAAATGGCATTTCATCCAGCTCAATATAGCAAAGGAAAAACAAAACATTCATTAATTATATAATAATGTAATTTTCACTGTTTACCACCCACCTTTGTACTATTCTTTGTTAATGTTTTTCCTAGCATAGCCTTATGCAAAACAGTATTATTTATTACTTCAAAGCAAGCTGCAACCTGCAAACTATGAAATGCACATGCGGCCTAGTCATGCATTATTTCTTGTTTCTTTCAAAGCATAACGTAAATACAGTTTTAGTTCTTTCATGCGTTATCTCACGTTAGTGCATGCATGTGCAAAGCAGTTTTCCCTTGTGTTCATGTAAGGTGCACGTTAATTTTCTATTACTACTTACTGTTAGTACGTATTATGGGGGTATTCAGTTGAGCAGGTCTTCTTTTGCGAAATCCTGCTCCATCAATCCCCCCTTTGATGGCTTTCTGGAACCATCAAAAAATACCTACCATACCTAGTGCCATCTTCATTTTTATCTAAACTCTGTAATCTTCTCTCTTTTTTTGGCACTTTCATCTATATCTTTCATCATTTTATAGTATTCTTCTAGCTCAATTTCCTCTCTTTTTCTCTTTCTCGCTCTTTGTTTACTCTCCGATTCTGTCATTACCTTTTTCCCCACTCTTACATTTACAACATTTATATGTTGTTATTATCACTAAGACTATTATGGCTACCAAAATAAGTGGCATTATTATTTTTCCTAATAAACTACTTCCAAAGGTAGTAAACCATTTACCTACAGAGGAGAAACTCTTACCAAATCTCTCCCAAACACCGTCAACCTCCAGTTGGGTCAAATCTTCATGTAATTTCATAATATTTCTTATATATCCCTCAATTCCTTTATTTTTGTCCGGGATATAAGTACAGCAGTGTTGTATCTTTAACATGCCACAGACTCCACCCTCTTTGGACAATTAGATATCAAGGGCAAGTCGATTTTGCAAAACCATTGATCTGATTGCAACCATTTCTGTGTCAATCATTAAGAAACCACCAGCAGTGTCTGTTGATAACCGATCAACCACTGTGGACAACTATCAGCCAGGCTAGCTTGAATCCAGTGGCAAAGTGAGCAAGGGACCCATGTCTGGGCATA